>ONZH01008968.1:0-472559 GCA_900303285.1 Rhinella marina
TAAAAATTAATATTTGTATCATTCTCAAAACTTTTGGCCATGACTGTACATATGAGGACAGCAAATGGAGTGCTGTCCACATTTTTTGCTGTCCCATTGAAATGAATAGGTCCGGATCCAATCCACAAAAATACAGATTGGATGCAGACCACTCGTGTGAATGGGGCCTAAAACAAAGACAGACTTACACCACAAACACCTCTGGTGGTGCAGAATTTGTAATTTTTAACTTTTGTTTTTTACTTGTTTCCACTACAGATTGTAAACCATGAATCAACAGCAAAATCCACATTGCAAAGGGGAAAATCCACAGAAAGAATTAACATTCTGTGGATTTCTCATCCGCACAAGTCAGTTTTCATGTGGTTTCCGCCGTACATTATTTGAAAATGGCGGGTTCACACAGCCGGCGGTTTAAAGTCGCAACTGCATGAAGAAGGGACATGTCCGGACAGACACCACTGGAAGCCACAGAGGAAGCTCATTTGGGGTTTAGCTCCATTCTGTGTGGATAAACTACTAGTGGGTCCATTGCATCAAAGTGATGGACTGTGGCAGAAAGCACGGCAGCTTTTGCTGTAGAATGCATCAAAATCTGCTGTGTGAACATACACTAAAGGCAGACATTCACTATATTAGCCAGTGCAATTTTCCCTATCGATACTGCAGATAAACCACATGAAATGACTACTCAACAGAAAAGTCCATGAGACCCCATAAACCTGTCTGACCTGACCACATGATATAATTACCCACAGAGCTCGCCTCTGCCCATCTCTGCCCCTCTATTCTGCCAGCAGCCACATACATCCACGTGTATCCGTGCAAGCTGTGACCTGCGTGCCTCCTGTCAGTCCACCGGACCTGTTCCTTAAGGCGTGCATGATCGCTGTCCCTGGGTATATTAGGCGCCCTCCTCCGTGACAGGGTGCCTGAGCTTAAAGGGGTATTCCCATCTCACAAATGTAGTTTGTATAGTTAGATATAGCCATACCAATATTATTACTAATAGAATGTATTTATATAAAATGTACCGTTTAGAAGATTTTCCTATTTGTATATCCATTGTCCCACACACATCAGTCAGGCCGTTGCCCCTAGTTACGGCCACCGTGGCCATGTAGTAGTGGTGGCCAGTTTGCTCCTGTTCAAACCCGCTCTGAGGTAACTGCTGTATTGTGAACGCACATTGCATGAGCATGCGGAGACACATCTTAGGGTACTTTTCCATCTGCGTTTTGGACACTACCAGTCCAAACACAATGGTCAGGATCTGTCCAAAACGCAGACTTTATAAACGGATCCTGCTCCATGGAGATTAATTGATCTTGAACAGGATCCGTTTCTCTGTGTTTTGGACGCGCAGACAAAAATGCTACAACCCTAAGATGTGTCTCCGCATGCTCATGTAATGTGCATTCACAATACAGCAGTTACCTCAGGTTTGAACAGGAGCAAGCCAGCCACCACTACTACATGCGGTGGTCGTAACTAGGGGCAACGGCCTGACTGATGTGTGTGGGACAATGGATATACAAATAGGCAAATCTTCTAAATGGTACATTTTATATAAATACATTCTATTAGTAAGAATATTGGTATGGCAATATCTAACTATACAAACTACATTTGTGAGATGGAAATACCCCTTTAAGGTTTTCTAGTTTCTAGAAACCAGTGAAGGTGTAATCTCTTGTCTACCTGTGAACCGTACCTAGCCTGGTTACCAATTCTGCCCTCTCGTCTTCTGTCTTGACCTTGGCCTGTGTCTCGTGTTGCTTCTTGCTGCCTGCCCCAACCTGGAATCTTCTTGCTGCCTGCCCCAACCTGGAATTGCACAAACTCAGCCTACCCTGACCTTAGACTGTAGTCAGACTACACCCTTTGCAACGGTGTCCCTGACCATTGTGGGTAAGAAACCGACTACAGAAGGATTATCCAGGAGGTAGAGGCCTGATTGGTTCCCTGCAGATCCCTGTACAGGGGCCAAAGGGTGAATACCAGGACATCAGGACAACGTCCTTAGGTTTAGCTCAAAGTATCTATTAGCCAGAACTATAATTTTGCAGCCTTGTATTAGGCTACTTTCAGACTAGTGGCACGGGTGTTCGGCAGGCTGTTCCGGCGGTTGAACAGCCTGCCGGATCGGTGCTGCCGCTAGTGCATATGTGTGGCCAAAACTATGCTCCGGCCCCATTCAGTATAATATGGCGAGCACGGCAAACATGCCGAGAGGCGGTCGGACTAAAATTACGACATATAAAGCCCCTATTGCATAAACCACCCATTTACTCCCATTATACTGCACAGCTTATGTTTTTCTCGAGATCCCTATTATGGAAAAGGATAATCGATTATAGCTTTCAGTAAAGTGATAAAAGGCTGTGCCAACGCTTACTACCCAAACATATGCAAAAAAAACAACCATTTGACGAATGTCAGACACATTGAAGGTTATGGATACATTTACCACGGTATGAATACAGACGGATAATACATTTTCCCTGCTGCATGGTTGCACTATACGGGAACTTCTTACATGCAGCAGTGAATTTCCAATCTATGAGCTCTACCTCTGGATACGCCCTGGTATAGCAAATATATGGCTGCACAAAGCATGTAGAGACAGGTTATCTGGAGGATCTGTGCTGGCAAGCTGTGAGACTGGCTGCCTTCTCCTCAGCACTCCTTCTGCCTGGCATTCAGGACGCTGCCAGTCATCCATGGTAAACAAATGGTATGCTGTGTCATGCTGAGACCTCACAATATACTGTAATTATTCCATTATATACCATATGTACAATGTAAAGTGTAACAATAAATGTATAAAATGGCACATTTGTGCAGTGCATGGATATTGTTCAGTAGACAATATTTTAAGAATTGATGACAACCTTAAAGAAGAACTCCCGCAAAAAGTTTTATTCTCTGACCTGTTAGAAAGGTGCATGATATAATCTGTAGTGAATGTCATTTTCTTATCAGAGGCTGAAATCGAGAGTTTCCACTCTCTTCTTATTGTAGCTGGGTCATGTGACCAACTCCCTGACCTCCAACTGACCCAGGACAGGAAGCCAGTCACTTCTCTATCCATTCCTATGAGACTGAAAGTGAGGCTCCCATAGGAATGCATAGAGAAATAGACTTCCTGTCCACACATAAGATGCTGTGTGAGTTGGTGGGTCTGATTCCTAGTCACATGACACAGATAAGAAACTTCAGGATGATATAAGTCAAAAATTCAGCTACTGGTAAGAAAATGACATTCACTACAGATTACATCATGTGTACATTTCTAGCAGGACATAGAATAAAATTTTTTGAGGGAGTTCTTCTTTAACCCTTAGGATATCGGAGGTTTTTTCGTTTTTGGGGTAGAATTGGAAAAACAATGCAACTCTTCCACCGTTATAAGGGTTTTGTCCCTACAACATTCTCTTTGTGGCAAAACTGACCCATGCCCTTCATTCTCTGCGTCAGTATGATTACAACTATATCACATAGGTTTTTTATGTCTAAATAGTGTAAAAATAAAAGTTTGAAAAAATATGATTTTTTTTTTTACAGCACTATATTCTGACCCCCATAACTTTTTTATAGTTATATCTACTGAGATAGGATAAGGGGGCTCATTTTTTTTTTCGTGGAGGTGGCAATCTGTAGTTTTTATTGATACCATTTTGGAGTGTTTGTGACTCTTTGATCACATTTTATCACATTTTTTGGAGAAAGAGAAGCAATAAAAAATGGCAAATCGTCCATTTAGACCCTTTTTTCCTTTACGCCATTCACCGTATTGGAAAAATATTATATATATATATATATATATATATATTATATTTATAATATTTATTATATATTTCATTTTAACAAGGAACAGAAAGGAGAAGGGGAGGGAAAAAAGCAATAATGCCTGAAATACACATTATTTCTGAGAGCTCGCTGACATCATGTTGCAAATCACAACCGGCGGAGACCCAATGACCCATATATATATATATATATATATATATATATATATATATATATATATATAGGGACAAGCCTTTTAATGAGGAAGTGAGGTACCAAGAAGTATACTGAAATGGTTTTACCACCTCCGAAATTTCTCAGGGGCTAAAGTGAGTAATGAGGAAAATCTTCCAATTTCTGAAAAATTTGGTAGCTGTGCCCTCTTTATGTCTCTCTGCCTCGATTCGATCATATCGTAACAGCAGCTTCAGTTGAGAAATCATAGGTGATACTTCAGACATGGAGTCAGACAACCAGTGTTGTAACAAGACTCTCTTGGCCACCAGTAGTATCAATGGAGGAAGAGAGGGGCACTTTGGGAGCGAGTGGATTGAGACGCCGCTATGCAAATATAGTGAAACAACAATGTCTGGGGTTCCAGAGGAAGGGGGGCAGACCAATGCGACCTAACCAAATCCTTCCAAAACTTTTATCACCTGGGGACATGTCCATGTGCCATGCCAGAAATCTGAGGCCGGTTCTTTACATTTCGGGCAGTGGGTAATATATTCTGGGAAATTAGGAGAAGCCGGGAAATTGAAACCGTATAAGGCGTTATGCATCATTTTGAAGTAGGACTCACGCCACCGCTCATTGATGACACAGGAACGGACCTTCGGCCACTCCTTCCAATTTTTCTCTCTAATCTCAGTATCCATCGTTATTACTTCCCATTTACGAAAAAACTTGGATGGTGGGACCTTCGTGAAATTACCGGACATAGCCCTGTAAAGTCCTGAAACGGATACCATTCGTGGGGTTCTCCCTACTACATCATCAAAGGTGTTCCTGGGTGCCTCTTTGGATAAGTCACAGACTCTATGTTTGCAGAATGAGATCACCTGCATGATGTGCAAAGTGAGAGTCTGGCAACTGGGATTTTCCTTCAACTCCCGGGGTGACAACCATCACTTCTCCCCCACATGCATCAGATGTTCCGCCCTTACTATCTCTTTTATTCTCCATGTTTCAGAAAACAGAGCATGTCTCCCTTGGGGAAAACTCTGGATGATCCCACAGTGGGATTTTTTCAGATACCGAGGAAGGAAGTCCAAGGCCTTTCTTATCTCCTTCCATGCCGCCACCACTGTATCCCTCACTAGCACTGAGTTCTTGACTTCAGAAGGAAGGGCAGCCAATCTGGAATGGAGGCAAGACACCAAACCCCAAGGGGACACCAGGTTTTGTTCCAAATCTCTATTAGAGGAATGGTCTGTCTCATGTAACCAATCCACTATATATCTCATAAAACAGGTGACATTGTATCCCCGTATGTTCGGGAACTTCAACCCATCCCCCCCCCCTCGGGCATCCATTGATTTAAAATTCAAGTTATATAATGAGCTGGGAAGTTTGCCTATCTTCAGACCTAGGTAGGTAAGATGTTATTTGACCAAAGTAGAGGCAAATCCATTATCTTGCCACAATTGAGGGGGATTTTCTGATTGAAATTCAAGAATTTCACTTTTGGCGGAGTTGATGTTGTAGCCCAAGAGAGAAGCAATGCGACATAACAAGTCCATCAAAGGGCACATGTGTTGTT
Organism: Rhinella marina; assembly: GCA_900303285.1. Taxonomy (NCBI): domain Eukaryota; kingdom Metazoa; phylum Chordata; class Amphibia; order Anura; family Bufonidae; genus Rhinella; species Rhinella marina. Next base: position 5,555 of record ONZH01008968.1, read on the forward strand.
GGGGATTGGACATAAAAATTAACAGGTCATCGGCATACAAAGCCAATTTGACCTTCTTTTTACCACTTTGATGCTAGAGTATAAATTTGAGCCTTCTAATAGACGGGCCAAGGGTTCCAAGGCCAGATCAATGGGGATAGAGGACACCCCTGCCGTGTACCTCTTTGAAGGGAAAACGTGGGGGATAGAAAACCCCCTGTATGTACTCTCACCATCGAATTGGAATAGAGGCCCTTTGGGAAGGTGCAAAAGTGTCCGAAAATCTGGAATTTATCCAGCAACCCCCCACCCCCCCAGCCAGTCCCACCTAACCGTGTAAAAGACTTTCTCTGCATCCAAGGCCAATAAAATGGGGGCATTTCCTGGCCGAGAGCGCTGCCAAACCCAGTCCAAGGGAGCAAGCACCTTTCAAATGTTGGCCACAGCCGACCTACACCTAATGAACCACCTGAGAGGACCCCACCAAATATTTATGTATTTTTTTGATTATATATTGATTTAAATTTTTACATTTTTTTATATATTTGTAACTTTTTTTAATGGTTTTGTAGCTCGTGTTTGAGGCTACGAGACTCAGAATTTTTTTTGTACCATCATGTTTCTTATGCCCCTTTCACACAAGCGGTAGACTCGCATGTCTCCCGCAACGCATCTACAGGGCTGGACTCCGGCACTGACTGGGATCGCATATAATGCTCTGCGATCCCTGTCCCTCCCGAGTCCAGCCCTGTAGATGCGTTGTGGGAGACATGCGAGTCTCCCGCTCGTGTGAAAGGGGCATTATAGATCCATGATGAGTGCAGAGTTGCTCAGTTCTTATGTTAGCCACCTGCACCCCAGTATAAAATTGCCCACCCCAAGTATAAATAAGGCCCCCCATAGCGCTTTCAATTTTGCTGGGTCTGAAAAAAAATCCTTCAAAACACTTGAATGAACTGACAGCCTGACCTCTAGTGGTCGTTTTCTCGTAAGACAGATTCATAGTCACTAAACTGGTCTAATTAGCACGCTAATGAAAATGTGGCACAAGTGAGCTGAATTTTGGCACACGTCTCCATTGAAGTAGGCAAAATGTGGCGCAACTCACCACTCTAAACAAAGACAGAAAAGTATGCCAACCCTTAAGTGCAGTAGGAATTAAGAATGTTTTTATGACAGTATCTGGTGCAAAATAAGGAGCACCTACATAAATAGGATGGAAATTAGGTGCTAAGTTTAGAAAACTTCTGAATCTATCTTAAAATTCAAAATGGGCACAACAGGCAAAAATGCCCCAAAAACACTTTCAGAAACAGGCTTTTTACTCCTAAAATTAGGCGGTGACACTATAGTAAATGTGCCCTGAGAAGGTCCTTTCCACCTCTCCTAGCTCCACTCTTATACCAGGCTAAAAAAAAATAAAAAAAAAATGTGTGAACCCAGTCTCTTAGCATAGCAATAAACCGCCACATTATCGCACATGCTTAATTTTGCCACAATTTGCCCTTGAATTCTTTTGTTTTTTCGCCCCTTGTCTAAGACGCGCACACTTTTCAGACTTCGCTCTGACTGTGAGTAAAACGTGAAAACGTCACGTCTCGCCGCCGTCCTCTCATTGGTCCAGCAGCCTGTCCTTCTCGACTTCCCTACGACCCACCCCTGTCTCGGCAGGTGAGGGGCAGGCCCGGAGCACGTGTTCCTCGGAGCGCTGTGTGATTGGTGGGCGGTTTCCCTGTCGCTCGCTCCCGTGGTGTGGCGCGTACGCCGGCTCCTCCTTCGCCACTCCGCTCCCATTGGCTAAGTCCCTCGTGCCCCTTCCCCGACCGCAGCTATATATACATCCCCCCAGTGCCATTCGAGCCCCTGTGATGTCCAACTGCACAGTGAAGAAGCAGAAGATGGAAGAGTCAGCGCTGGAACAGCTGAAGAAGTACACGGTGGTGGTGGCCGACACTGGGGACTTCAATGGTGAGCTCTGCTTGTACGAATGATGGGCCCTATCCTCCAGTGTGGTATATGCAGGGGCTTCTAGAGGACTACAAGTCTCAGCCGACTAGGGATCCATTCGGTTATCACCTCTGGCTCCCTGCCCTAGTGCACGTGCTGCCCCTGCCTGCAGGGAGAGGTGCCAGCCGCTGCCAGGCATATCTGATCTACAGCTGACCAGTGCCCCCAGGGCTCCCCAGTTACTTGGTCAAAGGGACGTGTGGTCTTTGGAGGAAGTGCAATCTCAGGTGCAATCTTTCTTGGTGGAGGGTACAGTCCCATATCTAAGCCCAGACATTAGATCAGTGCAGTGCCACCTGATAGCCCCATATGCTTCCATGTTACCTCCCAGTTGCTGTCAATCTCCAGGAATCAATATGTGGTGGGGCGGGTGCCTCCATAATACCCCCTATAAGCCTCTGTATAAGATAGGTGACAGGTCAGTGTAATGGCTGTGTGACTGATGTCTAATAACTTGTAGATGTTTATAAAGTATTTGTTACGCGATAATTTTTTTCAATGATCTGTTTGCTGTCAGTGAATAAGAACCTTCTTGTCCAGAGGCTACAACCTCCGACATCTGACAGGTAGATGAAGTGAGATATCTGTAGGCGATCCTATCAGGACAGACTTGAGCTGCTGACTGATGTGTTCTGTAGGTTGATGCCGATATTAATTTTTTTAAATATCAAATAGTTAAAGGGGTTATGACTTCAGCAAATGGCATTTATCATGTAGAGAAAGTTAAAGGGGGTTTCTCATCATAGACAACGGAGGCATATCGTTAGGATATGCCTCCATTGTCTTCTTATAGGTGCATGTCCCACCGCTGGGACCCGCACCTATTGAGAACGGAGCCCTTCAATGTGGTGGCTGGAGGACTCCGGTCTGGCCATCACCAAGCGCTCTCCCCATAGAAGTGAATGGGAGCGTACAGTACATGCGCAGCCCCTGCTCCCATTCATTTCTACAGGGCCGATAGAAATGGCTGAGCCAGTGCTCAGCTATTGTCACCGGCCACATAGAAAATTAATGGAGGGCGGCAGCGCATGCGCAGTGCGCCCTCCTTCACTTTCAGGGCTCTGTGTTGGTCCCCGCACCTATAAGACAAATGTGGGCATATCCTAGCGATGTGCCCCCATTGTCCATGATGAGAACAACCCCTTTAATACAAGGCTCTTACTAATGTACTGTGATTGTCCGTATTGCTTCATTTTACCATCACATTATACAATGCTCGTTTCCAGGGTTACGACCACCCAGTAATCCAGCAGTGGTGGCCGTGACTGTACACTATAGGAAAAAGCGGTGGCGCTGCCCTCTCTGGTGGCCGGGGCCATGGAAGTGCACACACAGCAGCTCACGTGCACCTCGTATCTGTGCTGCAGTGGTGGTTGTAACCCCTGAATACAAGCAGTGTATAATATAATGGAAAAATGAATCCAGCCAGCAAAGGAAGCAACATGGACAATCACAATACATTAGTAAGTGGCTTGTATTAACTTTCTCTACATGATAAATGCCATTCTCTGTGGTGCTAGTACTAGGTGTAGGTCTAGTTCTCCTGCTGGACATACTAAAAATATTAACAATATTATAGCGAGGGGGTATAATCCCTTCCTAACAAGCATGCACTGTATGGCAGTTTCAGAGCCGTTCTGAAGCGGACAACCCCTTTAAAATCGGCACCATGTGTCCTGTTGTGTGGAGGAGTTTTAAAACTTCAGCGCTACTATACTGGGCTGAGGATGTACTGCGGTGTATACGCCATGTGGGAACATATACCCTGAGGGACTCAACCACAGAAGATTACAGCCTAATTAAACAATTAAAGGGATTGTCTATTTTATTTATGAAGGACAGATGCCGGGAGCTGAAAAAATTACAGCTGTTGTGCGCACCTCCTCGGCACTGCCATTCCATCCTCTTCCCCAGGCTTCAGCCAGTGACCTATTGCTTTGGCTGCAGCAGTGACGTCCAGTATACCACTGCAGCCAGTCGCTGGCCTCCGAGGTGTATGTCAGTGGCTGCAGCCAGGGAAGAAGTGGTGGCAGCAGTGACGCTGGATTTTGGAAACCTCTTTAAGCTTAGTTACCTTGAAACCTTCTTAAAGGGGACCTGCCGCTTGGTTTGGGGCCACAGTATAACCAGCATGTAAGGTATGTAGCAGGGGATTACCGTTCCGAACCTTCTTAAAATTGTGTAGTAAGTAAACATAACTTAGTGGGGATGAGTTCAGGGCTCCCCTTCCGGAGGCATTGCACAGAGGACATTGCACCACACTTTGCTGCTTCGTTTTCCATACAGTAATCCGTTAAATTTGTCCCCACTGTTATCCAGTGACTTTGCCACCAATGAAGGCTGTGTGGCCCCCAGTGTCCCCAGCATTGGTAATGTGGCATTACATGGCACCCATTCAGATGGGCACATCAGAGCAGTAGCTGCTGTTTGCCATGTCTCCTCTCTAATAGAGCAGGGTCCCAATTGCCCCCCACAGTGTGCCGGTGAAGGATATGGACCTGAGGACAGGGCTGTCTTCAGCTGATTTAGGGGGCACTCCTGCTGCTGATGGTGGACTGTTAGTGGTTAGATATTCTCCGAGTATACTATAGTCTTCACCTTCCAATGAGGAACATGGCAGAAATACTGAACATGTTGCATGAAGTGATGCCCCATCTTTTCCTGGCACTAGGGAAGGGATATAGGACTGTAATCCAGCGTGTATCCTAAAGTGTCGAACCTTGCACATTAGGACGAGTGATGCAGAGGTGACATAAATATGGGGTCCAGACTGAAGACTGGTAGAGTAGATGGCAGTCCTGATGCATTGATTACAATGCTAGTTAGTCTTACATTTTTAATCTAAGGTGCCCATCGGGGCAGCAGTGGGGTGGAGGATGGGAGGCGCTGCACCCAGCTCACCTGGCATGGCTTGTTAAGAAAGGAGTGGCACAACAACTCCTAGCAAATAAAGGGCTGACCCTGCCCAGGAGTATAATGCAAAACTACAGGAAAGCTGTGCTAGCATGACCTCAGCAAATGCTGTGCCCAAGAGGAGTTTCCAGTACAGGCTACCTGCAGAGTCACGGGGTCTGTTCCGGTACAGGCTACCTGCAGAGTCACGGGGTCTGTTCCGGTACAGGCTACCTGCAGAGTCACGGGGTCTGTTCCGGTACAGGCTACCTGCAGAGTCACGGGGTCTGTTCCGGTACAGGCTACCTGCAGAGTCACGGGGTCTGTTCCGGTACAGGCTACCTGCAGAGTCACGGGGTCTGTTCCGGTACAGGCTACCTGCAGAGTCACGGGGTCTGTTCCGGTACAGGCTACCTGCAGAGTCACGGGGTCTGTTCCGGTACAGGCTACCTGCAGAGTCACGGGGTCTGTTCCGGTACAGGCTACCTGCAGAGTCACGGGGTCTGTTCCGGTACAGGCTACCTGCAGAGTCACGGGGTCTGTTCCGGTACAGGCTACCTGCAGAGTCACGGGGTCTGTTCCGGTACAGGCTACCTGCAGAGTCACGGGGTCTGTTCCGGTACAGGCTACCTGCAGAGTCACGGGGTCTGTTCCGGTACAGGCTACCTGCAGAGTCACGGGGTCTGTTCCGGTACAGGCTACCTGCAGAGTCACGGGGTCTGTCATATATTTCTAGATGCTGTTTATATACAGTATGTATTATATAAATATAATTATATTATAATATAAATATTTATATATATATGTATCCACCTATATCCTGTGATGTGTCTGTGCAGACCAGGAGTGCAGTGCTCACTGGGCATGGGGCTTGTGCCAGCCTCTGAATGGACCCGTGCTCTGCCCTTACTGCTGATGGATATCATTGGCTTTTTAGTGACTTATGGTAACCAGTCCAACAATCCACCTGCTTTTAGCTGCAGTCGGTTTTGCAAACTGCCGATCTGCATATAGGTGGGGGGGGGGGGGGTCTGACTCTTGACAAGAGAACTGATCAGCTGTCTGAAGGAGCCATGATGCTTGGCCGAGCACACGAGGTCACCTCCGTTGGTCACACAGCCTTTGTGCAGCCATCACCCATTCAAGTAAATGAGATTGCACAGTAGTACCATGCACAGCCGCCATACAATGTATGACTCTTTGCTTGACATTCTATAGAGACCTTGAGTCGGACCCCTACTGATCTAATAATCATGACATATCTTCATTATCAGGATTTAACTCAAGGAAAACCCTCTTTAATACCTGCCTATGTGCTGTGTTCCAAAACATATGGCTCCCCAGCTATTGCCAAACCACAACTCCCAGCATGCCTGAAGTAGTACATCGCTGTCGAAAGTGAACAAGGGGAGTAGTCTTGGTGTGGTCTTTAGTATCGGGATGGGGCACAATGATGTATGTGTATATATATATATATATATATATATATATATATATATATATATATATATATAAATTTTTTTTTTCCATGCTGCTGAGGGTACTGTGGCCACGTACACCACCGTGTCCAGCTTGTCTGGTGCCCCCCTTTTATACTGTAGGTCTTGGTACTGGTTTTCAGCTTTACAATGCAGGAGAAGAATAACCTCAGATTCTTGGTCACTTTTTCATCACAGTTGCTCAAGTTCCCTGTTATATAGAAAGCGTAATATCTAGTTACCAAACTGGTTTGCAGCACCGCCTTCCGGAGCAATGTCTTGCACAGGCCGTTTGGAAACACTTGTATGTAAATCATGTGGTTATTTTCTTCAGGTCTCTTCCGGGCCAGGACGGGATTTTTAGGGAATTAGTGGCAGAAACATTGGCACTGGTCGGTCATTTCATGCCACAGTGTCTACAACAGGGCAGACTGAGCCGCTGTATTCTCTTCCCGTAATGAATGTGCCAGCTCAGCAATCCAGACCTAGGGGCCATGGAGTCACCTACAGCGGAAGCTGCCTGCATCACTGACCATTGTAGACTTGGCTAGAAAGAGAAAAACATGCGTGAGATGAGTGTGACATACGTGTGCTGCATGTACGTCATAGCAGAGTGGTCCGTCTAATAACCAGCAGACGGCGGCTGCCTCATGTTCAGGGTGGTAACAGTGGGATATTCAGATAGTCAGATGATCCCTCTGAAATGCAGGCATCAAAGAGCGTTCCAATAAGATCATCCCCAGTTGTCACTTACAAAATTCTGCGTGTTTTTTTTTTCAGTGTTTTTCTTGATGTGGTTTTTCAACATGTTTTTTTAACTGTCTACTTCAATACTGCATTTTCACGTCGTAGTTTTTGGCGCAGAAAGTACACAGCCATGTAAGGCTTTTTCTTTTCTAGCTTCCCATTAAAGGGGTTGTCCCACAAAAAATATTCTACAGCAAGGATCCTCAACCTTTGGCCCTCCAGCTGTTGCAAAATTACAACGTCTAGCATGCCCTAATAGCTGAAGTCTGTCCAGGCATGCTGGGAGTTGTAGTTCTGCAACAGCTGGAGGGCCGCAGGTTGAGCTGCCCTATTCTACAGTTTTCAAACCCGCACCTGGATCTGAATACTTTTGTAATTGCATGTAATTTAAAATGTAGTATAACCATTGAGTTATTCAATAAAATGTATGTCTAGCGCCACCTACGGTTTGTTTTTTTTCTTATTTATTTGACCTGCTCACTGAGAAGGCCGCACATGCTCAGTATCATTCTTTAACTGCCTCCTGAGCTGTGATAGGGAGAGCTGAGACACGCCCCCTTAGCTGCAGCAGAAACGACACCCCCCCTTAAGCTTTTTGCTTGATATAAATCTAGCAGAGCAATGAATGAGGAGATCTCTGGATCCATGTGAGGTACAGGGCTGGTTCTAGCTTTGTTACAAAGAGGTTGTCATGTACTATACATGTATGGTTTTCATTTTTTACATTAGCCTTGGGATAATCCATTTAATTTTAGTGGGAGAATCAGTGCAGATTTCCATTTCATCACCACGACGGCACAAGGAGATTGACCCCTGACCTCTGTAGGGGCAGGAAGCAGAGAAGGTTAAAAAGACACCTCCCACCACCATCACCAGTGTTTCCTGTCCCTACAGAGGCCAGGAGCGGAGAAAGGTCTCCTAGTGTTGTCTGGGAGATGAAGGTCTTAGGATTCCTGCAGAGGGTGACGGCGTTCACTTACCTCTGCCCCCCTGCCCGCCCGCGGTCTAGTACTAACGCTGGGCAGGGGGAGGTGGGAGGACTCGTCCTGGTAGATCTGGGGCCTGCTCCCGACGCGATCTCCCTCCCTCTCCCTCCGGTGGATGAGGCTGGGCTGCGCGTCCGGCGCCATGTGCGCAGGATTTTGACGTCACTTCCGGTGCGACCGGAAGTACTCGGGAGGCGGTACAAGCGTCCGGACACAGGTAAATAGCGGGAAGCTGCGCTCCACCATCTGATCTGAGGTCTGATTCTCCCCTGTGAAGATGTCTACACCGGAGCAGCGTTCCCCCAGGGATCAGGACGTACCTGTACCGCCTTCAGTAAGTGCCCTACATACCCCTTGTGGTGACTGTCTAGGGGCACTTAAAAATAGTCTCTGGTCAGAAGGATTTTTATTCCTATCTCCAGTCCTTTCTTGCACCAGGGTGACATCTTGCCTGGGGGCTTATTCCCTAAAAGAGTTTTATACACCTCTAATTACTCTCCTCTGTCGCCTCTTAGGTCAAGGAGGCACAGAAGAAGACTAAAAAGGTTTTGAGATGTCTTTCCTGCAGTAAAAAGCTGCCTGAATCTTATTCTAAAAAGCTCTGCAAGGATTGTATTCAGGATGTGATCCGGGAGGAACAACCTTCTTTAATGGAGGGTCTCCGTTCCATGGTGCAAGAAGAGATTAGATCATCCTTATCTCACATCTCTATGCCTCCCCCCCAGCCCCCTCCTCCAAAACGTCAGAGGGTGGCCATCCATCACTCCTCCTCTGAATCAGATGACAATGAGGATGAGGCCCCTTCCTCCAGATTCGCTGAAGAGGACGATCACCTTTCTGACTCGGATAGTACAGAAGGCTGTAAAAGGTTTCTCTTCTCTAATGAAGACATGCAGGACCTCTTGAAAGCGGTCCGTGCCACCATGGGGGTTGAGGAGGTTCAGAAACCTCATTCAGTTCAGGATGAACTTTTTGGGGGTTTAAGGGCAAAGCGTGCCCGTATTTTTCCAGTCAATGAGAATATCAGGGATATGATTTTGGAGGAATGGTCAGACCCTGAGAAGCGTCTGGGTGTTTCTCGGGATTTCAAGAATAGATTACTATTCGACCCATCCGACTCTAAATTATTTGACGATATTCCAAGAATCGACGTACAGGTCGCCAAGGTTATTAAAAAAAACCTCTTTGCCCTTCGAGGATGCATCTCAGCTTCGTGACCCAATGGAACGAAAGGCAGATGCTTTACTGCGCAAATCCTGGGAGTCCGCTATGTTTAATGTAAAAACCAATATTGCCGCCACCTCTGTGGCTCGTGCCATGACTCTATGGATTGGCGAGCTAGAGCAACATCTCACCAATAAAACCCCTAGAGAGGACATACTGGGTTCCCTTCCCCTTCTAAAATCGGCTACAGCTTTTTTGGCAGACGCCTCGGCGGAGTCTATCCGTTTTTCTGCCAGAGAAGCGGGCCTCTCAAATGCCGCACGTCGGGCCATATGGATGAAATCCTGGTCCGGAGACAAAGCTTCTAAGATGAAGCTTTGTTCTATTCCTTTTTCTGGCGAATACGTATTTGGTCCGGTACTGGACAAGATACTCGAGAAAGCTGCCGACAAGAAAAAGGGTTTCCCTGAGGAGCGTCCTTACAGGCGAAAATTTTCCTTTCGCTCCTCTGGCTTTCAGGATAAGCCTTATAGAGGGAAGGGAAAATCAGGGCGATGGAGTTACCCCAAAGGAGGTAAAGGGAGAGGCTTCCTCCTTAACCCTCAAAATAAACAATCAGATAAGCAATGACGCCAGAGTGGGAGGAAGACTGAGGAACTTCTGTTCGGCCTGGGAGGATATAACAACCAATCCCTGGGCATTAAACCTAGTGAGAACAGGTTACAAAATAGAGTTCCTTTCAATTCCTCCAAACAAATATCTAATCTCGGATCCAGGGTCGCATTCAAACCATTCAAGGGTTTGGAACGGAGTCCAGGATCTTCTGAACCTAAATGCCATCACGAGAGTTCCATCTCCCGAACAAAAAAGAGGTTATTATTCCTCTCTATTCCTGGTACAGAAAAAAGACGGATCCTTCCGTACTATTGTAAACCTCAAATTTCTGAACAAATACATCCTCTACAGGAAGTTCAAAATGGAGTCCATTGCATCAGTGATTCCTCTGATAACAAAGAATGCGTTTATGTGTACCGTGGACCTGAAGGACGCGTATTATCATGTCCCCATCCATGTGAAATCCCAAAAATATCTTCGATTTGCTCTCCGAGATGCTCAAGGTTCAGTACACCACTTTCAGTTCACGGCCCTTCCTTTCGGCATATCTTCCGCCCCGTGGATCTTCACCAAACTGGTAATAGAGATGGTGGCGTTTCTCAGGCAGAAGAGCTTATGTCTTGTTCCCTACTTGGACGATTTTCTGCTGATGGCACACTCCAAAGTGCAACTCCTGGAAAATCAGAAGATCCTGCTTTCTACGCTTCAGTCCCTTGGATGGATTGTGAATCCACAGAAATCATCTCTTCTGCCGTCCCAGAAGGTGACCTTTCTGGGGGTCCTGCTCGATTCCAAGTTACAGACCACTTGTCTTCCGGGGGAAAAAATACTATCTCTCAAACACAAAGTCAAATCCTTTCAGTCGAGACAAAGGTCCTCGATTCGGGATGCCATGAGCCTCCTGGGCCTCCTCTCCTCCTGCATTCCCTCAGTGCGGTGGGCGCAGGTACACTACCGAACAATCCAGTCCTGGATTCTTTCTGTCTGGAATCGGAAGCAGTCTACCCTAGACCATCAAGTCCCCATTCCAAACTTGGTGAAGATTTCCCTGATATGGTGGACACAGACGAAACATCTGTCCAGGGGCAATCTCTGGGAGAAGTCTCCTCAGATCCAGATTGTCACCAACGCAAGCCTAAGAGGTTGGGGCGCGAAAGTTGGCGAATATTACTACCAGGGCATATGGCCCCCGTCTGTAGCCAACCAATCATCAAACTTCAGGGAGCTCCGAGCTGTCTGGGAAACCCTGAAAGCTGCCGGGAATCATCTTCGAGGTTTTCATCTCAGAATTCTATCCGACAACTCTACGGCGGTGGCATATTTATCCCATCAAGGGGGCACAAGATCTCTGAGGCTCCAGGCGCTTTCAAACAGGATATTCTGTTGGGCAGAAGAACAAGTGGAATCGATTTCGGCAGTTCACTTAAAGGGGTCTTTAAACGCCGAGGCAGATTTTTTAAGCAGGAAAAATCTAGACCAGTCAGAATGGTCTCTGAACCCCGAGGTCTTTACGATGATCTCCAGTCGATGGGGAACGCCAGAAATAGATCTTTTGCGACAAAGAAGAACAGTCAAACAAGGAGATTCTGTTCTTTAAACCCTCGGGACAATCCCTGGGCAGTAGACGCGCTGTCTCTCTTCTGGAACTGGGATCTTTGCTACGCTTTTCCTCCTCTACCCCTCATACCAAGGGTAATCCAGAAGATCCAGCGAGACGACACGACAATCATCCTTGTGACACCGTTCTGGCCAAAAAGAAGCTGGTTCTCGGCTCTAAAGAGACTATCGATCTCCGATCCTTGGATTCTTCCTCGGAGGAAAGACCTTCTTCTTCAAGGTCCTATTGTACATCCCAACCCCGAATTTCTGAGGTTAACAGCCTGGATCCTGAAATCAAAATCCTAAAATCTCAGGGTCTATCAGAGAAAGTGATCTCCACTCTTCAGTCCAGCAGGAAGAATGTTACAAGGGCTATTTACCTGAAAATTTGGAAGAGATTCTGTTCCTGGTCCGGCGACCCGGTACCGGATCAGACCCGTCCGAACGTCCAGATGATCCTGGATTTCCTCCAGAGCGGCCTGGACATGGGGTTGAGTCCTTCTACCTTAAAAGTGCAGATTTCGGCCCTTAGCTGCTTTTTTGACTCGGATTTAGCCAACCATAAGTGGGTTAGTCGATTTATTAGAGCAGCCACTAGATTGCATCCCTCTCTCAAATTCAGGGTCCCGTCGTGGGATTTGAACACGGTCCTTAAGGGTTTAACTCTTTCCCAGTTTGAGCCTCTCGAGGATTGCACCCTTAGGATTCTGTCTTTTAAGGTCGCCTTCCTCATTGCTATCACCTCTGCTCGTCGCCTGGGTGAAATCCAGGCCATTTCCATTCGGGAGCCTTATTTTAGGATCCTTGATGATAAGCTAGTGATCAGGCTGGACCCGGGTTTCCTCCCAAGGTGGTTTCAAACTTTCACCGGTCACAAGAGATAATACTACCCTCCTTCTGCAATTCCCCATCAAATGAGGGTGAGAGGTCCTTCCACTCCCTAGATGTCAGGAGAGCGGTGCTCAAATATCTTGAAATCACAAAGGATTCCAGGAAGTCGGACTGCCTTCTTCTTCAATTTGCGGGAAAGAATAAGGGCTAAAGAGTCTCAAGGTCTACCCTGGCTAGATGGATCCGTAACACGATCTCCATATGCTATGAAGTTCAGGATCTCCCTATCCCTAGGGGTATTAAAGCTCATTCCACTAGAGCCATGGCATCCTCTCATGCCGAAAGAGGCGGCGCCTCTCTTGAAGAGATCTGCAGAGCAGCGACCTGGTCTAGTGTTCACACTTTCATCAAACACTATCGTCTGGATCTCTTTAGTTCCTCTGATCTGTCTTTTGGACGGAAAGTCCTTCAGGCAGTGGCCCGCCCTTAATTTATTATTCGATATATCTCCTTGTGCCGTCGTGGTGATGAAATGGAAAGCCGGAATTAGACTTACCGGTAATTCATTTTCCATGTCATCACCACGACGGCATGGGTTTTTTCCCTCCCCCTTTAGTTTTGTTGTTTGGCTCCGGTATGACTTAATATCGGCCTCCTCTCTTATCAAACAAAAATTTTTTTTTTTTTTTTTTTTTTTTTTATGTGTTCTGTGTGCAGTTGTCACCGGTGTGGCTCTGTAATTTGGTATACACTGGTGATGGTGGTGGGAGGTGTCTTTTTAACCTTCTCTGCTTCCTGCCCCTACAGAGGTCAGGGGTCAATCTCCTTGTGCCGTCGTGGTGATGACATGGAAAATGAATTACCGGTAAGTCTAATTCCGGCTTTTGTCCACATGGAAAAAATGGCAAGTGCTGCCTTCCATTGAAACAAATAAGGCTGCTTAGAGGTGTGCAAAAAAACTGCACTAAAACTGTGTGAACTGGTCATAAGTGGGATAGAATTATCAAAACTGCTGTAAAGTTGTCCATAGCAGCCAATCAGATTTCACCTTTCATTTTTCACAGCTGCTTTGGAAAAGGAAAGCTGGAATCTGATTGGTTGCTATGGGCAACTAAGCCTGTTGTACTTTACACCAGTTTTGATAGATCTCTCCCAGTATGCTTGTGATTTTAGAGGTTTTTCTCAGTCGTGACTAAAAAAAATAAAATCATGACCTGCCCATCATGCCTTATGATACTACATCAAGATTGGACTGGTTAATCTACCTGAATATTGTTGGGCAAAGTGCCATCCTGTTTGGAAAAAGTGATGGAGCTATTAGAGCTGTAGGCATTGCCTCTGAGAGGGTACGGCCTCAGATTCGGCACAGGGGTTGTAACTTCAGGTCCATAGACACTGTGGCTTCCTAGGTGCTGCCTTATAGAATATATGCATATTCCAATGGAACATGCCATGTTTCTTCTGTCAGATTCATACGATGTGACATTGGGGAAGAAACCCTGTATGAAATCTGAACCATATGGCGGTACAGTAAAGCTGGGGTTAATTTTTGCTGCATGCTGACACTAATGGACTGTTCAGTGTCACATAATTGAAGAAAACATTGCAGATTAGAAGCAGGTTTATGAAACATCTTGGTTTCCTGCATTTCTTAATTGAGAGAACTCCTTCCTCCTCTGGCAGCCGTGCCCGCTCTTTCTGCCTAGTCACTGTGAGTAAGACCTCGTATTGTCTGAACACACCTGTTCTCTATTCTACCTGGAGCAATCTATCAGGATAAACTCCACCATTAGAAATTCGTCAGGATTACGAGTCATTAGTACAATACTGTTGCGCCCAAAAAAAATTTTTATCCTGCGTAACAGATTAGAATCTGAGAATTTCCAGACCTTTGCACCATGTACTGTACCGATGAGTTGTGTAGCTCAATTCATTCAGTTTTTTTTCTTCGTACATCTAGAGGAGGAAATATTTGGCTCCGTCCATCCCAGTTGTTGCGTTCATCGCCGTCGTCAGCAGAGTTCAGGCCAAATCGGTGTCCACTTCCTTCAAGGAAATCTCCACAGCGACCTCCATGTCCAACTGTTTGCATACACATAGCTGTGGTTCATCTGATTAAAACGCTGTTTTTGTTTTGTTAATCTAAGGCTTTGTTCCAAAGTTATACTTTTGTGCCTGGTGCAATGAAGGTGTAATCATTGCTCTTGTTGCACATGAGTTCCACTCTTTTTTTTGATCAGCCCTTCCATGGCTGCTTTACCATGACCTGGCCTTGTTGATCAAAGCAGCCAAGCAGGGACAGGCCACAGGAATGAGTTAAGATTGAGCGCAACAAGAGCAACGGCAATGCCCTCATTGCACCAAAGGCCTAATAATGGAGCTTCACACCAACAAAAGAAAGTGTTTTAGTAGCTATGTGTCTATGGATAAGGAGGTTGCTGATGACACTCCCTTTAATGGCTTAGATTGTGGCAGACGTGTCTATGTGCACTGATGTGGATATGACTTTAGATTTACATAGTGGGGCAGTTTAAAAAATAAATGCTTTTAGAAATCTGGTGTTTGACAGAAAGCTTTTATTAGGCTATTTTCAAATCTGCGCTTTTTCTGTCAGATTTTGAGATCCGGCAGGGGAAAACACTTCCTTATGATATCTGTTGTGAACGGATCCGGTTGTATTATCGAAAATGAAGAAACCGGATCTGGCACTAAAACCATTAAGTCAATGTGCGCCGGATCCATTCTTTGGACATGAAAAAACGGATCCAGCACGATTGACTTACATGGTTTTTGGTGCCGAATTCAGCTTTAGCTTCCCATGCCGCACACAATAACGCTTCTTGCATGGGAACGCAACAAACCAGAACTGAATGTATTCTGGGGCACTTCATTCCGTTTTGTCCCCATTGACGAGTGGGGACAAAACTGAAGCGTTGTGCTGTGGTTTTGACAGCCTGTGTCTGATCTCAAAACCGGACAGCGCAACGCAGACGTGAAAGTAGCCTTATTCCCTTTGCCAGTTTTCCCAGCACATGCAAATATGTTGTGAAAACTGGGCCTGTCTTAAAATATTTGATTGTGGCGCAACCTCTAAGATAATTCGGCATGAAAAACAAAGTACTTTTGTAATTTACTTTCTTTAAAGAGAAAAAAAAGTTCCAGTTTTCAGAATTCCCTATAGAGATAGTCCCTATACTTCATAATAATGATTCCCCCTGGTGTTTAATCTGTATTGTAATGTGCAAGTCCATCTACTGAGGTGGACGCACATGCTCAGTTCCATACTTCAACTGCCACCAGCTAACAATCTGTTAGACAATCTGTGACAGGCCTTATTCACACGTCAGTGTTTTGGTCAGTGATTGCCATCAATGATTCTGAGCCAAAGCCAAGTGTATCTCTAGACACAGAACAGGTGCAGATCTTTCCCTTATACCTTATGTATGTGGAGGCTCCAATCCTGGTTTTGGCTCACAATCACTGATGGAAATCACTGACCAAAACACTGACATGTGAATGAGGCCTTTCAGGAAGAGAGCTGCAGCAGAAAGGAAACACCCCCTGAGAGGACACGCCTTCTGAGCTTCCAGCCTGCAATAAATCTAACAGAGCGCTTGTAGCAATGGATGGTGGGATCTCTGGATCCATGTGGGGTACAGGGCTGGTTCTAGCTTTTAGAAAGCTGTAAAAATCAGATATATATCAATCATGGGGTAACTCTTTTTATTGAAGCACAGTTTGATAATTTCCACTCAGAAGAGGTGGGAAACAATGGTGCCAATGCCAGAACCCTCTGCTGTGTTGTGTGGCACATGCTGCCCACAGGACAGATACTGCACTACAGGTGCCCGCACAGTAGTGGACTTTACCACCATGCGAATCAAGCATGTCGCCCATCTGTGGATATGTGATAAATGACCGCTGAGTGACAAGCCCTTTAAGGGTCACTGGTCGGTAGGATTGTTTCTTGCTTAGATATGCTGAGTGTGGATTTCTGGTCGTCTAGTGTAGAAATGGCAGCCGCCTGTGGTGCTTTTAGTATAAAAGATAAAATCCTGATTTCATGGATTCCTGAACCTTTTTATCACTGGATGATCCGTTTGGTCTTGCTTTTCCGGTTGTCACTAATCTGTTGATCTCCCACAGCTATTGAGGAATACAAGCCACAAGATGCCACCACTAATCCGTCACTGATCTTGGCGGCAGCACAGATGCCAGAATACCAGCAGCTAGTCAATGATGCCATCCAGTACGGCAAAAAGCTTGGCGGGTGAGTACATGTCACGTGACCGTCTGGTATCGGAGACAACCCCTTTAGTTTAACACCAGAATTTTGGACATGGACATTTATTTAAAGGGGTTATCAACCCTCTATAATGCCCCCCGAAATGCCCGGGCACCTCATACAGGTTATACTTACCCTGCTCACCGGCAGCTTCTGCTGCATCTCTGTCGTGCTTATCAAAACATGACTCCCCATCGCGGCCAGCTATTGGCTAAACCCCACCCACCCCCCGTCGCCGGATGTTTTGATGCCCGCACAGCTGCTGCTGAATCTCCCTGTGGCGTGGCTCAGGAGTAATGCTGTTACCGGGGGCAGGGTAAGTATAACCTATGAGTTGCCTCAGCATTTTGGGGGGCATTACTGGGGTGGGATAACCCCTTTAATGTTGAATCTGCATTAGGGTTGCAGCGGTAACCGGTTCCACGGTATACCACGGTAATAAAATGCACGGTTATCAAACCGTGGGCATTTGCTTATTACCGGTAAATGGCGACAAGACTTTTTAGTCTTGTCGCCATTTGCGCCTGGACCCGACCGCATCACTGATACTAGGCTGCGCTACTGCGCAGCCTAGTATCAGAGGACATGGAGAAGATAAAATTAAAAAAATCACTTACCCGTCCGGCGCTCCTCCTCTCTTCCGGGTTGCGCTGTACTGTCCTGACCGCGTACAGCGTCAGGATGTAGTGCGCGCACTCTGACCTGACGCTGCACGCTGTCAGGTGACAGTGCAGCTACGGGAGACTAAGGAGCGCCGGACACCGGAGAGGAGCCGCAGCGCAGGAAAAGTGATTTTTTTTATTTTATTCAGATGGTGGGCTGAAGGGGCCACAGTGGGCTGATGGGGGCACGGTGGGCTGAAGGGGCCACAGTGGGCTGATGGGGGCACAGTGGGCCGATTTGAGGTCTGAAGGGGGCACAGTGGGCCGATTTGAGGTCTGAAGGGGGCACAGTGGGCCGATTTGAGGTCTGAAGGGGGCACAGTGGGCCGATTTGAGGTCTGAAGGGGGCACAGTGGGCCGATTTGAGGTCTGAAGGGGGCACAGTGGGCCGATTTGAGGTCTGAAGGGGGCACAGTGGGCCGATTTGAGGTCTGAAGGGGGCACAGTGGGCCGATTTGAGGTCTGAAGGGGGCACAGTGGGCCGATTTGAGGTCTGAAGGGGGCACAGTGGGCCGATTTGAGGTCTGAAGGGGGCACAGTGGGCCGATTTGAGGTCTGAAGGGGGCACAGTGGGGCCGATTTGAGGTCTGAAGGGGGCACAGTGGGCCGATTTGAGGTCTGAAGGGGGCACAGTGGGCCGATTTGAGGTCTGAAGGGGGCACAGTGGGCCGATTTGAGGTCTGAAGGGGCACAGTGGGCCGATTTGAGGTCTGAAGGGGCACAGTGGGCCGATTTGAGGTCTGAAGGGGCACAGTGGGCCGATTTGAGGTCTGAAGGGGGCACAGTGGGCCGATTTGAGGTCTGAAGGGGGCACAGTGGGCCGATTTGAGGTCTGAAGGGGGCACAGTGGGCCGATTTGAGGTCTGAAGGGGGCACAGTGGGCCGATTTGAGGTCTGAAGGGGGCACAGTGGGCCGATTTGAGGTCTGAAGGGGGCACTGGGCCGATTTGAGGTCTGAAGGGGGCACTGGGGCCGATTTGAGGTCTGAAGGGGGCACTGGGGCCGATTTGAGGTCTGAAGGGGGCACTGGGGCCGATTTGAGGTCTGAAGGGGGCACTGGGGCCGATTTGAGGTCTGAAGGGGGCACTGGGGCCGATTTGAGGTCTGAAGGGGCACTGGGGCCGATTTGAGGTCTGAAGGGGCACTGGGGCCGATTTGAGGTCTGAAGGGGGCACTGGGGCCGATTTGAGGTCTGAAGGGGGCACTGGGGCCGATTTGAGGTCTGAAGGGGGCACTGGGGCCGATTTGAGGTCTGAAGGGGGCACTGGGGCCGATTTGAGGTCTGAAGGGGGCACTGGGGCCGATTTGAGGTCTGAAGGGGGCACTGGGGCCGATTTGAGGTCTGAAGGGGGCACTGGGGCCGATTTGAGGTCTGAAGGGGGCACTGGGGCCGATTTGAGGTCTGAAGGGGGCACTGGGGCCGATTTGAGGTCTGAAGGGGGCACTGGGGCCGATCTGAGGTCTGAAGGGGGCACTGTGGGCCGATCTGAGGTCCGAGGATTAGTGTATCTTTTAATAATATATGTAACAAACGGTGATACCATGATAACCGTAATACCGCGGTATTTACTGAGACGGTTATCATACCGTGAAAATTTCATACCGTTGCAACCCTAATCTGCATTAGAGATTAATCGATTGTAGCAAATCAATTTCTCATCTGCAGATGCTCCTTACCTGTGAGGATGTCCCACCTGCAATTTGGTTGAGGCTGGACAACTAGCCCAGCTCGGTCAATAGTCACCCTGTGGCCCAAGTGTAATGGTGCTTGTTTTGGGTCGCTATTAATATATGGCACATGGAGGTACTAAAGTAATAACATCATGTGCTGCACATTCATAAGTGACCCCCATTTATCTTGCATGATGGTAAGTTGGCAACAGACTCTCTGGAGGTTATCAGCAGTGGTCGTTATAAGAGGAGCAGCTGATATCTGTCACATGTCTCTGAAGGCAATGCAGTAGGCAGTAATATGGGCACTAGGGGGTATATCACTCCCCCCACATCCCTTGTATAACATCCATGGTAAAATGGATGGGGGACTAGTAGTGAAGCTATAGCTGGGCTTGTGGGGTCAGCTTAACCTGTTGGAGTATAGTATGTGACTGTAGGGAGAAGTTGAACTTGGGCCTTGGTGCGCTGTTGAGATTACCCAAATATACAAACTATTAGTTGGGTGACGATTGTTAGTCATTGATCATGGATCATGTGGCTGTTATCAGATCTTATCACTAATTTACAGCTGGAAGAGAACAATAAGTGGGCAGGTAATATATTTATATCATATCCCCCAGCCTTTGTGCAAGCAGAGAACACATGGGGTCAGTGCTGATCTTACTCAACCGGATGACCAGCTGCACTGCTGCTGAAGGAAGCACAACCCTCTACTCCTACATGGCAATGATTCTCCCCCCTCAGGGCAGGCTCCACATTTTCACTGGTGGCAGTGGCCTGCTGTGTCGGCGGGACGCTCTTCCTTCTCCATGTGTGGCCTGTGGAGGTAGCTCTGGTGGGCAGGTGGTAGCGATGCAATGAGACCGGGACACAAGAAGGTTGAAGTCCAAATATAAAACCTAACCAGCCTTAACTCAGGCACAAATAAACACCTCGGCCATGCAGCCACTAGCTAATATACAGAACAATCCTTTTCTGACCTGCTATGGTTCCGCAGAACCAGGTGGCACATGGTTACTGTGGTTGGTAGAGCAACACGGCATATGCAAGTCCCCTGTACTGAGGTGCTCTGATTTTCTGAAGAATATATCCGGCTCCTACCAAGCCACATGACCTATGGCTGTGAGCTAGGGAAAAACCTGGGATGGAGTAGAGTCCCACTGCCAACCTACCCTTCACTCCAAAAAAGGTCCATAATGGACTTCACAAAAAGGTCTATGGCAGCTATGCCTGACATGGATGAACACTTTCCTCCTTTCCATGTTCTCAGCCAGCTCACAGGTTGAGGCAGACAAATCCTGGGTTTTACCACACACAATGCAATCTGCTGGTCACCAGATACCTGTTTTCCCAGACCATTCCCTTCACTTTCTCAGACCTCTGAGCACCATGTTCTCTAATCGGAACTGCTACTAATCTGCACAGTAGCTCCGTTTAAAATTGAAACCGGACAATCTTGATATTGAAGTGAACCAGGCATCAAAGTATGGAAAAATGATTGCTGTTTTGCCACACGGAGCAACCCTATTGAGTAGACTGCGCATGCGCCACTGCACGTCTAGCCACCCAAAGCTGAATCAGTGCTTCCGTGCTCTAGCAGCACAGTCAGAAGTTTGACAGATGTGCGGCCTTGTCAATCAAAGCAGGCTGCCGCTTCTTCGCCTGTGGGGGACAGCCTCTCACAAGAAAAGATCTCCTCCTGATTCTTTCGAATTGTTTCGCTCTTTATTCTGTATAATTATATAAAACTAGCAAACTCCTATTCTCCACAAACTGTACATTACTGATTTGGAGGAGTCTGAAAATACACTCCCAGCTCCATCAGTGTGTATTGTGCCGCTTTGTATCCCAGTGAAGCGGCTCTGATTGCCTCTAGGGGGAAGTGGAATGTAATTCTGGAAATCTTTTCTTATTAGGACAGGATCTGAATGTAATGTCACAATTATCCGTTATTGACTAAAGTTGGGAGGTAAACTTCATTTGTAAACTGTTGGAGTCTGGCCTTATATATTCATTGTGTTAATGGACTTCATTTTTTTTTTTTTTTTAGGTCTGAGGAGCAGCAGATCAACAATATCATGGACAAACTGTTCGTCTTATTTGGAGTTGAAATCCTCAAGAAAATTCCAGGACGTGTTTCCACAGAAGTGGACGCCAGGTGAATGTCCTTCCATTCAGGTTTCACAGATTTTGTCCTTAGAGGGTGACACCTTTGTCATATAGGTTATGAAGCCAGTGGTATTGGATGTTTCTCATAATCCTTTTAGCACAGAGATCTTCATCAACATTTATATAGAAGAAAGGTTTAAATCACGCTTTTTACCTTTCCTGAAACAAGCACTTCAGGTTGGCTCAGGTCTCTTTAGTGCTGTCTGCACCTCTCATCTCCCTAATAGTCCTAACATCATTCAGCTTTCATATTGGCCACTGGGCCTAAAATGTGAAGGCTTCCTTTTTTTTTTTTTTTTTTTTTTTGATCAACCACCTGGGCCATAAACACAGTGGACAGGAGGGGGACCTGATTGACTTCTGAGATTTTCCAAGGCATGACCTGTGCAGACATCAGGAGGGAGTAGATAAGCTGCTATATCACCTATTGTGAATAGTAGATCCTGTTATCTATACATAGGTGATAGATGTCATTGTAATCCTGCCTGTGATGCAGATAGCTGCAGTAAATTAAACTGTACAGACCAAGAAGTGGCGCTCACACATCAGATAGCTGTCAGCCAACAATCATTCAGCCAACTCTCTCCCACCTTCCTCATACATGCCCAGCTGAAAGTGCATTCATTGGAGAGAGCGGCTGCCAGACACGATCTGAAAATATTAATTTCACCTCCCCCAACATCTGTCTGAAAGTCTGGAGCTCCGCATACACATTGGAGTGTCAGCCAAACCCACCCTTCTCTGTGGGTTAAGCTGTCAAGACTGTATGGGGCTTTTTTTTAGGCTTAGTGGCTGGTGCAAAAAGTCTTGATTCTGTGTGATTTTGTGTCAGAATGGCTTAATATTTATAATAAGGGCCCATTGAAAATTATTTTAGCCAAAAAAGTAAACAGAAATTGCCTCTGAAGGTGTACATAGCCTTTAATAGGTAATTTTCTGATGATACTTTCCCTTTAAGTTATTTTCCCTTTTAATGCTATGTACACCTTTGGGGGCATTTTTTTATTATTGCATTATGCTTATTTTGACCAAAAAATCACTTTTTCAATTGGTCTTTAATATGGCATCCTTTTTTGTGTACAGAGCTGAGATGCTCTACTAGTTGCCTGTGGATTTTTTCTCAATTCCATCATCTGAGGAGCAGCCAGGCTCCTTATCTCTGACCTTATAAACGCTCATTAAAGCTCAATCCTTACCTTACTGATAAGAATGTGGCTTAAATAAGTTTTTATGACCTCTCGGTAGTTTACAGAGAAGGGTAATTAGATGACGGCACAAAGTAAAAGTATCAGTCACCCAGCTAAACAGGTAACCCTTTGTGACCGAACAGCTCAATATTTTTAATAAAGACAAATTAAAAATATGATTTGTAGCCAAAAATAAGTTAAATTCAATCATAAAAAATTGACTCCAAAGGTGTACATAGCCTTTAAATGTTTGTATTGTCTTCTCATACGTTGTGTAATGTCTTCTTTCTCAGACTGTCCTATGATAAGGATGGGATGGTAGAACGTGCACGGCGTCTTATTGCCCTTTACAAGGAGGCTGGTATAGACAAGGAGAGGATCTTGATCAAGCTGTCATCGACTTGGGAGGGAATACAAGCTGGAAAGTAAGGATCCACTTTGTGGTACGTTCTGACTGCAATGATCAGGTGACCTGGGTACCATAAAGGTTTCTGCTTGATCTCTATACAGGGTACTGGAAGAGCAGTATGGCATACACTGCAATTTGACTCTGCTGTTCTCCTTTGCCCAAGCTGTGGCCTGTGCCGAGGCCGGTGTGACACTCATTTCCCCATTTGTTGGGAGAATATTGGACTGGCACGTTGCAAACTCAGGCAAGAAGAGTTTTGAACCATCTGAGGATCCAGGTAAGATCTAAAGACATGAGCTGACGAGGCAACAGAAGTGCAGATCAGTGTTAGCTCCTCATCACAGAGCATTTAGCTGTAAAGAGCAGGTTTGTGCTGTATTTGCTGCACTGAAGATTGTGCCACGCAATATACAAAAGTAAAGTTTAGAGATACTAAACCTTTGTATACACTTTTAACATGTCCCTAATAACACTTTTTGTAATGTACTGTATTAATGGATTTTATATTGTGACGTTTCTCTCCCTAAAGCGCATGTTTTGCTGTGTGCTTAAAATCTACTCTAGTACACAGCTGACTTGTCAGCAGTGTACAGGGAACACAGGCGCAGGAGTGCATATTGTTGCTCATGCCCGTGCACTCTGAAGGTTTAGTAACACCTGGCATAGCCCATGGATACCCTGTAACCATGTGCTATGCCAGGATTAGCTGAGTGGAGCGGGCTCCACTAAGTGAAGTCAACTCTTAGCTAAGCAGGCACAGCCCCACTCAGCTACTCCTGGCATAGCACATGGCATAGCAAAATGTGCTGATACACTATGGGTTTTCAGACCTTTTTTAATATTGCATATATGCTCCTGGATCCTCACTTTTAACTTGAGGGTATGGCCTACGTACAGGAGGCCACAAGGACACTCCAGTACATAGCTCACCCCGATACTTTCACAGGAAATTTCACGCTTTACTTTAAAAACATTTTTGGTCACTGAGGATACTACTTTTCCATTGGCCATTCTATTCTCCTTTTTCCGTGTTTTTTTTTTTTTAATTAGGTGCTTTTTTAAAAAATAATCCCTGGTTTCTCAGGAATCACTGACCCCAGAACCGGGTCATTTTTCAATACTGCCCAGTTTTTCCTCAGTACATTTTTTTATAGCACCCGCACTGGAATTAAACTGTGTAAGAAATGCAATCATTATCTTTGTGCCTAATATTTCTGCTTCCCCCCCTTTCTATCACTGAACTTTGTTTCTCAAGATCCTCCTTTTTATACCCTTTTCCCACAAATCTTTCTTGTATAACTTTACTTTGTTTATAGACATCGAGCTCAGTGCAGTTTCGGTGGATCCTACAAATTTGCCCTTTAGGAATATTTTTCAACCACAGACCATAATGATGTCTATATATGCTTTTACGTCCGTCTTTTTGAAAAAGGTTTTTTATTTTAGTTTACCTTTATCGACATAGAGTGAGATCAAGGAAATCTACGGTTTCGCTACTAATCATACTAGTGAAACTTAAATTCCACTCATTATTTATACCAGCAAGAAAATCCTCTGTACCTTGTCTTTCCCCTTTCCAAATAGAAACAGAAGATTGACGGCAGAAAAAGACCACCTGGTCCATCTAGTCTGCCCTTTTATTATCCTTTTATTATTATCTTAGGATAGATACATGTTTATCCCAGGCATGTTTAAATTCAGTTACTGTGGATTTATCAACCACCTCTGCTCGAAGTTTGTTCCAAGCTTCTACTACTTTCAGTGAAATAATATTTTCTAATGTTCTTTATTTTTCCCCCAACTAACCTCAGATTGTGCCCCCTTGTTCTTGTGTTCAGTTTCTTATTAATAACCCTTCCCTCCTGAACTTTATTCAGTCCTTTAACATATTTAAAGGTTTCAGTCATGTCCCCCCTTTCTCTTCTTTCCTCCAGACTATACATATTAAGAACTCTGAGTCTTTCTTGATAAGTTCTATGCTTTAGACCTTCCACAATTTTTGTAGCTCTTCTTTGGACCCAATATCCTTTTGCAGGTGAGGTCTCCAGAATTGAACACAGTATTCCAGATGAGGTCTCCTAGAGCTCTATACAGAGGGATCACAATCTCCCTCTTTCTGCTTGTTATACCTCTAGCTATGCAGCCAAGCATACGATTTGCTTTCCCTACTGCCTGGCTGCATTGGTTACTCATTTTGAGGCTGTCAGAGATGACTACCCCCAAATCCTTCTCTTCTGAGGTCTTTGTTAAAACTGCCAATACGATACTCAGATAGAGGATTTCTTCTCCCCAAGTGCATTATTTTTCATTTGGAAACATTGAACTGAAGTTTCCATTGTTTTGACCACTTATCTAATAAAGATAAATCATTCTCCATATTACAAATATTATAAATAATCAAGCAGTCGTCTATGTACCGCTTCCAGAGGTACAAGGTAGCTTTTAGCTGTTATGTAACAGCAGACCGATGAATTCCTTTTCCCAAGATGTCATTAAAAGGTTGGCGAAACTGGGGACAAATTTCGCCCCTATGGCCGTACCGGTCCGCTGCAAATAGACATCTTTAAACCAAAAATAGTTATGCTCAAGACAGAAAGTTAAACATTTAATTATAAAATCCTTTTTGTTTAGTGGAGATCATAAGGTCAGTGACCAAACATGAATGAACTGACTTGTTTTGTGGCTTAAGAGCAGTGCGGTTTTCTTCTTTTGACATCTAGAAGTGTGAATTGGACCTACCACACGTAAAGACCAGCAGTGCTCGGATTGCTGTATTTTCAGGGACTTACAATTTTATTGTTTTTGTTGTTTTAGTGGCATGTTAACAAAATGTATACAAAAGTTTAGTCACTCTTTAACCCCTTGAGGACAGAGCCCATTTTGGCCTTAATGTCTGGGCCAAATTTCTGAATTCTGACATGTGTCACTTTATGTGGTTATAACTTTGGAACGCTTTTACTTATCCAGGCCATTCTGAGATTGTTTTCTCGTGACACATTGTACTTCATGACAGTCATAAATTTGAGTCAATATATTTCACCCTTATTTATGAAAAAATTCCAAATTTACCAAAAATTCTGAAAAATTAGCAAATTTCCAAATTTCAATTTCTCTACTTTCAAAATACACCGTAATACCTCCAAAAATAGTTATTATTTTACATTCCCCATATGTCTACTTTATGTTGGCATCATTTTGTAAACGTCATTTTACTTTTTTAGGACGTTAGGAGGCTTAGAAGTTTAGAAGCCATTTTTCAAATTTTCACCAAATTTTCCAAAACCATTTTTTTTTAACACCAATGCAGATATAAAGTGATTTTGAGGGTCTTACATAATGAAACCCACCATAAATGACCCCATTTTAGAAACTACACCCCTCAAATTATAAAAAACTGCTGTTACAAACTTTGTTAACCCTTGAGGTGTTCCACAAGAATTAATGGAAAATGGAGGTGAAATTTCAAAATTTCACTTTTTTCGTAGATTATTCATGTTAATATTTTTTTTCTTGCAACACAGCAAGGGTTAACAGCAAACTAAACCTCAATTTACATTGCTCTGATTCTGCAGTTTACAGAAATACCCCATATGTGGTGGTAAACGTCTCTATGGGTTTGTGGCAGTGGTCAGAAGGAAAGGAGCGCCATACGGATTTTGGAGGCAAAATTTGCTAGAATAGTTTTTTAGGCACCATTTTGTAATTGAGAGACCCTGACGTACCCCTAGAGTGGAAACCCTCAAAAGTGACCCCATTTTTGAAACTACACCCTTCAAAGAATATATTAAGGGGGTACTGACCACTTTGACCCCCTAAGCATTTTACGGAATTTGGAAACACTTGGCTGTGAAAATGAACATTTTTTTTCTTCCAATAAAATGTTGCTTTAGCCCCAATTTTTTTTATTTGCATAAGGGGTAACAGGAGAAAAGCCCCCCCCATAATTTGTTACCCATTTTTTCCTGAATACGGCAACACCCCATATGTGGTGGTAAACTGCTGTGGGGGCACATGGCAGGACTCAAAACAGAAGGAGCGCCATATGGATTTTACAACACAGATTTTGATGGAGTGGTTTGCGGGAGCCATTGATTTTTATTTTTTTGAGCTATTGTCTTATGTGGGGGCTCATTTTTTGCAGGATGAGGTGGGGTTTTCATTGGTACCATTTTGGGGTAAATACGCCTTTTTGATCGCCTGCTATTACACTTTTTGTGAGGGAAGAGGGAAAAAAAGGGCTATTTTGGCATCGTGTTTTTTTTTTTAATTTTTACAGCATTCGCCTGGGGGGTCATCTCATGTAATATTTTTATAGAGCAGGTTGTTACGGACGCAGCGATACCCAATATGTCCAACTTTTTTATTGTTGGAAAGTTTTACACATTAGATGCATTTTTGAACAGAATAAAATATTTTTTTTGTGTTGCCATTTTCAGAGAGCCATATTTTTTTCAGTTTTCAGGCGATTGTCTCAGGTAGGGTACAGTTTTTGCGGGACAAGATGACGGTTGAATTGATACCATTTTGGGGTAATTACGCCTTTTTGATCGCCTGCTATTACACTTTTTGTGAGGGAAGAGGGGAAAAAATGGCTATTTTGCCATAGTTTTTTTTACATTTTTTTTTACAGCATTCGCCTGGGGGGCCACCTCATGTAATATTTTTATAGAGCAGATTGTTACGGATGTGGCGATACCTAACATGTTTATGTATTGTGTGTTTTTTATTTTTAATCAATTTTTTTAAACTTTTTTTTAACTTTTTTTTTTTTTTTTCCACTTTCTTGACTCAGATCCACTTGGTTCTTCAAGAACCAGTGGGTCTGGTATTTTACAATACACTGCAGTACACTGTATAGTGTACTGCAGTGTATTTTCTTATAGCCTGTTCAAGCTCCTGCCTTTAGCAGGAGCTTGAACAGGCTTCCATGGCAAGCCAGACGAAAGCGTCTGGTTGCCATGGTAACCATCGGGACGCTGCCACAGCAGAGCAGCGTCCCGATGGAAGGGAGAGGGAGCTTCCTCCCTCTCATCTGCCCACACCATCGGCGCTGCCAGCGCACCGCAGCGCCGATGGGAGAGGGAGGGAGCGCTCCCTCCCTGTTAACCCCTTCCATACAGCGGTCCCTACGGACCGCGGCATGGAAGGGGTTAAACTGCTGACATCGGTGCCAGCACCGATGTCAGCAGTTTCAAGCAGATTATCAGCTTTATGCTGATACTCTGCTTGAATAACGATCAGCCAACCTGAAAGATCGTTGCGGGCGGCACTCGCGGCAGCCGCCCGCACGTTGCAGGTCCCCCCCCCCCCCCCCGCCTGCCCATCTGCCCACCCATCTGCCCACAGCTAATCAGGGGGGCGGGGGGACACCCTGACCTCCCCCTAATTACTGACACTCGGCGGGGATTCGCTAGAATAGCGCTATCCCCGCCGAGTACCCCTTGCCTGCTGTGAATGGCTGGTCTGAATAGACCAGCCATTCACAGCGATCGCCTTTATGGGGGGTGCACGGCACCCCCCGAGGCCTTCGCTATGGGTGGCTGGGTGCCCTAAACAGCACCCATTACAGCATTTAACCCCCCCTGCACTGAGCAGGGGGGGTTTCAATGCAAGACGTACCGGTACGCCCTGTAGCACGAACTACCTCGTGCTCAGGACGTACCGGTACGTCCAATGTCGCCAAAGGGTTAATGGGGCTGTCAAAGACTAGAAAAAGGGTCTTGTAATTTTGTCCCCAATATTGCCGCTTCATCCCAGAGTAAGAGGTCATGTACAGATTTACTGCTTGGGCTGCAGCTGCAAATGGGAGGGTTAAAAATGAAAGTGGCAACAAAAAGGGCACCCTTTTAAAATAAAGATCAGTAGATAACTCATTTTACTTCCCGAAAAATGCCCCTGTATGACAAAGAAAATGTGGGTAATGATATTTACATTCACTGACAAAAGCAGAGACCTTGAAAGATGAGAAATAGAAACAATGTTTGAAAGCTGCATCCCATACATTCATTCCTAATCTGTGGATGCTTCTTGTTCCCAGGTATACACACATTTGGGTTGCCTTGCCATTTAACACCATGGAGTCAGTCCTGTCATCAGTATGTTGAAGACCAACATGTATGCTTAGGAGTCCAGTGGGCGGTCTTATCAGTAATTGACAGTTCTGTAATTCACAGGCTTAGAATGAAGGCTCAGTCATGGACTACAACTGCCCAATGGACTCCTAAGCATAGGGAGAGCAGATTTCATTATCCTCCCAGTTACCCCCTCACCACAATATTGGTTCGTAGCTTCTTTTCCTATCATCGTGCACATTAACAGCAAACTTTTCTTTTTTTTTTTTTTTTTTTTTCCCCGTAGGTGTGAAGAGCGTTACCCAGATTTACAACTACTACAAGAAGTTTGGCTACTCCACCATAGTCATGGGGGCATCATTCCGGAACACAGGGGAGATCAAGGCGCTCACTGGCTGCGATTATCTGACCATTTCTCCCAAGCTGCTTGGAGAGCTCAGCAAGGACTTCTGTAAGCTCAGCCCAGTGCTGTCTGTGAAAGCAGGTAAAGTGGCTTCATGTCCAGCATTGTGTGAGGGGTGGAGGGGTGATGCACATCACAACAGTCTTACAAGGCTTTCCCATGGGAATTATTGTAGTAAGCAGTCCTTTAGTGAGGGATACAGCACTCTAGTGCATCCAGCTGAGACTTGATAGGACTGGGAATATTACTCCTGGATCTACTTACTTCATATTAATCTGGAGTCTTAAAGGGGTTGTCTGGTTTCAGCATGGGTCAAGCTGCAATGAAGAACAGGTAAGTACTTGCCAGCTCTTGCACCAGTTCTTCCAACTAGGCTGTATTTACTTGGCAGCAGCTGTGATGTCACACCACACATGACTGCTGCAGCCAATCACTGGTCTCTTCGGGTGCACTACTGAGGCCAGTGATTGGCTACAGCGCTTATGTGATGACATGCCATCACCGCTGCAGTTGGATAAATAGAGCCTTGTTGGGAGAACTGGAGCGGCAGTGTGGGATCTGGCAGGTAAGTACTTACCATCCTTCATTGCAGTTTCATCCTGAAACTGACAACCTCATTAAATAGGACCTGTCACCCCTCCTCACATGCCTGTTTTAATAGCTTCATGCATTTACCATGTAATAACAATTCTGGAACATCTGTTCTTATGGCTCTATGTTGTACCAATCCTGTGTTATTTCTACTAGAAGTTATGAATGAATTGCTAGCAGTCTGCAGTAAGGGTACAGAGGGGAGGTAACACGTTGGGGGTGTGTATCTGCACAGTCTGAACATGGCAGCACTGATTGGATAGTGAGTCTGTGCAGGTACACACCCCCAACTGGTAACACCCCTCTGTACCCTTACTGCAGACTGCTAGCAATTCATTCATAACTTCTAGTAGAAATAATACAGGAATGGCACAACATACAGACCTAAGAATAGATGCTCCAGAATTGTTACATGGGGAAGGCATGAAGCTATTTAAATAGGCATGTGAGGGGGGTGACAGGTCCTCTTTAAGGACATTTTCCCATCTTATAAAGTGGCACTATTACTTTATGATCATGGTGGGCCACAGTGTTGGTTTATTGCTGCCATTCCCTAGTTTTCTCTGCACAGTAGCGCTCCCTGCCACGTGAACGGGGTGCTGGAGCTATATCTTGCACAATGAAATAGTGAGGGCGGCGCAGTGTTAAACTAGTGATATGGCCCTTCATTTTCAGGATCCCAGAGGTTAGACCCACACTGATAAGATGGGAATAACCCTTAACCCCTTTAAAGATCTTTCAGTGGCCTTTGTCTCACTTTAGCAAATGACATTTATCATGTAGAGAAAGTTAATACTTACTAATGTATTGCCCCCTTTGCTGGCTTAATTCGTTTTTCCATTACATCATACACTGCTTGCTTCCAGGGGGTTATGACCACTCTGTAATCCATCAGTGGTGGTCGTGCTTGCACACTATAGGAAAAGGCACCGGCCTATGTGCACTCCCATGGTCTCTGCTGCCACAGAGACCTGCACCTTTTCCTATTGTATTTGCAGGGTGGTCGTGACCCCTGGATATGAACAGTGTATAATGTGATGGAAAAACGAAGCAATATGGACAATCAAAATACATTAGTAAGTGCCTTGTATTTACTTTCTCTACATAACTGCCATTTGCTGTAGTGAGACAACCTCTTTAATTATACATTCAGACTGAGTATATAGAATGAGTCACAGTTCACCTCGTGCCAGTTGTTTGCAGAGCAGTTGGACAAACAATTGCAGGCAATGACTTGCATCACTACACTGACGTGCACAAAATGATGTTGCTGTAATAGACTTTTTTTTTTTTTTTTTCCTGGATAACCCCTTTAGTTTTGAATTATCTGTACAGACCAGGGGTGGACACAGACAGGAGAGGGCCGCTGTGCAAAGATTGTGCCTGGGCCCCTTCCCACCCCCAAGCCCTAACCTATGGTGTCCTAACATTACATACAGCAATACAAAACATACAGGGTAAGGCTACTTTCACACATGCTACGCTACGGATGAGAATGCACAGAATTGGCCGAACACAAACTCAGGCTTGCAGCGGTTTGTGTCCTGCTGATTCTCGGCATTTTTGCCAGATTGTGGCCGGACTCTGCCGGACCCCATTATAGTTAATGGGGCCGGTGGGCATTTCTGCATCCAGCAGTGCCGGATCCAGTGAATTCCAGAAGGCTGTTCTCTGCTGGACCAGCCTGCCAGAATCACTAACTCAGATGTGAAAGTAGCCTAATACAGCGCCACATACCTCTTACATCCAGCGATGTCTCCTTAGATGTAGACGTTCTGTCCTCATCTTCTCCTTTCAGACCAGACCACCATGATTTCTTTCAGCCATTTCTTCTCTGCAGAGTATGACAGACATCTTAGTTTCCTACTTTTCCATCATTCTCCCACCTTCTTGAACATGCCATCCTGCCACCTCCAATACTATACTATACTTCTCCCCAAAACTATACTATACAGTCCTTCCGCAAATACTAGTTACACAGATACTACCACATTCTGTAATTATTGGCACAGTGCTCTAAAAATTAACTGCGCCCAGGAAATTGTGCCCTTGACACTAATAGTGTAAACATAATGTCCCCCAAAAATAACTCTGCTAAGCTGATACTGTGACAGGCTGCCCCCACAGTAATAGTCATCCCCAAAGTCCCAATAGAAATAATTAGTGTCCCCCCAATAGAGCCAATGTCCCTATAATGCCCTCATAACGTGTGCCAATGCCCCCTACTGTGTGCCCAAAAAACCCTTAGTGCCCCCTGCTGAGCCGCATAGTGCCCTATAATTTGCGCCAGTATAAAATACTCCTATATAGTGCCCCATAGTGCTCCTCCCCATGGGCCTCCATAGGGCCCTAATGTATGCCAGGATATGAAATAGTGCCCCCCCCACCTCCATAGTGCCAGTGTGTGTATGTATGTATATGTATGTGCGTGTGTGTATATATATATATATATAGGTCCCCCATAATAATGCTCCTCCTCCATAGAGCCCCCTGTGTGCCAATAAAGGGCCCCCCATAGTGCTCCTCTCCCTCCAGTGCTCCTCATGTGTGCCAGTACATAAAATGGTGCCCCCATATGTGCTCATCCCCCTCCATAGTGCCCCCACTATGTACCGATATATAAAAATAATGCCCCCCTCTCCATATGTGCCCCCACTATGTGCCAGGGCCCTTGGCATAGCGTAAATGAAAAAAAAATAAACACCTTTACTTGCCTCCTGTCAGCGATGCGATGCAGGCCTCTTCCGGCCTGTGTCCTGTGCTGTACGGCTCATGCGGTGTTGATGACGTCATTGCGCCGCCCTCTGATGGGCTGGAGGCACTAGGTCTGCCGCCTATCAGAGAAACGGGCAGGGGAGATGCCTCTCCCTCCCCTGCCCAGCAGCATTCATGTGTATTGCTGTCCTGAGGACGGCGATACAGATGAATATAGAGATGAGCGCTTCCACAATGGAAGCGCTCATCTCTCCCTACCGTCGGCAAGAAGGGCCCCCCCTCCAGCCCTGGGCCCCTGCGGTATGTCTGTCCCTGGTACAGACACCAGAGCAGGGTATAGGGATTTGACCCTTCTAACCACAGACCTCTCACAGTATAATTGTACTGCTGAGGGCTGCCCGAATCTGCCTTCTACTCTTTCAAAATCAAGCTCTGATCTGACGTTGCTCTTCATAAAATTTGAAAGTAATCCACCTTGGAGGGTCACTAGATCTAGAAATTAGGGAGAAAAGCGGGCACAAAAGTGACTCTGGACTTGGCATTGCTTGGCTAAAGTGGCTGGTGTAGCCTTAGCTTTCACTTTACTTGCGTTTCAGACAATTTATCCCAAAATCATGAAACAGTGAACACTTTTTACGGATAAACTAGAAAACCATAATGATAAGAAATATTAGTATAGAGCAGTAGACATGTAAGGACCCATTACCAGCATTTACCGTGAGCTCTGAAATTACTGCTAAAATACTGGAAAATGCAACCAGCCTAAAAAAAATCACTTTTTTTCAGAAAAAGCAGCAGCAGTTTCCAATTTCCTGTATAGGTCTAGAAAATGATCCGACAATGTGCTGCAGCAGCGCCATCTCGTGGTCAATTTACCTCCCGGATGTTGCCCAGACTGGAAGTTTGATTTGTGATTTGTCTTTTGCAATAAGTGGGGGTCATTTACCAACAGTTTTATGCTTTGTGGTTTAAAATTGTCACATGACCCCCTTTTTGCAACTTAACTGCCCGTGCCACTCGTTTTTATACCAAGTCAACAAAAAGGAGTGTGGAGCGATTGGCAGGGGCCGGGACTGTGTCCCAAGTAAATTTACTAAAAGGTTTTGAAAAGCTTTGCCATTCAGGGGCCGGTGTAGATTTTCCAGCAGGTGCAAGGACTACCAAAGATGCACCTAATTTATGACTAGGTGCATGCACCGTCTGAAATTAAGCTCATCTTCCTACCAAAGACTGCTAAATAATGATGACCTTAATAAATGAACCCCAAATAGTTGTAGAAATGTAGGTGCACAAATGCCACCACAGAATGGCACCCAAAACCGTGTTCTGCACGTCTCATGAGCAAGTGATCAATACGTAAAATGATAGCGACATGAAATGTAGTGTAAGAAATGACAAAGCTCCTTTCATCTACTTGTATCTGATGCAAATTCACTTGTCTCACAGCCCAGGCCAGCAATCTAGAGAAGGTCCACTTGGATGAGAAAACGTTCCGCTGGGAACACAATGAAGACCAGATGGCAGTGGAGAAGCTATCTGACGGGATCAGGAAGTTCTCTGCCGATGCAATCAAGCTAGAAAACATGTTAAAGGTAATGTCTGCAAGTATTATTCTTGTACCTTTCCACTAGAGATGTGGTAGCAGATATTATCAGGGCTCCTTACCTTTTGGCTTAATTTCCTTTGGCTGTATTTTTGGGATCCCATTTTACGACCAGGAAACTGTCAGCAAGAAGGATGTGGATATAGTCTCAGGCAGCAGTGTTGCTGAATTTGCTACATCTGGTCCATACATCGAAATGGGTCTGGAAAGGAAATGAGCCCCCTCAGATTAATGATTTGCAGTCACAGCGAATTTCTGCAACAAATCTGTCTTGTGTGAATGTACCTTATATGTTGCTCATTGAAGTCTATGCTTGAGTCTTAGGAATTTGCATGTGCCAGGGTGCTGAACATAGGCTTTAAAGGCTGTGGACACCTTCATTAGGCAATTATTTTATGTAGCTTTAATGAGAAATGTTTCAAATGTATTTGAGCGATACAAGGGTTAAAAAGTCTTTAATAGAAATTTGCAGAGTATCACTACTCCTAGTACTGCTGTCAGCTAATTTTTAAAGGGCACTGTCAGCAGATGGAGGTGTCATGGGCATGGCCTTTAAAGGTGGTGTCAGTACTTTGATTTGTGCAAATGGTAGGAACCTATTAAAATAAGCTATACTGCACTATTCTGAGCCCCCTCCATTCCATGCCATCACCCTTCACTTCCCCCAACACACTGTAGCCATGATGTTCATGAACACTGCAGCTAATCGCTGGCCTCAGCAGTATATGGCAGTAGAATTTATCTTGAATAACCCCTTTGGAGGTCGTTGGACTTTGTTTTGAACCTTAAAGGGATTCTGTCACCAGGTTTAGGCGTAGAGATACTGACACATCTGTATAGCTATTAGCGCTGTCATAGTAAATGTTATTCTTCCCAGAGCTGTACTTTGCTCAAAAAATTATTTTTATTCATATTATAATTACTTACATAAGGAGCCCAAGGGGATGTCCTGGGGGCCATTGGAGCCTGGCCACGCCGCATATTGTCGAGCCCAGCACCGCCCTCCCACTAATTATTCACTCCCCTTCATCCCTGTGTTCTTCTCCTGGTGCGGCGTAATCCCGCGCATGCGCCGTATGAACCCGACTCTACACCTGTGCAGTCTCCTGGCATGGCCTCATCGGACAAAGTACGCATGCGCTGGAGACTGCACGGACGAGATTACGCCGCACCAGTAGGAGAAAACAGGGATGAAGGGGAGTGAATAATTAGCGGGAGGGCGGTGCTGGGCTCGAAAATATGCGGCGTGGCCGGGCTCCAACGGCCCACAGGACATCCCCTTGGGCTCCTTATGTAAGTAATTATAATATGAATAAAAATGATTTTTTGAGCAAAGTACAGCTCTGGGGACAGAATCCCTTTAAGGTGCCTGCATGATATGATTTGCTGGTGTATGAATGTGTATGAATATTGCTGCATATGACTTGTTTTTTTTTCTGCCCACAGGAGCGCATCAAGAAGTAATGTTAATGGTTCCTTTTATAATATCCAGCCTGTGACGTCAAGATCATTCCTCGCCTATAATCAGCCCCGGCATTCCTCTTCCTGTTTTTATGAGCATTGTAACATTACCATTTTACATTTTCTGTTTTGTACAAGATTCTTCTAATGCACTGATTAAACCCAGTACTTATCCCAAGTCTTCACTCGTATAATGGATTTAATTGCATCGAGCGAACCATTTCTGTACTTCGTAAATGAGAAGTCTCCATTAAAGGAGTATTATGGTTTCAGCATTTAAATATTATTCTGTGTAGCAAGTTAATACAGCAAGAGCTCTGCTTGCTGTCACGTAATGCTATCCTTCAAGCTTGACTTGTAGTGAATACAAATCTGTCCTGGTCATAGACATATAAAAGCATTTTTTTAAATGGCCTGGTAATTGTGAATGATCCCAATAATTGCCTGTCCATGAACAGAGGTGAGATCTGCCTTTACATGCAGCAATCATCTCTACTGAATGGGAATTTTGGATCCCTGCTGCAATCACTTGTCCCAATACAGGTTAACAAGACAATGTGCGGTCAGCAAAAGATGACTTTGTGCCAAGTTTGCTAGTTCATCAGGTGATCGGTGGCAATTATCAGGAACATTCATTCATATACATGCTCATCCTAAATAACTTCCCCTAATCTTTGGCCTGTACAAAAAGGCCTTCAGACATCATGCTGATACCTGTACAGTGATCAGTCCTGCATCCAGGTCAGTTGCACTACCAGGGCAAATTTACATCCCTGGAGTAAACCACAAAGGTTGCTATTGAGTGCCAGCAAGCAGAGATCTCAATTGTTAGAGAAGTGTATTGGAATATTGTTTAAAGGGGTTCTCCAAGTTATGTTTACTGAAGACCTTTCCTCAGGATAGGTCATCAATATCAGATGGCGGGGGTTATCAATATCAGGACACCCGGCACCCTCGCCAATCAGTTGTTTGAAGAGTAGGTGTGAGCCATGCCAGCGCTGCCTCCTCTTCAAACAGCTGATCGGCCGGGGTGCCAGGTGTCGGACCCCCGCCGATCTGATATTAATGACCTATCCTGAGGAAAGGTCATCAATATATATAACTTGGAGAACCCCTTTAATTTATTATACAAAATTTTTTTTTTTTTTTTTTGCTAAAATTGTAATATTCCTTTTAATTGAGACCAGTCTGTCCTCTGATTAGAGCCAGCAGCTGAGGTTATTTCGTCTTCAGCCTGAAAACCATTAGGAGGACAGCCACAGAGCAATTAGAGGTTTTGCTGGGAATTGGCCTTCACAATGAGGGACTCTGGGCAGATGAGTGAGCTGGCTGTATTCTGCTTTCACTAGTGGATGAGCATTTTCTGATGAAATGTGAAATGGACTCTCTGGGCAAACCTTAATACCTGACGATTAGAGGGTAGTTGGTGAGAAATGAACCTACTGGGTTTCCCTGAAAATAAGACCTATCCCTAAAATAAGCCCTAGTGCTATTTTGCCTTGTTTTTGGAGTAGGCTTAAAATATAAGCCCTACTCCAAAAATAAGCCCTATCTACGTTACTGTATAAAGTGAATCCATTATGGAAGCGCTCACTTGTATATTTTCGCTGCCGGCACCCTATCAGACCTCAGACCAGCCCACCCAGCCCTATAACAATAAAATAAAAAACTCCTCTTACCTATCCTGCGCCGCGGCTCCACTCCGGGTCCAGCGCTCCACAGGCTTCCGGGGTCGGCGCTGCACTGTCCTGACCGCGTACAGCGTCAGGACATAGTGCGCACACTATGACCTGACGCTGCACGCAGTCAGGGGACAGTGCAGCGCCAGCCTCAGAAGCCAGAGGAGCACCCGGAGCGGAGCCGCGGCGCAGGACAGGTAAGAGGAGTTTTTTATTTTATTGTTATAGGGCTGGGTGGGCTGGTCTGAGGTCTGATGGGGGCACAGTGGGCTGATGGGGGCATGCTGATCTGAGGTCTGAAGGGGGGCACAGTGGGCTGATGGGGGCATGCTGATCTGAGGTCTGAAGGGGGGGCACAGTGGGCTGATGGGGGCACAGTGGGGCTGATGGGGGCATGCTGATCTGAGGTCTGAAGGGGGGGCACAGTGGGCTGATGGGGGCACACTGATCTGAGTCTGAAGGGGGCACAGTGGGCTGATGGGGGCATGCTGATCTGAGGTCTGAAGGGGGGGCACAGTGGGCTGATCGGGGGTCTGATGGGGGCACAGTGGGCTGATCGGGGGGTCTGATGGGGGCACGCTTTAAACCGTGTTTCCCTGAAAATAAGACCTATCCCAAAAATAAGCCCTAACACTTTTTTTGGAGGAAAAAAATAAGACACGGTCTTATTTTCGGGGAAACACAGTAACTTGTTAAAGGGTATTCTCATTTTAGACAATGGGGCATATCGCTAGGATATGCCCCCATTGTCTTATAGGTGCGGGTCCCACCGCTGGGACCCGCACCTATCTCCAGAACGGAGCGGGGAGCGCTGCGCCTGGAGGACCCCAGGTTTCCCGGGGTCCGGCCACCACCAGGCGCAGCTCCTCGCGCCGCTCATAGAAATGAATGGGAGCCGGGCCGTGCATGCGCGGTGCGCTCCCATTCATTTCTATGGAGCCGACGGAAGTAGCCGAGCCAGCGCTCGGCTATTTTCGGCGGCCCCATAGAAATGAATGGAGGGCGGCTGCGCATGCGCAGTGCGCCCTCATTCATTTCGGGGGCTCCGTTCTGGAGATAGGTGCGAGTCCCAGCGGTGGGACCCGCACCTATAAGACAATGGGGGCATATCCTAGCGATATGCCCCCATTGTCTAAAATGAGAATAACCCTTTAAATAGGGTAGACCTCATAATAAATCTGGTACATTGCTATGAGCAGCTGCACATTTGCAACTAACTTGTGGGTAGTTTTAACCTAAGTTTTAACTTCATTGCACCAACTTTTCTTGCCAGTTTCTTTTTTTTTCTGCATGAGGTGTAAGGAAATCTGCTTTGCCTGAAGTGCTTTAGTTAAGCCCTATGAGAAGGAAAAATTTATAGTTGATCTTGCAACTACTGTAGAAACTTACTGTTGACGATTTTAATTGTATTCCCATAGGAGGTGCATTCACATTTGTGCACCATGTAACGAGGCTTAAAGTGCATCTGTCAGCAGCTTTGTACCCATGTTGGTCCCATGTTCATATATCCCTGCATTGCTGAGAAAATGAACTTTTAATATATGCAGATGAGACTCTAGGAGCAACGAGGGTGTTGCCATCACACCTAGAGGCTCTGCTCTTTCTGCAACTGCCATGCCCTCTCCACTTTGACAGTGCCAGGCATATATTAGCTGAATCTTACAGCAGAACAGGGGGAAATCTAAGATCACCATAAATAGCTGGCCTTGGTAAATCAACCCCTGATCTCTACAGGATAGGCAAACTTCTCATCTGCTCCACATTTTACTCGGCCAACAATAGTGTGCAATACAGATTTGTATTGTTGACCAAACATTAGGTGTCATATCTAAAAGCTTCTAAGGGGAAAATAGAATTCCTCCAATTGCACACACTTTTACATTTTTTTTTAAGAAAAAAAAAAACTCAGATGGAAATAGCTCAGTGGATGTCAAAAGTGCATAACTGAACAGGACACGTTTTTTCTTTATTTTTCTGTTCTGACTGGACAGATCAGAAGAACGGAAAAATAACTGATGTGAACTACATGGCTAACCATGCCCACTTTTCCACCTACTTGTCAACAATGGAGTGAGTGGTGTAAAAAGGCAAGATGCAAAAATTTTACATGGAGAAGACATCAGGTGGCACAGCTCCTTG
Organism: Rhinella marina; assembly: GCA_900303285.1. Lineage (NCBI taxonomy): Eukaryota > Metazoa > Chordata > Amphibia > Anura > Bufonidae > Rhinella > Rhinella marina. Next base: position 44,901 of record ONZH01008968.1, read on the forward strand.
TACTGGTGTCTAGGACAGAAGAAAATGGATGATGGTGCTCCGCAGTTCAGAGTATCAGTAACTTTGAAAAAGAAACTATATCGGAGCATTTTCCACAGACAGCCAACATACTTATTGATTGTAATGCATGTATCCACACGTCAGGGGTTTTACCACGGACCATAGGTCTGTGGGGGGAAAAAAAAATCAGACTTGCATTTCTGTGGCCTGTGATGTGGACCAAACACAGCCATTGAAGTCAGTGATAAACCACAGATGCAACACGGCTGACATCTGTGTTTGGTTTGCTTTTCATTGACCACTGGTAGGAGATGGAAATTTTCAGCTGAGCAGTGTCCGTGGAATATGGATGACAGGCGGACCAAATATGGATTCTTCACTGATGGATTTTCCACAGATGTTAAACATAGAAATATAAACCAGGCCTTTTTGTCCAGTGGTTAGCACTTCACATTTACCTAAAATTTCAAAGTTGCAGTTTTAAGTAAAGCAAAGTTTTGAGCAAAATTGTGGCATGTACCAAAATGTGCTACTTTTTTCTCACAAGTATTCTGGTACTAAGGAAATGATAAATTCCCCCACCCTAATGAGTACCAAGAGTCTATGACCTCAGCCTTTATGTGCCCCAGGAGCATGAATGACCTTGGACTGTTGTCTTTTACTATCGAGGACTGCTCTTATGACCCCTTTAATATAGGCATTATAGATGTTCTTTGGAAAGGAGACGGAGGTGATATTTTAAAAAAAAAGAGTTCCATGTTCTGGTTTAATGTAGCATTTCAAGTCAAAACTGCTTCATTAGTTGGGGTATGTATAAAGGAAATGCCATACCTCCCAACTGTGGCAAACGTTTCTACACCAAGCCACACTTCTAACCATACCCAGCTCCACTTTGTGCCCCCATACATAGTTAGAAAGCTCCCTTAGTGTCCCTCAGACAGTACTGATGTCTCTTTAGATGTTAACGGTGCATCATACTGCATGGTAAGTGGCCTCCTATGGTTTGCATAGTCTCCTATCCCAACAAAATCACAGAAAAAAGTGGTCAAAACCCCAAATGCTGTTGTGCATCTCTAACTGGGGGAGCAAATCCTGCACATGTGATTCGTTGCTGATAGCAATCCCAAGCAAAAATGCATACAATGGCGGATTCCTGCAGAGAACCACATGTACCACAAAGACAACCTACACAGCAGTGATTTTAAACCAGTGTGCCTCCAGCTGTTGCAAAACTACAACTCCCACCATGCCCTTCTGTAGGCTGATAGCTGTAGGCTGCCTGGGCATGATGGGAGTTGTAGTTTTGCAACAGCTGGAGGCACAATGGTTGAAAATCACTGCTACACAGGATAGCCAAATGTGCGGATGTGACAAACTCTATAAAACAGCAATTCACGGAAAATGGTGCACTCCAACGGTAAATGCAATTGACAATATATGGCTAAACCCTCACACAATGAACAGTGCAGAGCAGATGTCCTGTGTGTGGCTTGGTGCAGCAGGTGTGATGTCACTGTATTGTGCCTGTCTGTGCTGAGCCACCTGCAGCAGTGCAATGGTGGAGCAGGGAGCTGACGGTTCCCGCTTTACAATTGTTTCCAACTTTTTGCATCCTGAGAGGACACATATAGTCCTAGCACTGCAGGACAGAGGCTGAAATTTGGGACTGTCCTGGATCTGGAAGGCATGGAAAGACTGAGTTGTCATCTTTCCACTTCTTGCTTTGGCTTCAGAGACTGCATAAAAAACAACTTGAATGTGTAGCCTGCCTATAGGGATTGTCCTAATGCCGTAAGCAAGTATCTAGAGGAAGGTCACCAGCTCAAGAAAACCTATTAACCAGTCTGCGTGACCTGACCACATCTTACATGGTGGCCACACTTTGTCACCAACCCATGGAAATCATTGTCCAGTTTGGATTGAAATTGTCATTAATATCCCCTTCAATTTTTCACATTACTGATGTTGAGGGTTTATCTTGCCTTTACCAATGAAGTGATGTGAAGCTGGTCACATCATCGCTCTGATCAGTCAAGATGGATGCACTAATCTGCGTACAGTAGACAATACCCCTGGATTGTGATTTCGAGGGGGGGGGGGGGAGCCTATTCACTGGGTTCTAGTACACCACCCTGCTTGGTATGACCATGGTCTCCGATATTTGCATCGGCCATGACATGTTCCCTGAGAAGACTGCCCTTGGATATAAAGCTCCGTCTATACATTGAAACGTACAAATACAATACACAGAATGGGAACATGGCAGCTTTATAAACACAGCCGCAGACAGAGTCATAAAAGGTGATCGAAATCCAAGTGGATAAAGGCCTGCTCCGAAAATAGCCCTGAGTCTTAACCCCTTATTGTCCATATGATACTTGTGCCTGGAAAAACTAAGAAATATTGCAGAATCTATAAAATGGCCATAGAGCGTTCAGATCACAGGTGGCCTCCAATGTGTATTCGATGTGTTTGACTCCCCAACCCAATTCATTCTTTGCGTTGCTATATAATTTAGCGAACTTGTTTAACATTCGCTGTAGAACGCGTTACATGACAGGACGCCGGCTTTGATTTGATGCCATATGAAGTGGTTATATATTAACACACCTGGGTTTTGTCGGAGGACGAGGGCCTGTTTATGATGCTTGCTATGAGCCTGGATAATGTCTCCTGGCTGCTAATGAAGCTTTTCATTGTTAACCTGTAGCACAGAAAATCAGACCGTTCCCACATTTTGGAAATTATGGGCAAAAAATAAATAAATCAGGATTTGACATCTGCTTGTCATAGGTAGGAGGCGGCAGACTGGTCCAATCGTCATATTTCATGGATAAATTGTGGAGGCTATGATCTAGGACATAAGGCAACCTTGGCATGGGTTGAAAAATATGTAGGTCACCTTCTGGGAAGTCTTTGGAGCAACTATTAGGACTGCCATTACAGTTCCCGTAAGGCCCGTCACATTCAGAGCAGTGGACATATTACCTCATAAGGCCTTATTCAGATGACCACAACACCCAAAATTCCTGCAGTACCATAGGGTCTATGACCGGGATGGCTAACCTCCGGCTGTGGTGAAACTATGACTCCCAGCATGCTCCCTTCATTTCTGTGGAGTTCTGAGAACAGCCAAGCAAGTGTACATCTTGGGAGTCGCAGTTTTACCACAGTTGGAGTGCTGGAGGTTAGCCATCACAGGTCTATGATCTAAGGTGCAGCTGAGGGTGGTCCAGTTGTTACGTCCATATTTCAGCTGTCTGAATGAGGACAGATAGCATTTGTCATGTACAGTACATGCTATAAAAGGGTTCTGTACCTTTATCTTATCCTTTGGATAGGTCATCAGCATCTGATCAGCGGGGATCTGACACCCGGGACCCCCACGGTCAGTTGTTTGAGAAGGCAGTAACACCTGACTTTCTTGCTGACTCCTGCAGGAAAGTGACCTCAGTGGCTCAGCCCCATTGAAGTAAATGGCCGGGTGTGAGACCCCCTCCGATCAGATGCTGATGATCTATCCAAAGGATAGATCATCAGTAATAAAAAGGTGTAGAACCCCTTTAAGAAAACAATACAGTGCTTGCACCACCTAATGACATTAGGGTGCTGCTGGTCAGGCATGCTTGGTCACCCCCCTCACAGCCAGTTATCTGCATAGTGATGAACTCTCCACTGCAGAGCAGCAAATAGAAATAGCTTTCTGTCCTATAGGGGAGGAAAAAGGGTCTATATTGTCAGTTGCCAGAGGGGAAAAGAGACTGATTTTGTTCAGAACAGCACCACCAAGAAGTACACATGGAAGCAAAAATTATGGAAAAAGTATTTTTACAGTAGAAAAACTGAAAAATATTTATCTATTATGCACACGTCCGTATTTTTGTTCCGCGTCCAATACGCATTTTTCGCACACAGACTCATTCATTTCTATTGGTCCACCCATAAAAAGGGGCAACACATAGATTCCATCCATGTACTGTCTGCATCCGTATACCCGTCCCGTAAATTACAGAACATGTCCTCAAAACGGACAAGAATAGCCATTTCTATTAATGGGACTGACAATAATCCAAATTGCACATGGAAGGTATCTGTATTTTGCGGATCCGTGGTTTGCAGACCACAAAACAGATACAGTTGCGCACCAGAGGCCTAATCTTTCAGGCTTTATGAAAATCATTCAAGGGATAACCCCGTAAATAATGGTTACATGGCAATCAGGGTGCATGGGGCTGCATCAATAAGTTGGAATGTCATACTCCGGCATAGGCCTGGCATCTATAGGGCACTCCACCAACAATTGTGGGTCATCATCTGTGACCTGCATGCCGTTCTAAAGGCATCTATGGCACCTTGTGGATAAAGCTGTCCTTAGAGGCAGAGATGTTTTTCAGATGAATATACTTACATACAATGACATAATTATCCCATCTATAGATGATGATTATTGACATGGACAATCCTTGGGTCATCTCTGGTAGCTTCTCTAGAGGGTTTCCCCACTCTAACAAATACGCGGCAAAAAAAACTGCAACCAATTTGCTATTTTAAAAAATGTAGGAAAAAAAAGTACAAATTTTCACAACCGGTTAATATCAACATTCACTAATGCCCTTAGAACAAGCAGTTCCCTGAACCTGCATATCCCACCACACACAAATGAGAGAAAAAAAAACATCTCCTGGCTGCACAGGATGAGCCGGAAGCCTGGAAGATATCTTCTGTTATAATTATCTGACATCTGCTTACACATTGCCCTGTTCTTATTCCTCTCAACCACTAACTCCATTCTGAAGACCAGAAAACAACACTTGTTTGTGGTTGTGAAAGCATTTTCCATCATGTGCAGATGTCCAGACCTTACCTAGAGGAGATGGGATCTAAAAAAAACGTATCTACACTTTAATGAGTAAACATTCAGATTCCTAACTTGGCAGCTAAAAGGTTAAGAGTCTCCACCCTCTGTTCCGCAGACAGTCCATTACTAGACATGTTTCATCCTAAGCAGCACTAAAGGTATAGTCATAACCTTGGAAAAGCATTAGAAGCTTTGCAACACTGCCCAGGGAGCCCTTTTACCAGTTGTCTATGGATCGTTGTCTTTGAAATGGGTCTACAAAACTTCATCGTGCCATGGATTTTCTATTTAACATGTGAAGTGACCAGCGCTGGGACAGAGAACCTAAGTCGTATTCAGGTAAGGTCCAAATTTTCTATAATTTTACAGTCCAGCCTCCAAGAAGCCAATAACTACAACTTAAAAAAGATTGAGAAAAATTTGATGAGTTTTTGAGGAAATATCTGACATGACTTCACATTTGTGGTCATTAATAATAACCATATAATTGCCCATGCATTATGCAGTATGATGAGTTGTGGATGAAACGTTTTGGTCCACAATCATGTGTTGATGGAGGAAATATTGGATCACTACTTGACCGACTATGATGACATTTACTATTCAGCCTACCCACAGAGTGTTGGATCCTTGGTTAATAGATGATAACATAATTTAGGAGGTCCAGCCTCAACATCTGCATGTTAATACAGTTTGATATTACCCTTCAGGGTCTTCCGGTGGTACACTTAGCAGAAATTATAGACTTTACAGAAGTAGAAGCTGGTGTCTTGGTAGCACAAACCTCACACATATAACTTTGCTGTGATGAGCATTCCTCTCAAGTGGTTGAAGCTGTCAGCCTGGCCCGGAGAGCAAGACCGGTGGCATCTGGCCCATTATACGATGACAAATGTATACATTAGCACTCTATTATAGGAAGGTATGCAATGTCTATGTTCCCTTCCGGAGAGGACTATTTTCTATCCCTGTGATGAAATATACTTTATGACCATTTGTATTGGTGAGTGAAGCTCTGTACAGTATATAGTTACACAGCCATACCCTAGTATTGCAGCAATACTGGACTCCGGACCATAGGACAGTAGCTAAAACTATGGCTGAGAATAGCAATAAAAGTATTGTGTGAGAGAAAAAAATAGGATGCAAACATGAAATCCTTTAACTTCTCAAGCAAATCAGGTTTACCAAGATTTAACACTATGTGAGGCATTTCCAATACATGATGCATATGTAGTGATGGATGTGAATTTGCTACATACATTAATATTGACCTTCAAGCCATATGACCCCAGGATCTCCTGTCTTCCATTTGTGTCTTCAGGCTCCTCACGATTTGAGGATTAATATTGTCTATTGGTCTTTGTTTCTCTTTAAATCCTTTGTAATTGAGTTCTCCTAATGGAAAAAACCTACCCCTCCTACCAGCCAAATCAGAGACTCCTCCAAAAGGAGGAAGACACCCATCTGTAGACTGCTGTCTTGGAGTTGTAGACCCTTAGGGCTCATTCAGATGGCCGTATGATGTCCGCAATAATACGGATCCGCTTTTTTGCGAACAGTTCATCATGTCCGCAAAAAAAAAAATGGATTGCATTCCGTATTTTTGCGGACCCATAGACTTCAATGGGACTATGTCCAGACAAGTATAGGATATGATTCATTTGTTTTGCGGAACCATGGAATGGAAGAAAAGGGCCCATAGAAGTGAATGGGTCAGTATGTAATCAGCAAAAAAACAGATCCACTTTTTTGCGGACAACACACGGCCGTCTGAATGAGCCCTTATTGGTACAGAGAAAGGTACTGTTTCGCTGCTTCCATCAGTGATGGTGAACCAAAACAAGATGCGGGTCAAAACCACAGAACAGGTGCAGATCTTTTTATTAGCGCTGCGTAGGCTCCACACCTGCTTTGGGCTCACAATCACTGATGCAGAACCCTGATCAAACACTGACTGTGTGAAAGCAGCTGCATGAGATGTCTTTGAAGCACCATTGGCAGTATTGGTTCTCAATGAAGAGATCTATCTGTGTATGGTACTGTGTCAAAGGCATCTCATCTTTCTTTTTGGAGGAGCTAATTTACAAACTTCTTTCCCATGGAGCATTGCCTGTCATAGGACCTCAAATTTTGTATAGCAACTGACAGGGGTGCACCTAGCCTTTCTGCTGCCTGAGGTGAAAACTGAAACCCCTTTGCCACAATGAAAGCACTCATTGCCAATGGCCCTTCCGCCGCCCCCCTCTTGCCCCTACCTGGTGGTGCCTGAGACGATCGCCTCATCTGGCCTCATTGGTGATGCATCTCTGGCCACTGAGTTATTCAATAAAATGTATCTTTATAGCGCCACCTGCTGTTTGTTTTTTCCCCATCTCTCTATTCACCTTGCTGAGGTGGTCGCACATGCTCCAGTCCATCCTTCAACTGCTACCAGCCATATCTATTGTTAGAAGCTTTCAGTATCAGAACACATCCCCTGAGCAAGGACACGCCCCATTAGCTACCAGCTTGAGATAGAAATGAATGTGTAGATCTCTGGATCCATGTGAGGTACAGGGCTAGTTCTAGCTTTGTTAGAGTTTGTCATGTACTATATGATGTCTGATCTTATTTTTTACATTAATCATGGGATAACCACTTTAAGGGGTAAGTAATGCAATATGTAAACCCCTACATCTTCTAGTGATCTTAAAGAATTAGAGATTTGTCTGTAAAAAGATGAAGCATAAGAGAGTTACTTCTGAGGGGAGATGCTGGAAAAAGAACAGGGGAGTGATCTAACTGTACCCTGTAATCTCTGTATATTAAAGCGGTTGTCCCACGAAAAATATTCTACAGTTTTCACACCATGCCTGGATCTGAATACTTATGTAATTGCATGTAATTAAAAATGTACTATAGCCACTGAGTTATTCAATAATATGTATCTGTATAGCGCCACCTGCTGTTTGTTTTTTTTCTCATGTCTCTGACCTGCTCACTGAGAAGGCCGGACATGCTCAGTTTCATCCTTCAACTGCCTCCTGAGCTGTCATAGGGAGAGCTGAGACACGCCCCCTGAGCTGTGATAGGGAGAGCTGAGACACGCCCCCCTGAGCTGCAGCAGAAAAGACACTGAGCTGTCAGCTTGATATAAATCTAGCAGAGCCATGAATGTGGAGATCCCTGGATCCATGTGAGGTACAGGGCTGGTTATGGCTTTGTTAGAAAGAGGTTTTCGTGTACTGTATGATGTCTGATTTTTTATTTTTTTACATTAGTCATGGGATAACCCCATTAAAATTCTTCTGCTAATATGTGGTTGTGGACACTATGGTGATATCATCATAACTTTTTGAGTTTTTTTTAATTTTTTTATTAAAGGAGCATAACCTGGAATATACCATGAGCACCACCATAAGTAATGCTACTGATCCCTCCGATGCACTGGTTGTCCAAACGCATATTCCGAATTTCCAGGAAAGCAACCTTGTATGGACGGATTTCATGACAGACGGACAGTTTGGTCATTTCCGTTTTGGCATTGAACTAAGCCCAGACCTGAGCTCAAACATGACTGATGCTACATCATCACTGCTGCATATCAGGACTACTGAGAAACTGTTTGTCACTGTGACTGCAGAGACCAGCAGGAGTGATGTCAGGCTGGTCATTACATCATGCAAGCTTGTGAGCAAAAAGAACAAGAACAAGTCCTACTTCATCCAGGATGGGTAAGAAACTGACTTTCCTTCTCCGTTCCAAGAGATGTCCGCATACGTATGTCCATTCCGCTGCCCTGCAAAAATGATAGAACAAGTCTTGTCCTATTGTTGTCCAAATTGCAGATAACGATGGGACATTTCTACAGGAGATTGAAAAAAAAAATGGTGGCATGCACACGGCCAGGACAGCAAAATGGATATGTTCATTTGCATGGGGCCTCAAATGGATCGTCCATTTTTTATAATCCTCTTTTGTTAGAAGGGTCTCCCAAAATAAGTTAAAGGGGTTGTCCCATAAATAATATTTTACAGTTTTCAAACCAGCACCTGGATCTGAACAGTTATTCAATGAAATCTATCTGTATAGCGCCACCTGCTGTTTGCTCTTTTTCTAATTTGACGCACACGCTCAGTTCCATCTTTCAACTGCCACCCGCTGCAGCAGAAAGGACAGGCCCCTAAGAAGATACACTCTCCCTGTGCTGTCAGCTTAAAATAAATCTTACGCAGCAATAAATGGGGAGATATCTGGGTCCACAGGAGGTACAGAGCTTTTTTTTTTTTTAATAATCATTGGATAACCTCTTTAATCACAGTCTGTCCCACAACCAGGACCTCCAGTCACCTGTAATGTTCAGGGGAATCTGGCAGCAAGTGTTCTATTAGCCTGCAGCACCACCACAGGAGAACTCAGGCATTACACTGTGTGTTGACATGATGGGTCCTCCAGGGAGGGAGGCCGGTTTTGTAGCTGCTTTCTGCTATGGCAAACTGCTCAAATGAGGGACCCCCTCTGTTAAAGGAGTTTTCTGGCTTCACAATATTGGTGGCCTATCCTCAGCCAAATTCCATTGCTGGGAACACTACCATAGATACAGAATGGCCAGTCCAAGCCATTTCCTACATGTCGAGCCCGAGACCAGGAGCTGGAGAGATTATTTTAACTTTTTCCAACCCTTTTGTAATTAAAATGTTTCACCCAGAAAAGCCCTTTAAAGGGGTTGTCTTACTTCAGTAAGTTGCATTTATCATGTAGAGGAAGTGAATGCAATACACTTACTAATGTATTGTGATTGTCCATATTGCTTCTTTTGCTGGCTGGATTCATTTTTTCATCACATTATACACTGCCCGTTTCCATGGTTACAGACCACCCTGAAATCCATCAGTAGTGGCTGTGCTTGCACACTATAGGAAAAACATCAGTCTCTTTGGTGGCTGGGACCATGGGAGTATATATAGGCTAGTGTTTTTTCCTAAATCGTGCAAGCACGACCACCACTGCTGAATTGCAGGGTGGTCTGTAACCATGAAAACGAGCAGCGTATAATGTGATGGAAAAATGAATCCATCCATTTTTGGAGTGGATTTTGGTGCATATACTGTGCCTAAAATCTCTGCTAAAAATGCATGCAGAACTTCCCTATTGATTTCAATGGAAAATTTGCATGTTAAAGGGGATCTGTCAGCAGTTTTGTACCAATGACACTGGCTGACCTGTTACATGTGCTCTTGGCAGCTGAAAGCATCTGCGTTGGTCCCATGTTCATATGAGAGAAATGATGTTTTGATATTTGCAAATGAGCCTCTAGGAGCAATGAGGGCGTTGCCATTACACCTAGAGGCTCCGCTCACTCTGCAACTGCACTTTGATTGGCAGGATCAGGTAGTGTAAACTTGATAACACCTGCCTGGTCTTGTCAATCAAAGTGCAGAGGGCCTGCAGTTGCAGAGAGAGCTGAGCCTCTAGGTGTAACGGCAACACCCCCATTGCTCCTAGATCCTCATTTGCATATATTAAAACTTCATTTTTCTCAGCAATGTAGGGACATATGAACATGGGACCAACAGAGATGCCTTCAGCTGCCAAGCACACATGTACCATTTGAGGTCTTAAAAAGCGCACCCCCGTGTCCTGACCATTCTTGACGCAGATTCCACATGGAATCCCTATCCAGAATTTCCATGAAAGGGGGTAGGAATGAAAATCCTTGCCGAGAGTGCATTAAAAAATGTGTTAGGGGGAAAAAACGCAATCAAAAATACTCTCACGGGGATTCCGCATCAGGTTTTTTTCAGCTCTGAAAATACTCTGTGTGAACATACCCTAATATTCTGAAGAGACATTCAGGTCTCGTCTCTGTAACATGTCATGGGATTTGTAAGTGATCTAGTGGAATTAGTGCTGCTATCTCCTCTGCTGGAATTCAACCATTTGTTAAACAACTGCATATGAATAACATATTTTGCATAGATTTTCTTAAAGTGGTATTGCTCCATAAGAAGAAAGAATATGAAAAAGACCCGTCATCTCTCAAACATGAAAATTCTTGCTTCCCTCATAAAACAACAATTCTGGAGAATGTTTTCTTATAACTATATGTTGTGCTGTTCCTTTGTTATTCCACCTGGAAATGTCTAGTTAAAATATAGAGTGGTTGTTTTAATAAGACTTGTCAATGGGGAGTGTCCCTACACATTATAACACTACCAGAACTGATTGTTTTGAGTCAGAGTCGTACATTTCCAGGAGAATAACAGACATGGCCAGGAGAGCTAATAGGTCCTTTTTGTAAAAAAATAAAAATAATAAATTAATTCCTAATCTAATCATTTCAGTCTAATTCCAGGTGTTTAGATAACAGAATGGTAGAGAATATCTCAAGGGAAGACAAGAAGATGGTCTTCACACTGCATCTCTCAGGAGTAGCCCAGCTTTCTGGTTCCTCCATGGTAGGTGGTACTTTCCAGGTTATAGTATAGAACTGTGATGGCCAACCTCCGTCACTCCAGCTGTGGTGAAAGTACAACTCCCAGCATGCTCCATTCATTTCTATGCAGTTCTGAGAACAGCCAAACAAGTGTGCATCTTGGGAGTTGTAGTTTTACCACAGTTGGAGTGCAGGAGGTTAGCCATCACAGGTATAGAGGAAAGCTCTTGGGCCACCGTACAGAACTACCAGATGTCTTGATCTGCGAGATCGGGAGATGTGGGGATCAGGAGTGAAGCGGGTAGCGGGGTAAATATAATCTATATGAGGGCCCGTGCATTGGGGGGCATGTTTTAGACTTTGGATAAACCCTTTAAGTGGAAGAAATCTTAATAAAAGAAAATAGTATTAAAAAAAGTTCTTGTCCAACGTCTGTCAGAAACAGTGGAACAGGTACTTCAAAAATATGGCACTCATTCTGACCAGCATATATCTCAATGTATTTACATCACACAACTGGCAGAAATACATTGATATATATCATACAGCTCTATGAATGAGGTGTGAGGGATGAGAATCCATTTTGTAAAAATACATCCTCCATCTTGTGCATATGTGGAAAATTACTGAGCCAGGTTTGAGAATGTGGGGAATTTTCTGTGTATAAGATAGGTACAAGGCCGAAGTAAGCAGCTCGCCCGCTTTCTCTCTCCCCCTCGTTTTCTCACCCCCCCTTATCAGAGTTTGATTTCCAAAAGAGTTATGTTTTGGTTTCTCAGTTTCAGCATGTACTATTGAAGAATATCAGCTCTGAAATAAGAAACCCCCTTGGTGGTGTGCCAGATTTGTCTATGATTAACTGTAGTGTTATAAGATGTATACATCTGTAGAATAAATCAGAGAGAGAATTTGATTCATCCAATGTGCAGGTGTCAATTTTCTCAATGAACATTAAATTGGAACCCCAACAATTATAGAGGTAGGGGGTTTTGCCCCAACAGAGGCCACCCTCATAGTGTATTGTATCGAGATACCACTAGAGGGCCCAGTGCATAGGGGTTTATACAGTTACCATTTACTGCAATGGATGTTGTAAACATCTCTCTGTACTGAGCTCCCCCTAGTGGCGGCTGCATGTAAATGCAGTGTATTCACGTCGGAAACAGAAGAAGGAGCCCCATAGGAGTCACACAGCCTGCCTTCATGGAAGGTACGCCACTGGCCAAACTTTCTTGTGACATTTATAGTTCTCGTATGTGGTTTTTGCATGATATGACATAACAGCGCAGATTTATCAGACTATCTGAAAGCAAAACTGTCTGTTGCCCATGGCAACCAATCACAGCGCAGCTTTCATTTCATATTCTGTTCTTGAACAATTAAAGCTGCGCTGCGATTGGTTGTTATGGGCAACAGTTTTCAGACATCTCCCCCCATGTTTTCTGCATCCAGCATTACACATAGTGTTTTCTTTCCTCCATTAGGTGTTTATTAGCTGTGACGTAAAGCTCTGCCTGGATTCTAACCACTCAGAGGCCTGCGGTTCTTACTGCCCTTTAAAATTGCTCTCTGAACAACACATAGGACCCCTGCTGGAAACGAGAACCTACCATATAACCGCCAAACCAGTCTATGTGACTCAGAAGACAAGAAAAAAAGGCGAGTATCACCTACACTAGATTAGCTTTGAGCCGGGGATATGGGCGCCGCGGCTTTATTAGCTTTTCCTAGGCAAGTGACGTCACATTCATCGGTCACGTGGCCTAGGAGCAGCTCAGCCCCATTCAAGTGAAAGCACAATACCAAGCACAGCCGCTATACAATGTATGACGCTGTGCTTGGTAAGCTGCAAAAAGGCAACGGCGCTCACAGGAGCGCCGGTACATTCTAAAACAGCTGATCGGCGGGGGTCCCGGGTGTCTGACCCCCACGATCAGATACTGATGACCTATTCTGAGGATTGGTCATCAGTAGTAGAATCACGGAAAACCCCTTTAAAGGGCATCTGTCAGCAGATTTGTACATATCACACTGGCTGACTTGTTACATGGGCACTTGGCAGCTGAAGACATCTGTGTTGGTCCCAAGTTCATATGTGCCCACATTACTGAGAAAAATTAAATTTTAATATATGAAAATGAGCCTCCAGGTGCAACGGGGTGTTGCCATTACAGCTACAGGCTGCTCTCTCTGCAATTGCTGCGCCCTCTCCACTTTGATTGACAGGACCAAATGTAATGACATTTTCACTGCCTGGCCCCAGTGGCTTGCCAAGAGGGGGGGGGGGGGGAGTTTGTTCCCCCCAGGTGAAAGCTGCAATGAACGCTTCCATCAATACAGGCGGAAGCGATCATTGCTAGAGCGCCGGGGAGCTGGCAGTCCTTTCACTTACAGATCACTCAGCTCCCCGCGCTCCTTTGTCTCCTGCAGGCACAGATTACACTGCTGGACTGTGTAGAAGGAGCCTGCAGCCTTGGAATCTGCCAGTATACTCCTTCCACACAGGGCTGCAGCGCGATCTGTGCCTGCTGGATCTGATCATTAGGAATGGGACAAGTTGAGTAGTTTTTATTAACACTGAAGGGCAAGAAAGGGCATTACTAAAGTTAAGGGGGCACAGAGAGGGCATTACTATTGAGAAGAGAATGTTACTACTGTGAAGGGGGCACAGAGGAGGCATTACTACTGTGAAGGGGACACAGAGAGGGCATTACTACTGTGAAGGGTCCACAGAGAGGGCATTACTACTGTAAAGGAGAGAAAAAGAGGGCATTACTATTGTGAAGGGTCCACAGAGAGGGCATTGCTACTGTGAAGGGTCCACAGAGACGGCATTACTACTGTGAAGGGGAGAAAAAGAGGGCATTACTACTGTGAAGGGGTGGGGGGCACAGAGTGCATTACTATTGTGAAGGGGGCACAGAGAAGCCATTACTACTGTGAATGGGGACTTATATGAAATTTCTCTACATGAAATTCCATTTGCGAAAGTGAGACAACCCCTTTAAGTAATACCATTGGGACTTTTAGCAATCCTGAAAATGAAGGGATGGATGGAGATCCTTTGGCTTTTCTCCTGCACAGCAGTGCTCCTGGCTGTCTCCCACAAATGTGAACTGTGACACAGTGGGTGGAGTGTTACTTAGAGGGGTTGTACAGTGAGATAACAACATTTTTTTATATAAGGAGCAGAACGGGTTAAAAGAAATAACCATTACTCACATCAACAATAGCCGCCCTTGCCATTCCAATACTTATTGAGTCCCTGCTTGTCTCCACTTCCCGGTCCTGACTCAACATGCAGAAAAGAACTTGCCTGGTAAATGGCTTCATTACATACCAAGGAGCATCATCCCGCTATGTAGGCAAGCTACCTTCTCATGCCTCCTGCTTCTAAGTGGCCTAATACAAGTAATGAAATGATAATAAGGTAGGAAGAGGTATGGCTGCTATGCAACCTGTAAGAATCTAGGAATAGGGGCAACAGCAAGATAGATGAACATAGCTAAGAGGGTTGCATGAGACTAACAGTGCCACTCTTGTCCTTGGGCTGTGTGTGGTATTGCACATAAAGGACATCTGTCAGCAGTTTTGTACCTATGACACTGGCTGACCTGTTAGATGTGCGCTTGGCAGCTGAAGACATCTGTGTTGGTCTCATGTTCATATGTGCCCGCATTGCTGAGAAAAATTATGTTTTCATATATGTAAATTAACCTCTAGGAGCAACGGGGGTGTTACCATGCTTTTCATCTCCTATACCTTCATAAAATAGTAACTAGGTAGCGTAATACTGTGGGGCACATTTATTGGTTTTAATAAAGGCCCATAGCTGGCGATGGATCCGCCAAAGTTATGAAGAGGCGCCACCCTTTCCATAACTTTGGCGCATCCAGCGCCAGTTCTAAATATAAGACATTTACTTGCGGTCTTACATTTAGACTATTTTCTACCTGTAAAACAGACGTAGAAAATTATGATTGAGACCAGCCTGCCAGCCCATCCCCTTCACCGCTCGCAATGTTAGACCTGCCGTGAGCGGGGCGAAGTCACAGATGGCAACACAAATAACCGTTGTGCTACCATCTGCACCTGAAATAGGCCCAATTTAGGTGTATTTCAGATTAGTTAATGACCCCCTGTATTTGTACATCATGTCATAACTAAGGTATCCTTTTTTCTGTCCATCAGCCACCACAAACTATGCAGCAGTGGTGATCGGCACGGTTCTCGGTGGCACCGTTTTAGCTGTGGTGGTTTTGCTTGTGAGGAAATCTTTTTCTGGTGTGCGCCGGCGGAACATCCTAATGGATCTGTGACCAAGATGGTGGTCTTCTCAGCAACTGGATGCATAAAGAAAAAAAAGCAGACTGGAGGAATGTGATATTTTTATTGAAAATGATAATGGGTCCAGATACAATACAACAATACAGAAAATGATCTGCAGACAACCACAGTGACACGAAAAGTTCATCAATGGGATGAAGGGAATCGGACGGAAATTAACGTCATTCATGGTCAACCCTCATCACACGAGGAGAAAGCAGGATCTCAGCCCTTCCATGAGCCAACCTGCTGAACCCGAATCAATCCTGGTTGCATCTGCTCCCTCCATGCGGTGGCACAATCAATGAATGTGGCAAGGCTGGCGCAGATGTCGAGTCTCGAGTGCCCCTGCTCTTCAGAGAAATTCACTCTGCACATCTTTAAGGGCCTCTAGGTCTTCTGTAGAAAAACACGTACAAGTGGAATATAGATTCTCCTAGGATCATCATCAGAGAGCAGATTCATTTCCTATACAGAAGAAACAAGATCCAATAGATTATTGTTGACAACCTTTAAAGTCTGTCATATTTTTTATTTGCTAGTTTATTAGAGCTAGGTATGTGTACCGATTTAGTCTGTCAATGATTTTCAAAAGATCTGTAATTACCTTATAATAACAGCTTTCATTAATGTCCCCTGTCCCTTTCCCTTAAAAGACCGTTGCTATGGCTTATCAGTCTTCCCTTTGGTGTAAACAGAAGACAGAGGGGCGGTCCTTCACACTGCATGTCTGCATTAGGCTTCAGAGTGAGGAGGCGTGTCTCTCAGTAATCCAATCTGATTGGCTGGCAGGAAGCTGCTGGCTACAGCAAGTGTGTATGTGAAGTGAGGGAAGGCAGTTTTGGCCTCAGAGAACTGGCAGAGGAGCCATCTTAAGAAGGTCCTCATATCGTAGAGGTTAAAATAGCCATAACTAAGGGGAAAACTCAAGGAAAAAAGTGGTATGTGAAGAAAGTAAAGATTATTTTATGTATAATGCTGCACCAACAGATATATATGCTAAAACTTATTTTTTTTTTTATGAAAACATAACGGTTACATTGGTAAATGCCATAGTTAAAGTGTAACAGTAGAACATGGTCCTTAAAATAAATCTACCTTTTATCACTGTGTCGTTTTTATAGGTCTAAAGTTTTGAGTTGATTAATTTCTTATATTTTTATAGCAGAGCTCCGTACACAGGTACATAGTTCCAAATCCTCTGCATAGACGGATTGATAAGATAGCAGGCTGACTACCTGCAGCTGACACTAGAGGGAGCTGTTCAATGGATAACAGTATGAAGTAAGCTCTAGAGGGGGCTGCAGGCAGCCAGAATGTTATCACATACATCTATCATATATATCCATGAGGATGCTGGTAATTTGGAGATTTTGTATCAGAAAAAGAAAACTCTGACTGCTTTTAAAATATACTGAGAAATAAATCAGTGCAGAATTTAAGCGGTTTAGATTTTAAAAAATGGTATCCAAGGATGGACATGACTGCTGTCTGCAAATCACAGATAACGGCTGTGTGCATCCCTTATTTTCCTGACAATGATTGGATAATATCACAATGTGCAGGGACACCCTCCCAGCTTGTAACAACCATGTGGACCTTCACGGCAAACTGCTAGCAATTCATTTATAACTTCTAGCAGGAATAATACAAGAACATCATAGAGTCATAAGAATAGATGCTCCAGAATTGGTATTACATAGGGGATGCATGAAGCTATGAAAACAGGCATGTCAGGAGTGGTGACAGGTTATCTTTAAATACTCCTAGAATGAAACACCTGACAAGTCATATATACATGCCGGATGCTAACACCGATCCTAGTCCCTAAAACCAATCAGCACAGCCCACAGATTTCCATTACTTGGAAACCTCCTATACAATGATGACTACCGCCAAGACCTACCGCACTCTACACTTTAGATGTGCGTCACTGTAGATTTGGCATAGCACTGCTATATTAGAGTAATTGGAAAGGGGTGCACGTTTGTGAACCTGCATATCAGAGGATTTTAGAAGTGTTAACTTAAAGGGGCTGTCCGGGTTCTAGATATTGATGACCTATCCTTAGGATAGGTCATCAATATCAGATCGGATGCAAAACGCCCCATCCACCGTGCGGTGGCTATGCCGGGTTATCTCAGCTCCCATTCCGAAGTCACTGGAGGTTAAAATGTTTTGAGTATTCATACCCAAAATCAAAGGTCACATCACCCCCTTTGGATGCAGTATCTTTCCATTAACATATTCAGCTCTACATGCCCTTTGGAGGGTGCTGTTCACTTTGGTACCAGCCTACACGTGGCACAGACCACCCCCTACTGCCTGTACAGGAGGTGATGGACGGCCGGCACTAACCTTCCATTGCAGAGCAGGATCAGATTCTGTACTGCAGCCATTGTGGAGTTTTCATTCTGTCCTGTGATCAAATGTCTGTCCAAGACCAAGTGGACGGCGTCCGGCTCGCTGGCTGAATACAGAGATGTCAATGAGACATTCAGTGTCATTATTCAGTGTCATTATCAGTGTCATTGATCAATAATCAAACTATTCTGTGCATTTGGTTCATTACTTGACACTACTAAATTGTCTTTATGATCAGCTGCAACCCCCCCCCCCATATGGCACTCATAGAATCCATCCTCACTGACTCCAGAAGAGACTGCCATGGTCCGGGAGAAGAGAGCACACAGCGGCTGTCACGTAACATACACTAAATCAGGAATCAGCCACAGGAGTTACAAAAATTTTTCTGAAACTATAACTCCCAGAATCCTCTTTTCGCTTCTATGGAAGTTACAAGAACAGTTGAGTAAGTGTGCATGCTGGGAGTTGTGGTGTCACAGCAGCTGGAGTGTTGAAGGAACTGGACGCAACGTGCAAGAGGCGGGAATAGGTTGGTCCCTGCAGCAGAGGACATCTTGAAGAATTGTGTGAAGGTGACTACTGGACAACTGTGGGGGTTGGGGGAGAGATGAGCGTACGCTCTTCTGCTGTGACCACTATAAGTGATGGAGGACACTGTCGTTACCAATGTGGATGTAGGGGGTACTGCTGGAACCACTTTAGGGAGATGGTGAGTAAGAGGGCACTAGTGGGACCTCTGTCTGGAAAAGGGGTGAGCACGGCATTGCTGTACCTTATACTGGGAAAGGGGTTGAGAGCCCTGGTTGTTAGGGGCTAATGTGATGTACTGAGCCTTACATATAAAGAAAACTACTGCGGACAAACAGTGGAGAAGGAGTCCACAGCAATCAGATTCTAGCTTTTAAACATTCTGCTCCTTTAAATATCCTGCAATTACAAGGGCCATTCTCAAGCCCAGATGACAGCAGATGACTGAGCGTGTCTAAAGCGTGTATTACACAGGCCGATTGAGCAAGTGATTGTCGGGAGGGAAGCGATTGCCTGCTCGCTAGTGGAGGAGACCTCTGCTATTACATGCAGCGATTTCCTCCACAGCCTGGGAAGGAGCTATCACTATGCCATCGCTTGTCCCCATGCTGTTTAGTGGTTTGCCCACGGCAGATCGTAATTAGACAGCGCGATGTGCCGCCAGTAAGTGATGATTTTTAAGTGTGCTTAAAAGTCGCAATTCCCCAACGAATGAGCATCGGCAGCAGTATTATACTGCAAGATGATCGCTAACGAGCGTTCATATGTAAAATCGGCAGGTGTAATACAGCCACCCAGCAACTAAAGGAGAAAAACAAGTTACCACTACCTACCACTAAACGTTGCTCCAGAGTCCTTAGCAAAGTCTTCTAGGATGAGCGGCAAGTTGGCGAAGTCTGGCTGACGGACCAGTTCATACACAGAAGGCTTAAGTCAACCCATGACGAATAGGAGAAAGTAACATAACAGTGTCACAATGCTGTATACTAAATAGAGGAAGAATTTGTGCAGCCATGAATGATATTCAGATCATTGGCAAGCATGCACGGTCAAACCTCAGTCTCTTTCTATTCTCTGTAGTGGGACCATAGCAGGACTCATCCTGTGTATGTGCTGCAGGGATAGGAGATCCTTCACCATGGCCGGCTCTATGCAAGACCAGAGGAAAGCCAGGTATGTGCCTTGCACACAGTCTTGCAGAGAGTTGGCTGAGGCATAGGGATCTCATATTAATACAGCACATAGACGGGATGGGCGCTACATGGTTCTCCTGCAGAAACAGAAAGAAACTGACCATGCATGATCTGAATCTCATTCAAGGACGCGCACAGCGGACACACTGTGCACACAAGTGGGTGCCATCATTAGGATAAGCGTTGAATACCTTTGTAAGGAAGTATTATTTTAAATATTGTAAACCATATCTGATCAGTGTGGGTCTGACACCTCGCAGTCCCTCCGATCAGCAGTTCTGCACTGGATCCAGCTCCGGAACTACAGCGCCGTCCATTGTATGTAGTGGATGGAGCAGATTACTGCAGCATTGCTCCCACTAACGTTTAGCAGTGCTGCAGCAACCAGTCCATTACACAGTGGACAGAGGTGTAGCTAATGCAGATGCTATAGACCTGCAGAACAGCTGATCGGCAAGGGTGTAGGGTGTAGGACCCCTGCTGTTCAGATACTGATGGCCCATCCTGAAGGTAGGCAAGCAATATAAAAGGAAGAAAACCCCTTTAAAAATTGAAAATAGATTTTGATGGATGTGAAGTGTCTAATATTCTACATATGTGAGCCCAGCACTATTCTGGGAGACTGGAATAACCTATACTATGCACCGCGCTACACCCGAGCCAATAAATAATAGGAATAAAGTAAAACGTGTCCTCATGTTAAAGGGGTGCTGCAG
Source organism: Rhinella marina (assembly GCA_900303285.1). Classification (NCBI taxonomy): domain Eukaryota; kingdom Metazoa; phylum Chordata; class Amphibia; order Anura; family Bufonidae; genus Rhinella; species Rhinella marina. Next base: position 65,307 of record ONZH01008968.1, read on the forward strand.
TTGTTTAAAACTGATGATCTATCCTCTGGATAGGTCATCAGCATCTGATCGGCGGGGGTCCGACACCCTGGGACCCCTGCCGATCAGCTTTTTAAGAGGCAGCGGCGCTGCAGGAGCGCCGCGGCCTTCACTGTGTTTTCCTCAAGCCCAGTGACGTCACAACTAGTATCACTGGCCTGGGCGGGGCTAAGCTCCATTCATGTGAACAGAGCTTAGCCCCGCCCAGGCCAGTGAAACTAGTCATGACGTCACTGGGCCTGAGGAAAACACAGAGAAGCCTGCGGCGCTCCTGCAGCGCCGCTGCCTTCACAAACAGCTGATCGGCAGGGGTCCAGGGTGTCGGACCCCCGCCGATCAGATGCTGATGATCTATCCAGAGGATAGATCATCAGTTTTAAACAACTGCAGAACCCCTTTAATATTCAGCTGGTTTAGTTATTTTTGAGAAAGCTAGGAAACAATCAACATGGCTACCGCCACAGCTCCCACCAGGGCTGTCCCCCAATCTGTATATAAATCTGCCTGGCTGTGCAGTCATGCAGTAGTAATTAAAATGTAAATTAGGCCTCATTCACACGACTGTATTTTTTGGTTTTGCGTCTGATCCACTTCCCATTCATTTCTATGGGGCCACAAATGATAGAACATGTTCTATTCTTGTCCATTTTGAATTTTGAATATGGGGCCCGTGGAAAGTGTGTCACACACAAGGACCACATCCGCATTTTGCAGATACAGCCGTGTGAATACGGCCTAAATGGCTTTTACTCACCCCGGTGAGGCTGTAGTCCTGGAAGGCCCAGGACTTATCCTCATTGGTTACACAGCATAGCGCGGTCACTCCATGCCCTATGGCGCAAATGGGTTCTATAGGGAAAGAACATAAATGAGTAGAATAACATAAAACCACATTTATGACATCTGACAACAACATTTATCCTAAAGTCTGTGTCTCTATTAGAAATGCGTCAGTAATACCTTCCTTCCCCCAGTTAGTCACCTATGTTACTGGTGATGTTACTAAGGGCGGCCAGCCATTGACCACTTTCTTCCTCAGAAATATACAAGTGCAGATCAGCCGAGCATGCATGTTTAAATTGATAGGGAGTGAAGGGTAAGCTTCTGCCAGACACCTCTGGTAGCATTCATCTCCCAAGGAAACAAAGATCTGGCCATGTTAAACACCCCTCTGCCTGATCCTGCTGTTCCATTGATTGCCATCTGCTATCCAGACTTGTCACCATAGACTAAGGGCTCATACACACAAACTTATTTTTCTTCCGTTTCCGTTCCGTTTATTTACAGGTCCATATGCTGAACCATTCATTTCAATGGGCTTAAAAAAAAACCGGAATGCCTGTTCCTCAAAATAATAGAAAAAGTCCTATTCTTTTCCATTTTGCGAACAAGGGCAGGCATTGTTACAATGGATCCACAAAAACAGATGCAACACAGACATTATCTATTTTTTTTTGGATCTGTGTTTTGTGGACCGCAAAATACATCCGGTCGTGTGCATGAGCCCTTACTAATCTTTTTAAAGGGGTTATCCATCTTCAGGGGTCCTTTCAGGCAGATACCACCACCGCTGGGTTCTGGCTCCTGTTTGACTAGGATCACGTGGCCACTGAAGCCAATGGCTGCCTGCAGCAGTGACAGATTCCCCCATGCGTCATGTAATCCTCCAACGAGGTGGTCTAGTAAAAAGAGACCCCCTGCCAAAAGTGGAAAACCCCTTTAAGTTAAAGACGCTATAGCATCACCAGCTACAATACCCATAATATCCCTGCACAGCAATCTTACGTCTTATTAAAGGGGTTGTTCAGGACTGAAATATTGATGACCTAACCTCAGAACAGGCTATCAGTATCTGGTGGGGATCAGAGTACTGGCATCACCGCTCGGTGAGAGCTGCAGCCTTTTCATCAGCCTGCGACATTACAACTATCGTGCACATAGCCTGAATAGGACTGAGTAGCAATACCAAGCACTGCCACCATACAACGTATGGCGCTGTGCTTGGTATACTATGATGAGGCTGTGATGGTCGTCTGAAGGCTGCAACCTCTTCAAACTGCTGATAGACTGGGGTGTTAGGAGTTGGACTCCCACCCATCAAATACGATGACCTATCCTCACGATAAGTCATCAATATCAGATCGTTGGGACCTCCGCCAACGATGGTTGAAGAGGAGCACTGCAGCTTCCTCAGTGTACCAAGCACAGCGCCACACTTTGTACAGTGGTTGTGCTTGGTATTGCAGCATAAGCAGATTCTAGTGCGTGGAACTGAGCTGCCACTATACAATGTTCAGCGCTATGCTTGGTGCAGCGCTCCCACTTCAACCAGCATTGGCGGAGGTCCCACGAATACAGCACTGGTGTACTATAAAAACTGCCGATCAGGGGTGTGGCAGGTGTGGGACCTCCACCGGTCAGATTCTGAATACCTGTCCTGAGGATACTGCTGGTCATCCATCTTTCAGTCCCGGAAAACCCTTTAAAAATTAGGATTTCTGTGCACATTATACTCAAGAATATGTGGAAAAACCCTAAAGTGGTTGACTGACTTTTGTTGCCACCCTGCCAGTGCACACAATTAGACGGCAAACAATGAGGGTTTCCAAAAACCACACCTTCAGATCTGCTTGGCAAGACAGCGGGCACTCCTAGCTCCACGATGAAGGTGTCTACTCTGATTTCTCACTTCATTAATGAGCCTTTCTGACTGCAAATCAATAAACACTAAAATCCTGCGTCAGCACTGCTCGGTGCCGGGCGTCAGGTGCTGGTTTTTACCATCTTACTTTTTTCTGTTTTGAAGTGCTGCAAGATTCTGGCCAGATAACCGCTGTTAGCCAAGTCTGTCATGGCACCCGGGCAATGTGGGATTAGAAGTGCATGATAGCGAGAACCTGGAGGAACAGAAAGAAATAACATTTCTACTGGACGTCCTGCGCCTGTGCTGAACTAAACGCCATACATTATACTGCATCCCACCGAAAACGTGAGAATTAACCCTTTCAGCCCCGGGGTTTTTTTTTTGTTTTTGCGTTTTCGTTTTGCGCTCCCTGCCTTCCCAAAGCCAGAACTTTTTTAATTTTCTGTTCACATAGCTGTATGAGGGCTTGTTTTTTGCGGGACAAGTTGTACTTCTAATGCCACGATTTAATATTGCATACGATGTAGTGGGAAGCGGGAAAAAAATTCCAAATGGGGTGAAATTGCAAAAAAAATAAAAAAGCAATTCTGCCACAGTTTTACGGATTCCCATAGGGAACTATAGCAAGCAATTAGATTGCTATTTTTATAGACCCCAATGCATTAGCATTGGGGTCTATGAGAAAATTGCTAGTTTCCTATGGAGCCCTTGTGTGTAATAGGGCTCCATAGGAAACTAGCAATTTTCTCATAGACAAATACTATGCACACAAGCTCCGTCTCCTCCGATCGCCACACGGGGGAGCGGAGCACCACCGGAAGTGCGCGCTTCTAGTGTTTCACGCGCTCAGATGCCATGGTCAGGAATGATCACGGGATCTGAGGGGTTAAATGTCCGGGATCGGCATGACTGCCGGCTGCAAACATCAGCCGCGGGTGTCTGCTATAAGAAACAGCCGGCTGGTCGGGAAGGGTTGTGTCATCTCAAGCACTGGTGGCATATTGCAATGTCCATTAGCTGTAGAACAGAGCCCGCTGTTTAAGAACACAGCGGACCGTGCTCACAAATTGGTCGTCCATTTATTTCTATGGGAATGGCTCAGCTTTTTCCGTCAGCTCCAAAGGCAGCGAATGGAGCGGTGGCCGCACTTGTGCAGTAAGCTTTCCTTTCATTTCTATGGGAAGCCTGAAAATAGCCAAGAGCGCTGTTTGGCTACTTTCAGCACATGCGCCGTCCGCTCTCCTTCACTTTGGGAGATTCGTTTTAGAGGTGGGACCCGCAGACAGTGGTGGCATGTCCTAGCGATGACACCAATGCTTGAAATGACACAACCCCTTTAAATACTTATGACCTATCCTCAGGTTATGTCATCACTATCAGATCGGTAGAGGTCTGACTACCGACATCTCTGAAGATCTACTGTTTGAAGAGGCTTGGAAGAGTGCTTCATAGTACCGTATACCAGGCACAGCACTGTGCATTGTATGGAAACTTGAAGAATGGGCCTGAGCTGCACATAGGCCAATGGGCATGATGTCAGAGGAAGAGGCCACTGTGCTCGCCAGCTGATCGTCAGGGGTGCTGAGAGTCAGGCACCCTTTAATCTGATACTGATGGTATAGGTCATCGATATTTAAGCCCTGGAAACGCTCTTTAAGCAGCTTCATTGTGGCTTCAGCGCAGTGGTGACCTATCCGTGCAGTGGAGTTCAACTTCACTGATCAATGGTAACGGTGCAGACGTCTGGGTCCCACAACGTCAGTTCATTCCAGTACTACAAGAACGGTCTACTGAATCTGGAGGACAGAAGGCACCGCTTCCTAAATGGCAATGTTATAATAATGGGCGTTTGTCAGCAGATTTATACCTATGACACTGGCTGACCTGTTACATGTGCACTTGGCAGCTGAAGACATCTGTGTTGGTCCCATGTTCATATGTGCCCATATTTGCTGAGAAAAAGGATGTTTTAATATATGCAAATGAGCCTCTAGGAGCAACGGGGGCGTTACCATTACACCTAGAGGCTCTGCTCTCTCTGCAACTGCCGTGTCCGCTGCACTTTGACAGGGCCAGGCGTGATTACATTTTCACAGATTTCTCCTCCTTCTCACAGAAGTCTCAGCACTCGCGCCGTGCGCTTCAGTATCTGGAGCAGGCACAGTACAGAAAAGAGACTTGCCGGCAGTTCTCATCTGTACTGTCAGCCTCATTCCAGGAGCTGGATTCTGAAGCGCACGGTGCAGTATGAGACTAGCCATGATGACGTTTTCACTGCCTGGTCCTGTCAATTAAAGAGCTGAGGGCATACCAGTAATGTGTTTGCTTACACATCAGTGATACAACCATGAAGACGTGCACTACTTTTATCTGTTGTGTGGACAAAACATTGAAGTCATTTATTCAATTTTTCTTTGGGTTAAATGGTAGCCAAAAAACAGAGATTCAGGCGTTTTGATATTTTTTCCCATAATGGCATTCACTCAGCAAGATAAGTACATTTATCTTTTAATGGTTTTGGACATTTTTGGATTTTTTTTTGGGGGGGAAATTAGGAAATGGAGCGATTAAAAATTTTTTACTCTTATTTTTTAGCCCCCCCTAGGGGACTTGAACATTTGGCTTTTAGATTGCTTATACCATAGACTGGAAAGAAAGGGATGCAGCAAATGAGCTCTTAGCAAGCTCTGCACACTGTTTAAGGCGCTCTCCATAAGGAGAGATTGCATTCTACAAATTATACCATAGACTTTAATACTATAGTATTGCAGTCTATGGTGCTTGTGACATCTTCCTATTAAGCCATGCCACAGACACAGCTTAATAGGAAGATTACAATGGTGGTGCTGGGAGCCTTCACAAGGTCCCAGGTAGTCATGACAATTGATCAGCACCCCGCTATTTAGCCCCCTCCATATAACCTTTTAGGTCTCTATTGACCTGAGTGTCTGAGGGGTTCAATTTCAGTGATCAGAGTTCTTCTCCCCGAGCAAGCGTCATATTTAATCTCCCAAAATCCATGTATAGCAGATGTTGCCGATGGGTTAAAAATGTTCTGGCTATATATATATTTTTTTTTTTTTTTAAATGTCCCTGAAGAGGTTTTTTTTAGAGACGTGCTTTCTGCATTTTCTATATAGACTGTGCAGCAGGGAGTGGGTGCATTATGATCGCTGCAATGACAAAGAAATGTTGCAGTCCTCTCCCCCAGAGGCCCAATTATCGGCAGCACATCTCCCTGTGGCATCAGGGATGCTCTGGCGATAATCAGCAGTATTGACTGGAGGAGCAATGACTGCGGTAGTGATCATTCCTCCCACATTCACTTTGCATTGGCCTGTGCAATAGGCAAGTTCAAACGAGTGCAGATTAAAGTGTTTAGCATCCATCGGCGCTCGTCCTGTCTGAACATTGGGTAGTGTAATAAGACCCTTACTGCCATTTCCAAGTCCTCACTGTCAACATCCGGTACTTTCATACTTTACCAAAGTACTAAACCCCTGGATGGGAAATGTATGGGTTATGGTAGTAGTATTTAACCAACAGGGTTCTGTCACGTCGTCTTACCGTCTATTGACTCCAGTCTTGCTGGATTGGCATATGGCTTAAGTTGGAAATCTTGGAACCATCTTGTGTCTACCTCGCTGATACCTACAAAATCTAGAGCTTTTCCCTGAAAAAGAAAAAAAAATTAAAAAAGAGTGGTCATCCATCAGACTACACTTTCAGGGGGCGGGATCTATGAACGCCATCTTTATGACAACGGCAAAGTCTGTATACGGCTTGATAAAGGCCTGTGTGCTGCCTTTTTGGCTCATCTGCTCCAAATAATGCAGATTCTGCTTTATTGGGTGGTGCTTTGGACTATTCTTACAAGTATTTCCTGGGTGGACATAGATAGGACCCACTCCTCAAGATAACATGCCATGAATTAAAGGGGCTGTCCGACCTAAATGAAACATCATCAACAAGCACTTTCATTAAAAGGAGTTTGTCAGCAGTTTTGACCATGCTAAACTGCTGACAGCACAAGGTAGGGGCTACAGGGAGCAGAGGGCAAGCATACATTCTGGGCAGTTTTTCCCATCAGGAGTACTGAGAATATGAACTTTTATTCTGCCCAGGACAAAATGATTTACTGCAACGTGCTGTCTGTATTGAGCAGCTTCACAGCCCCGCCCCTCTGCTCTGAGTGACAGCTGTAGCAGCAGAGGGGAAGGGACTGTGAAGCAGCTCAACACAGAGAGCACTTCATAGTGAATCATCTTCTCCTGTGCACTTGCAGGAGCAGAATCTAGCAGAATAAAAGTTCATATTCACACTACTGATGAGAAAAACTGCCCAAAAGATATGTTTGTCCTGTAAATCCCAGTCCCAATCTAGTGCTGTCAGCAGTTTAGCATGGTCAAAGCCACTGACAGAATCACTTTAATTTTTCACTTAGATCTGACAACCCCTTTAAAGAGCACCTGTCAGTAGATTTGTACCTATGACACTGGCTGACCTGTTACATGTGCAATTGGCAGCTGAAGACATCTGTGTTGGTCCCATGTTCATATGTGTCCACATTGCTGAGAAAAGTGATGATTTAATATATGCAAATGATGCTCTAGGAGCAATGGGGGCGTTGTCATTACTCCTAGAGCAGGGACCAGCAACCTTCGGCACTCCATCTGTTGTTAAACTACAACTTCAGCATCCTCCATTCATTTCTATGGGAGTTATGAGAAGAGCAGAGCAAGTGTACATGCTGGGAGTTGTAGTTTCACAACACCTGGAGTGCCGGAGGTTGCTGGTCCCTGCTCTAGGAGTAATGACAATGCCCCCATTGCTCCTAGAGCATCATTTGCATATATTAAATCACTTTTCTCAGCAATGCGGGCACATATGAACATGGGACCAACACAGATGTCTTCACCTGCCAAGTGCATATGTAACAGGTCAGCCAGTGTCATAGGGACAAATCTGCTGACAGATGTCCTTTAACCTAGTGTACTTCAGCCATTTGGATATACTAACTGTAAAACTGAAGCATTGTTCAGAAGAAAAGGGAGAAGACAGATATCTTACATTTATGAGGAACAAAACATGTAAAATTTCAGCCAGCTATATTACACAATTACAATACACACCCCAGGAGAAGCCACTTGTAGGTTAAAGGCCGAACTTGCAAGAGTGAAGGTCTGCAGGAAGGATTGTGCCGAGACACCTGAAAGAGACAGATAATGTCACCGTCTCATAATCAGAGATGAGTCACAGGCAATGGTCACAGCAAGTCAGCGATCAACTGCTTCAGTTTCCCAAAGAGCTACGAGTGCGTCAAGTCAGTTGGTCCATTGCCTCCTTAGACACTGGTGGTGTTCAGGAAATCAGGAAAACTGCACCGGGGATTATATCAGGAGGATTTGAGTCTGCGTTGGCGTACTTTATGCCACATTTATCAAATGTCAGGTGTTGCTTGAAAAAATTTTTTTATCCTTAAATAGGTTGTCCGGGCTTTTACTATTGATGACCTATCCTCAGGATAGGTCATCAATATCAGATTGGTGGGGACGTCAGCAAGGACCATAGACAGCAGTAGCGGACAGGAAGAGAGAAGGGAGACGGAACGTGCGCTGTCTCCTCATACAGCTGATCAAGGGGTGTCAGACCCCCGCCGATCTGATATTAATGACCTGTCCTGAGGATAGGTCATCCAATAGTAAAGGCCCGGACAACCTCTTTAAACCTAACACTTTTGTCTAGAAAAGCTACTCCAGTTCTGCTACTCCAACCTCCTACTGGAGTGAGATTGTGACTTTTCAAAAAATAAAAAGATAAATCTGGAGTGAAACTTATTAACGTAGTTAACCGTGCCCACTTTTCCACCTATATTTCAAAACTAGAGTAAATAATGTAAAAATGAAAAAAGTTGCAAACTTTTTATGCAAGTAAACCCAAAAAGTGGCAAAAGACTCACTTTGGAATTCTGGAGTGAAGGCGTCCCACGTCTCTACTGGTGGGGTTTGTACTCTGATCTGCAGCTCTTTTAGTAGGACAAATCTATATATTGTAAGGCGTTTCATAGCTATCTGTCACACTATATTATGTGGACAGTCTCATATCTGCACTATCCTAATGCGGTGAAGTACTGGTATAGGGTTTAGGCTATAAATGGCCAATAATGGCCCTGATTCGTAGGCAACTCCTGAGGATGACCACACTGATGGGCAGAAGGTTTTTTTAAGGGCTCTTTTACACGAGCGGATTCAGTCCGAGAAATCCGCAGCGTGTACGAGAGCCAAGCCCCGTTCTGGACAGAAGAGGCACGGAGCAGTAACATGATTGATAATGCTCCGTGCCTCTCTGTGATCTTTTTACTACAAAATCATAGTCACAACTTTATCTCACTGTGATTTTGTAGTAAGAAGATTACAGGGAGTGGCGGAGTATTATCAATCACGTTAATGCTCCGTGCCTCTTCTGTCCAGAACAGGGCTTGGCTCTCCTACACGCTGCGGAATTATCGGACTGAATCCGCTCGTGTAAAAGAGCCCTAACAGTACTAAAAGGATTAGGATACTACAATCAGGGGCGGATTGAGAACTAAAAGTGGTCCTGGAAAAAAATTGTAAAAGTGGCCTTATGTTGTAAGTACAGTGTAGGTCCAAATTTACAGAAGGTGGGGCAACATAATTAGGTAGGGCCAGCAATACCATTGTACAGAGCAATATACCACCCCAGCTGAACCAAATTCCACAGTGCAGCATAAAATACTGCCATCTACTGATCAGTATTCAACTGTATCGCTGTCCTGAGGACATAGATACAGTTGAATTCAGGAGGACACCTGCGGCTGCTATCCAGGTGTGTAGGATAGATCAGATCATTATGTATCTGGGTGGTGGCCATGAGGAGGGCTTGGGTGGCCCTCTTAGGGATCAGCCCACCGGGAAATTTGTAGAATCTAGCATCTAAAATGTAAATGTATGGTCAATCCGCTCCTGACTACAATGAACCCCCTTCAATGCCCCAGACCATCAGGGATGTCCCCATGAACTGCATCAGTCTATAAGGGATGTCTCTCTAAGGCATCACCTTTTGGAAAGAAACCCTTTATAAATTGAAGCTGGGATAATTGCTGTGAGTCCCGGTCTCTCACCACCAGTGATCACTAAGGGAAGATGCGTCTAGGCACAGATCCGGTACAACATGGACGCCATTCAAAAACAAAAAATGCCACTAAAAATACAAAAAGTGCTCAGAAACGCCATTAGTCCATGTCCTGACGCAGTCCAAAAAAAAATAAAAAATCAGAACACTCATCAAATAAGTAAGAACCATCATGTATATGGGCAGCTTTATACTCCATCCACACTTGGTTGGACCCCTAACCTGTCGGTAGTTTTGACCCCCCCTTGAACTGCTATTACTGTAACATACGTTACTAGTGGGATTGTTCATCCCTGGAGGTCATAATTATCTGACCCTTGGCGCTGCTTTCTGGGTCCATCATTGCCCCGCCAGCTCTGCAGGTCCCTGGTCCCCCAGTGTGAACATCAGATTTGACACGAATCAAGTGACGGCTGCAGCCAATGACTGGTCTCAGCGGTGACGTGACACCCGTGCCTCTCGTGACCCAGTCACATGACAAGCCAGGATTTGCAGAGCTGGTGGGACAGCGATAGAGTCAGGAGCCAGTGGCAGGTAAGTATGATTATGATCGCAGGTCCACCCACTTTGGGGTGACCTGTAGAAAAGGTCCCCAGGAGTGAGCAACCCCTTTAAAGTGGACAACACTGCTGACAGGGTCCCTTTAAATCCAATAACTACAGATGGTCTTGATAATATCTGTTCTGTTTTACCCTGTGGTCTATAAACTGTGGCCACTACAACTCCCAGCATCTCCCAAGAGCCACAGGCTCTGCTCATTCAGAAGCGCCTCCATAAATAATAATTCTGATCAGACAGTGGTCCCATCTAACTGAACAGGATACAGGTCACATGACCCGTTAGGCAGGGATGGTCACATGACCAGTCCTAGACTCTCACCTCCGGTAACGGCGCTGCAGACGATCAAACAACAGGGCTTAGTGAGGCGGTCGGTAGCCCCGCCCCCGCCGGTAGACCCTTGCTTTTTCATCAGTGATAAGATGCAGGTGAAACACCAGGTATCGCAGCACGCATGCGCCTCGGGAGTTGTCAACGGGGACTTTGTCAATAAAGATTTTTGGAATGACTAGCCCAGGCGTGTGACGTCACGCGTGAGGCGGCACTGAGCGCTGCTTCACGGCAATGTCATTTATGTGACGAGAGACATGACCGGGTCACGTGGGTCTCTCCTGTCAGTGAGATTCCCCTGCCGGTGTGTGTTCACATTTCTGCCCGTAGGGGGCGGTACATAGCAGTAGTGAATGAATGCTGCGTATAATTATGGCACCGTTAGATTATACAGAGTGGCTCAGGAAAAGTAGTCTGCCTCCATTATCTCCAAACTGATTAAAAGTAAATCTGTTTTAGTTACCCATAGCAACCAATCAGCTATTGTTTTTTCAGAGCCTTGTAGGAACTGAAAGCTGAGCTCTGATTGGTTGCTATGGGCAATTAAAACAGATTTACTATTAGGCAATTTGATTTGGAGATATTGGAGGGGGGCTACTTCTTTGTGGGCCATCCTATATATTGTTAGACATTTTGGCAATAGGCTGTGTGACAGTTTTGCACTGACAGGCGTAACGCACTGCCATACAGTGTATTTTATCAATGATCAGGCTGAAGTAACTGAATAGGAGGAAAATTATAAAAAGTGTTGCGCTCCTATTCACTTCTATGGAGAGAGCACTTGTTGGTGGGCAGATCTGGGGTTCACTGGCCACCACCTTCCCTGCTCCATTCTCGATAAAGGTGTGGGACCCACACCTATTAGACAATGGGGGCATATCCTAGCAATATGCCCCTATTGTCTCAGATGAGAATACCCCTTTAACCCCAAATTTGGAATATGTAAGCCCCAATCTGGGAACTTCCCTTCAGTACAGGCCAGATTTATCAGTACTGTCTCTGCAAATTCAGGACAGTTCCTGCAAATTCAGGACAGTTGGTAACTATAATGGTATAAATGCTGAGAAGTTCCAAAATGATCACATTATTTAACTCACATGGTGAATGCTGTAAAAAAAAAAAAAGAAAATGGCAAAACCGCTGTTTCTTGGTCACCTCACCTCCGAAAAAAATGGAAAAAGCTATGAAAAAGTTGAACGTACCCCAAATGAAAAGATCAACTCGTGTTGTGGAAAACAAGCCCTCACACAGCTCCGTCAATGGACGAATAAAAACCGCTACAAATCTCAGCGTATGGCGGCCGCAGAAACAAATGATCCTTTAGAATTGTTTTTATTGTGCAAAACTAGTAAGATATAAAAAAAATCTATATAAATTTGGTACTGAAGTAATCGTACTGACCCGCCAAATAAGGTTATCATGTCATTTATACAGCAGTAAAAACTAAATGCCAAAACTGTAAAAGAAAATGAAAGAATCCAGGGGGCGGTGCTATCTGGGATTCCCACTAAGGGCAGATTTGGCCATTGACTCTGTAGGGTAAAATCTCAGTGGACTGGTCAGGTTATGATGTCATCAGGCTGTCTGCCCCCCAAAATGGGTGTGTGCGTCACTGAAGAACTGTAATCCATCTCAATGATGAGAACTGTACAATTGTAATATCTGCTACAACCCCCAACCTCCGCCTGGTAACATGATATAGGAGCGTACAGGATGCTACATTCACAGATATCATAGGGACACCACACAACTGGCATAAATACATTGATAAATCTGCTTTCTTTCACACCATGTATTATAAAATTTTCTGCCCGCCTGCCATCACTACCACTTTTTCTTAATATGCAAATTAGGACTTTGGTGCAATGAGGGTGCTCTTGTTGCACCGAAGCTCTAATCTTTTCTGTGACCAGCCCTTCCCTCACTGCTTTCCCACTGCCCGACCCTGACAATCCAAGCAGCTAGGGAGTGGCTGGCCACAGTAATGAGTGGATCTTAGGTGCAACAAGAGCACCTGATTGCACCAAAGCATTGGATCAACAAAAGAAAAACAGCATTAAAGGGCATCTGTCAGCAGATTTGTCCCTATGACACTGGCTGACCTGTTACATGTGCACTTGGCAGCTGAAGACATCTGTGTTGGTCCCATGTTCATATGTGTCCGCATTGCTGAGAAAAATGAAGTTTATTATATGCAAATGAGTCTCTTGGAGCAACGGAGGCGTTACCATTACACCTAGAGGCTGTGATCTCTCTGCAACTGCTGTGCCCTCTGCAGACTATGACACCAAAATAGCAAATGTCCTATAAACTATATACATATAGATACAAATGAGATAGATAGATGATATTTATGTATTTATTTTCCTTGCAGGTAGTAAGCCGGCTCCTGGATAGAAAATCTGTCTCCGCTTGTACGCCTCTTCATCTTCATTACCACTGAACTGTACGGCCGCAAACATCTTCTGTATGTACGGGAAATGAGGTGCATCTTCTTCTAGGTCAGAGGCACTAATAATGGCACATTAGCGCCACAGTTCTGTAACCATGGTCACTCATTATCACAGAACCTGGCAACGTGGGTACTGGTGCACATCAGAGGACTGACATATGCTTGGTAGACAATCTCATGTTTGTGATGAGCAGCATTTACAGCCAGGGGTGGGGGGTTAAGTACCAGTAATTAGTATTCATGTAGAATAAAGTATTATTACTATGTAGGTAAGTGACCAAAGCTGACTCTTCCTGCCGCCTTACAGATACTGCATACGAAGCTGGAACGTGGAAAAAAATCCCGGTGGCTTCTCTTTTTAATGTATTTTTTGGGGAAACTCTCTCACACCAAGAGCATGCTGCTTGGACCAACTTAAAAAAATCTTCTGCAGGGACTTGAGAAAGTTGGCATTTGTTCCAAATGTTACATTTCTGAAAACGCAAAAAACTGGAGTAAGGTGGCCAGAACATGCCGCAGGTTACAGAGTGCACAACGTGGCAGGAAACTATAGTCTCAGACACCAGAGAGCAGGTTCAAACCAGGTGCCTACCTTCCATGGAGGCAGACCATACAACTGACACTGAACTCCAGCCACCACTAGGGGGAGCTCAGTGCAAAAAGAGTTTTACTGCTTACATTGCATCCAATAGTAACTATAAGTTTCTATGCGCTGAGCTCCCCCTAGTGGCGGCTTCAGCTAGACAGTTTTATAATGCACTGCATGAGGGAATCAGCAGGCATAGAGCCGTATGGGGCAGATCTATCAGTCTATTTATGCCAGTTGTGTGGTGGAAACGCACAGTGGCCATTATGAGCGCCATATTTAGCGCTCTCTTAAATTTCTAAGTTCATACAGAAGCGGGGGTGTCACGCTTTGCGTCCTCGTTGCCTGGGGGTGTTTAATGTGCTGGGAAACAGGGTAGGGTTGAAAAGGGGCCCATATTAAAGAAGAACTCCCGCAAAATTTTTTATTCTCTTACCTGTTAGAAAGGTTCATGATATAATCTGTAGTGAATGTAATCTTCTTATCAGTGACTGTTTCTGTGAGTAAAAACCTCTCTTCTTATTGTAGCTGGGTCATGTGACCAACTCCCTGACCTCCAACTGACCCAGGACAGAAAGCCAGTAACTGCTCTATGCATTCCTATGGGAGCCTCACTTTCAGTCTCATAGGAATACATAGAGAATTAGACTTCCTGTCCACACATAAAGTGCTGTGTGAGTTGGTGGGTCTAATTCCTAGTCACATGACACAGATAAGAAACTTCAGGATGATAGAAGTCAAAAATTCAGCTACTGGTAAGAAAATGACATTCACTACAGATTATATCATTTACATTTCTAGCAGGACATGGAATAAAATTTTTGTCGGGAGTTCTTTAAGTTTTCTTTGGGGCCCTATGAGATCTGTGTACGCCCCTGGTTCAGACTCTTTACTACAACTTTCTTGACTATTCACAAATGTCCTGAGCACAGCACTTTACAGTGAGTAAGTGGAGGAAGTGGAACAGCACAGCCAAAGTCTTGCTTATTAATGGTCTCTTGTTCCTCACGCTGCAGGCTACACAATATTCAGTGCTCCTTCACGCACCGTGTCACTAAATGCCGGCTCAGCATCCTGGCAGCCAACTGGGCTATGTACCAAATGCTTCACACAACCAGCCCCCTGCTCTAAACTGCTGGTTGCACACAACAACTAAGGGTGGGTTCACATCACATTTTTCCCATCCGTTTAATGTATACAAAAAACGTATACGTTAAACGGATGCCTCAGACTGATGCCATACAGTGGCATCCGTTCACCATAGAGTTCAACACATTTTTTTACAATGGTAAAAAAAAAGTATACATTTTTTTACCAGACTCTGCAGGATACAAAAACGTGGTGTGCTGCATCTTTTTATCCTTTTTTTCTAAAGTATACGTCAAATGGAGGCATAAAACGTGATGTGAACCCACCCTAACACACTTTCGGAAGGAACTCTGTCCAATAAACAGTAAGCTCTTCTGCCAAGCCAGCGACTACTCTGGCTCGACTACCTGGACTTTACTAACCACTACTGGACAATGCACATTTCATTCCCTCTCCCTCACTGATACATACCCAACTTTTAACAAACAGTAACATCCAATCATAACCCAACATGGCGGATAGTCTCTCCCAGACCCTGACAAATACATGAATGCATCTGCCCTATTGTTGTGTGATTAGCTCCACACCACAAAGATATATTATTGCTGTGATTTGTGATGATATTCATCAATAGTTGTAGACAGGCCATTATGCTTGTATGGAGGACACATGCCTTGTGCTTTCCACTGCCAAGTGGATCTCTACCACTCACCCTTCCTGATGACCATTCGAGGATCTTATCCAGCACAGAAGAGTTGGCCACTCATGTATGTAGCTGTAACTTTGTCTCCATAACTTCCATAGACTTCAGTTGAAGGAACAATGCCTGGCCATGTTATAGCGGGTGTCATGGCAGTGAGTGTGGAACCACTGTGCCAACCAATATCCTGGCAGTTCAGTGGTATTCACCCTTTAACCCTGTACAGGGATCTGGAGTTCACTGCAGGGGACGCATCAGGCCACTACTTCTTGGTTGGCTGCTTACCCATGGGGATCAAGAGACCCTGGTGCTACATACCGAAGGGCAAAACTCAGAGTCAGTAACAGGTTGAGGTCAGGGCGGGCAGAGCTTGTGTGAATACCTAAAACAGTCTGAAGGTCAGGCGGCACAGGATCAGAATGGTAAATCGGGCATAAGTCCGGCAATGGAGGATCAGAGTAAGGAAACAGGCAGAGGTCATTACATGGGCAGACAACAGCAACAACACCTTTGCAAGGAACTAGCAAGCTAGGGACCTTATTGCTCAGGCACTTTCCTACTGGGGAATATGGCTAAACTGTCCACAGGTCGCCAGCCATTGCCTGGTGTAGATCGGGACATGCACTGGTCATTTAAGAGCCGGAGGAGCAGTGTGTATGCACCTTTTGAGTGCAGGTTGCATGGGCTAGCTGGCCTCACCCTCTGAGCAGGAGTATAGTTACTCTCAAGGAAGAGGAGGAGAGCGGGACATGGGACTGCACCACTAGGAGGTCGAGAGCCAAGACCAGTGGGTGAGTGGAGCATCAGCTGTCCCGATCCACTGCTGTAACAGTGGGTTAGATGGTAGCTGGGTGGGACAGGAGCCTCCTCCATCCGTAATCCAGCCCTGGCTGTAGATTCAACATGAAAGTTTGGTAGATGCTATGGACGTGTGTTAAGAAACTCCATTCACTGACATTTCCCTTCCTTTTAAAACCAGAATAAAGTAGCAGAGAAATGAGAATTTTATATGTGAAGTTGTGTACTCCAGCTTCACAGGGCACTTGAGCCGGGTCCAGAAATCTCCAGGCGCCATCCGGTGCAGTATTCAGTGCTCAGCATGCTTCTCTCCAGAGTTTATACTGTATACTCACAGTTTATAAGATGTGAGACTAAACACTTCAGTCTCTTTTACCTTTAAGAACAGCACTTGAATCTTCACTAAGCATTAACCTTTTGTACTAAGCACGGCGTCAGGCTGACACACTGCATGTATCCATGATATTAATGTTCTCATTAGAGGGCCAGAAAGATTTCTCCAGAAAATACATAAGGCTCTGTACACACCATATTCAAGCTTTTATTGAATGTGCTGGGAGCATGCACTGCAAATGTGCTGTGTGCAGTGTGAACATAGAGTTAGTGAGGGTAACATAGCAGAGAACTGCATGTCAGTAGCCTTCTAATATGTTCCCAAGTACAGATCTTGTGCCGCAGAATATGGCAGAACGTTAGATACCTCTGAGATTGCCACCTTTTGAGAAAACAGGTCAGGTAACCAATATTTCCTCTAAGCCTCTGTAGCTAGTGAGCGGACAGTTAGGGACCTGGCTGCTCTTCTGTCTAAATTGGACAATTCACGAGGGTAAGTAGGGCAATAAGGACACCTTAGTAAGTTAAAGTGTTGTTCGAGCAGGATATCAATTTTTAAAGGGCATCTTTCAGCAGTTTTGTACCTATGAAACTGGCTGACCTCATGCATGGGCGCTTGAGTGCTGAAGGCATCTGCGTTGGTCCCATGTTCATATGATGTTTTAATATCTGCAAATGAGCGTCTAGCAGCAATAGGGGCGTTCCCGTTACACCTAGAGGCTCAGCTCTCTCTGCAACTTCCATGTCTTCTGCACTTTGAAGGACTTTACAAAAAGTCAGGGCAGGACTGATGACATTTTTACTGCCTGGCCCTGTCAAAGTGAAGGGGGCGTGGAAGTTGAAGAAAGGCCAGAGTCTCTACATGTAATGACAACGCCCCATTGCTCCTAGGGGCTCATTTGCATATATTAAAACATAATTTTTCTCAGCAATATTGACACAAATGAACATGGGACCAACACAGATGCCTTCAGCTGCCAAGTGCACGTTACAGGTCAGCCAGTGTCATAGGAACAAATCTGCTGACAGATGCCCTTTAAATAATTATTTAAAGGGCATGAATTATTACGCACCGATCCCTAGCTGCTGTCATTTTGACTTTTACCGGGTCTCGGCTGCTCACCACTTCCTGGTCCTAGCTCAATGCACAAGAAATGGCACGCACTAGGCATCTCCTACCAATTCATATGCATAGAACTAGGACCAGGAAGTGGAGAGCACCCAGGACTGGAGCACTGTTGGAATGGCAGCGGTGGGAGATTGGTGAGTAATATTTAGGCTATTTTTCTGGAAAATTTTCTAGAATTTACTAAAACCGACATGTCAGGAACACTGACAACCTCTTCAAGCAGTATGACTGATGAAGTGTAGCTACAGTATCATTTTAATTAGATATCATAAGAGAAAACACTTTTGCAGCAATTTATATAAAAACAATTTGGAATGATTTGAGATGGTGGGGGATGACTCCAGTAGCTGCAGATGTCTTCCAGTGTATACCACTGTAACAACCAGTATCTGTAAGGTGGCTATATAGTACACAGAGACGCTGCTGTAACAGAAAACTCCAGCAGAGGGCGCCACATCTTTGGTTAGGATGACCGGGATAAATAATTCAGTCAAGACAGGGAAGACTGCTCCAGTGTGTGTACCTAGGTGCAGAGACTGGGGTGTAACTCAGAACCGGAACTTGGGTACCAGAGCAGCCAGAGTGGAGAATCGCTTAAAGGGCTTGTCTCATCTTAGAAATTAGTGGCATATTGCTAGGATATTCCTCCAATGCCAGATAGGTGCAGGTCCCCCCCCCCAAACTTATCTCCAGAACGGGCCCCAAAAAGTGAAGAAAAGAACATGCTTTCCATTAATTTCTAGTAGTAGTTCCGAAAATAGCTGACTCATCACTTATCTATTTTCGCCAGTCCCATAGAAATGAATGATGGGCGACCACACCATTTTCGAGATAAGTGTGGGTACCAGAGGGGGGACCTGCACCTGTCTGACATTGGTGGCATATTCTAATGTTTAAGGCCTCTTTCACACTAGCGGCAGTCCGGATCCGGCAGGTGAAGGGTGCCGTCGGATCCGGACTGCCGCAGGGACATGTGTGGGGCCGGAACCGCGTTCCGGCCCCACACATGTCACACAGTACCATATACAGACATACACACACAAACACATACTCCAGGCAGGCAGGCCGCACGTCTTCACGCCCAGGAGGCGCGCAGCCATGACGATTCCCCACAGCGCCCTCTGGGCATGAAGACGTGCGGCCTGCCTGCCTGGAGTATGTAAGTATGTATGTGTTTGTGTGTATGTGTGTGTATGTATGTATGTATGTCTGTATGTATGTGGTGACGGATCCGTCCTGAACTCCATTGAAAGTCAATGGAGGGCGGATCCGTTTACCATGTTGGTCACACCAAACGGATACGTCCCCATTGACTTGCATTGGGGGTCATTCCGGATCCGTCTTGGTGCGGATGCCTGGACCGGAGAGAAAACCGCAGCATGTTGTGGTTTGTTCTCCGGTCTGAAGACGGAACGGAATACTTTCAGGAGCATTCCGTTGTCTTCAGTTCAGTTTTGTCCCCATTGACAATCAATGGGGACAAAACTGAAGCGTTTTTTTCCGGTATTGAGCCCCTATGACGGAACTCAATACCGGAATTTAAAAACGCTAGTGTGAAAGTAGCCTAAGATGAGACAACCCCTTTAAACCTCCTTCCTATTGAGAAGACATGCATGCTCAGCCGGGCTGACTGCACTGGGGCGTTGGGAGGAGTAGCTTTATAGTGAAAACTATCAGAACACTGGTCTGAACAGGGTGTACCCAGCTTCAGATATTGGTCCAAATATGCATACACCGAGATGTAATGTGTTTAAGATTTTATTAAGTACATATGCCTTATGTTCATACATTCCTGCCAAAAGTCAGACGTGTTAGGAAATCTGTTTCATACATCACAACCACACAGTTTCCCAGCAGAGGCACAGAAAGAAAACATGGAACAGATGAAGACCACGTTGTATGCACTGACGTAAAACAAATTGTCTTACAATTTTAAAATACTGGATCCACAGCTGCTGACATGAAACCTGCTGTAAAGGGGAATACAGCTCCAGATCTTACACCCATACGTTATGGTCACCTGCACAGGAGTGCGGATGAACGCACATAACATCCGCTGTAATTTCCATGTGGATTTCCCTGCGTTTCTGCACCATATCCGTAACAAAATATGCAATTTCTAACAGCGCTTTTTGGTGCGCGCAGAAGTCTTCTGGCCGATTCTCAGCATATTTGTAAGAATACGGCTGGATCTCCACCCGTCCCCATGATAGTGAATGTGGCTGGACAGAGCCTTACAAACCCCCAGCAATGCTGGAGTGTGCAGAGGTGTCAGAGCTCTCCTCGCCTCTTGACTGACAGTCTCGCTACTGTGCTACGGTTCCAAGTAGCAGTGCAAGCGCGGAGACTCTGCTTCCACTTACAGAGCAGTGATTATTCATTCGCCGCTACCTTGAAGTATGGTGGCACATGCACAGTCACTGCTTCGGTTCACTCCTCCCTAGTGGTACCTTCTATTCTTGTTATCACTTTAGATTTTAATGTGACTCAGACAACCCCTTTACATATCCATCTAAATGGAATTAAGAAGAAGGGACTAAAGTCAACTTGACAAACTCAGCTCCACAATATCTGTGATTAAATGCTACATAACCATACTGTATATTGTTGGTTTATTCTTTTTACACAACATCCATCTTAAAGGGGTATTCTGGGGCCAACATATAGATGAGCTATCCATAGGCTAGATCATCAATATGAGTCTGAGACCCGCCATCTACACCAGTTGTCAGAGGCATCTGCAGGTTCTGGAAGTAAAAGCTGTACACCACAGCGCCGTACACTGTGTAGTGGTCATTCATGGGTACTGCGGCTCATGCTTTTATGCAAGCTTTTAATGGAAGTAGAGCTGGAAAATATGGGGGTCATTTACTAATCTGAAGGTTATTTGCGCCACAATCTGTGACTTTTTCCCTCTCACGCCGGATCTAAAAAAGTGGGCATGGCGTGGGCGGCGAGGGTACAGACCAGCAGGCCCTTCTCATTCATCATTTTCTATGCCTGTTTTAGGCATTGAAAATGGTCTAACTTTAAGCCAGCAGGGAATTTCAATATTTCAAACTGGCGCTGCATACACCAAAGTCATATAGTGGTCGGCGCCTCTTCATAACTTCGGCCGATCCACAGGCAGCTAAAGGGCTTATTAAGACCGGTGTCTAAAACGCCGGTCTTAATAAATGACCTCCCCCTCCCCCATATAATATGTGAAAAGTATTACACAGATAACAACAGCTTATTGGGGAGGGGGTGACTAGGTGTTGACCCCCACCGATCCGAACATTTTAAAACCCTTTTAGCAAAAATTAGAGAAAAAGGAGGCACGTGCACACACTAGATAATTACCAGGAATATTCTTATAGCGTTTAGTAAGGACATCTATAGCGCAGAGACAGCAAAGCACTGACATATGGAGTCTGCTTGCCTGTGGAAGAATTAGTCATGTGTGGATTCATTCCGCTATGTTTAATACTTGTTTTATATTATTGCTTTTCCTAATAGAAGCTATAACAATACTTTATCAATAATCATTTACTGATAATGTCAGAGTCCAGGCGGCAGAGGAAACAGATTATTGCTCAATATACTGACTTACAGGGAAGTTCTGCCTCCTGTGACTTGTGGTACATTCAGAAATCATACTTTGCCTGTGACATGCAAACAAGATGTACAATGGATAGGCACCACAAATATGATGAGTAACATACGGGCAGGGGCGTACACAGAAATCATGGGGGCAAGTCCAGAATTGCAACCCCCTCCCCACATATATCTAGGGATGAGCCATCTGCATCCTAAGGGCCTGTTCACATCTGCAATGGAGGATCTGTTTGATGGCTTCATTGCAGATTCTGCCCCCCCCCCACCAAAAAACAAAAACAAAACAGATAAAAAAAAATCTTGCAGACCCTTTTTCAGCTACAAAAACAGGCACCCGAACAGACTCCATTATAGTCTGGCTCTGTTCCTGTCAGTTATGTACTACATCTAGCACTTTTGTTATTTTCGCTGTTCTACTTATCTAGCGGAGCAGAACAAGGAAAAAACTAGTGCTGATGGGAATATGGCCTTATAGTTCTTGAGGACACCCCCGTATATGTTAAAAATATTTTATGTTTTATCCCAGATTGCTACCAGGTTTTGAACCCGGGACCATGCTGTATGAGAGACTGGAGCAATTGAGCCACATGTTTTACTGTAGTGAATAAGAGGATTTTCTATATATTTTTTATTTGGTAATTACAAAAAATGTATTGGAGCAAAAATAAATGACAATAAACACATTTTTAAATATACACATGTCTGTATTGTAATTTATTTTGCTCCATTATTTTTTGTAATTACTAAATAAATTATACTTTTACTGATGTCCTATACAATGTACCAGGGGCGTAGCTAAAGGCTCATGGGCCCTGGTGCAAGAGTTCAGCCTGGGCCCCCTTCCCTCAGTGCTCTGTGTGTCTTCTTATGCGACACAGGGTCTTTGGGCCCCCTCAGGCTCCTGGGCCCGGTAGTGACTGCTACCTCTGCACCCCCTATAGCTAAGCCCCTGCAATGTACTTATATATAGAGCTGAATATATATATATAGCTACCAAGCCTATAGCCATCAAGCTATGCTGGGAGTTGTAGCTTTGCAACAGCTGGAGTGCCACAAGTTTGACTTCCCTGCCTTACAGTGTCCTGGCTGGGCCCCATAGTGACTGTGTGGTCTGCCTCCATTTATAGTACGCCACTGCACACGGTGCTACCAGCATGCACATGATTACAGAACAGAAAATAATGTATGTAAAAAGTGATGGACACTGTGAGAAAGTAGTCAAGGATATAAAGTTTTATCGGTTTTATCCCACAGCAGTTCTTGTTATCCATTCTCTTTATGGGTCGTATATCACTACGCAAATGTACCTTTTTATGTATAGTTCTGCATACGATGCCCTTTATGCCCTTTAGATAATGTGATATCACATTATTACTCGTGGGGTGGTGTTATGTATTCTATTTTTATTATTTTTATTTATATATTTATTTTTATTATTGGATCTTATTTATAAACTTTTTGCTATCTCTTTCCTTAGGGCCCTTGTGTGAATTAGTCATATATGATATTTTATTTATGGTATTTGGATTTATTTTTGGAAATTTTTTTTGTGCTGTATTGCAGTTTAGCCCCTGACATATTGTAATTAATCATGCGCTGTGATGGGACGATCTCTCACACTCATGTGTTATTATTCAGCCCGGCTCTCTGTATGTGTTTTTAAATTATTTGATTTGATTTGGCTCCTTTTCTCCCGGCGCACATGGCTTTTTACATGCATTCTTTTCTCTTCTGGAATCCTATGACTTTGCCTGTGATATGACATGACAATGCTAGCTTTATACAAAAAGTAGCATTTTTGGAAATAATACACAATGTGAGAAGTGAATGAACTAAAATATCCCAAATTTTTCATTACTGAGGGCAATTGTCACACTACATCTCATAGAAATGCACGGCTTGGTTACAGGTTGCCAGACCTAAGGAGGGATTCTCTCTTTTGTTTTTGGAAGCCCTGTGTCATGTACCGCCCTGCACAAGGCATACTACAGCTTATTAGTTTGACCCCCCAGAGTGCATTTAAAGGGATTTTCCAGTCCTTTTAGATCTATATCTGTTTGGCGGGGGTCCAATATCCCACACCCTCTCCGATCATCAGTTATGCAGAAGCTCTGGTGCCAGAAGTCACCGCCAGAACTACAGCTCTGTACATTGTGAACATGGTGAACAGAGGTGGTTATTGCGGTGCTGCTCTCATTGAAATGAATGGGAGCAGCGCTGCAATAACCAGCTCCATCCACTACACACAATGGATGGAACTACTGCGGAACAGCTGATCGGCATGCCTGATCAGATATTGATGGGCTATCCTGAGGATAGTAGACTTAAAATGAGGACCCATTGGCGATCAATTGATTGCCACAGGCCTGGCAACTGCAACCCTCAGCGATCACCACTACAGGGGAAATGTGGCATTACATGGGACAATTCAACTACATGTGGAGTCCTCCGGAGCAGGTGTTTCTCTTTATAAAGACTCCCTCTATGATGTCCACTTAGGGCCTATGGACAGGGAATGTCCTAACGGGACGACCCCTTTAAAGAGGACCTGTCACTACTCTGCACATATCTGCTTCACTAAATAATTTTATTTCCCATACAATACCCATTCTAAAGCATCTTTGCTTCTACCTGTAGATTGTGCCATTCCGTATTTATTACTACTAGAAGTTTATTAATAAAAGTATATCTGGGTGTTACCAGTTGGGGAGGGGGCCTTGCACAGCCTGACACTATGCAATCAGTGCTGCCAGTGTCAGATTGTGAAGGGACACACCTAAATCCCAGCTTAATGTCTGTAAATAGATTAGGGGTGCAATACATTTGCTTTTCTTGGGCAACCCATATACTGATGCTCATTACGATAAATAGGGGTACAGAGTCATACCCCTTGTTTGACCTGTACATACCCAACACTTTTACGGCCTAAACTGTGAAAAAGCCACACTTTTTATTAGTAAATTTTATTAAAGTTTTTTGTTTCCACAGGCTGTGAATTATTTGCGAAGGGACACACTCCCAAATGGGAACACCCTGATGTAAAGTTCTTGCAACTGAGAAATGGAAGGCATGCTCCAGAATCGTTATTGGATGGTGAATAAAATGAATGTGTGCCGGCCGGGCCTATATTGCGGACCTGCTGTTTGCCCGGCCATTTTTGCAATGCATCACTTGAATGGGCCCGCGTCCAGAACATGTTCTATTTTTTTGTGGTGCGGATGGATCAGAGATCCATTCAAGTTGAATGGGTCTGGATCTGTCTCCGGCAACCGCATGGTGCCCATACATTGGCGACTGCAAATTGCGGTCCCCAATGCACGGAACGGCTGTGTCCGTGAGCCCTAAGTGAAACAGAAAGGAGTGATGACAGGTCCTCGAGAACTGCAGTAGATTCAGCTCTAGTTAATAGACCGTCTCCAGCAGAGACCCCCCCCCACTACTAGCCAAATATTCCATATGGTGAGGAGTCTTTCAAGGCTTTCAGCTTTGATATGTGTAACAATGTACCTCTCTTGCAAACCATGTTATGTAGACGTTAACCGGCAGCAAAGTGGGAAAATTAAAAATGAATGAGGGTTATAAGTGCAGAATTCATGGCTCTATTTTGCCGTGGATGCGATTAGCTAATTACACTTAGAAAAAGACTCATCCCTCTGCTGAAACAGATTTATATTCTGGGTGAGTCCTGATCCATTTGTAAGTTTCAGTGCTTTATTGCATATATACGCTTCTGTATTTTAAAAAAAAATTGTGGCAGGATCATATTAGTTAATATAGGTCAAGCGTTCACTGGATGGAAGCTCAATGTATGCACTGGGTGGTGATGTAGGTGTATGTATAGTCTGTATGCACTGGGTGATGATGTAGGTGTATGTATAGTCTGTATGCACTGGGTGATGATGTAGGTGTATGTATAGTCTGTATGCACTGGGTGATGATGTAGGTGTATGTATAGTCTGTATACACTGGGTGATGATGATGTAGGTGTATGTATAGTCTGTATGCACTGGGTGATGATGTGTATGTATGTCTGTATGTATGGGTGTATGTCTGTATGCACTGGGTGATGTAGGTGTATATAGTCTGTATGTCTGTATGCACTGGGTGATGATGTAGGTGTATGTATAGTCTGTATGCACTGGGTGATGATGTAGGTGTATGTGATGATGTCTGTATGCACTGGGTGATGTATGTATGTATAGTCTGTGTATGTATATGTCTGTATGCACTGGGTGATGTATGTATGTATGGTTGTATGTATAGTCTGTATGCACTGGGTGATGATGTAGGTGTATGTATAGTCTGTATGCACTGGGTGATGATGTAGGTGTATGTGTATGTATGAGTCTGTATGCACTGGGTGATGTAGGTGTATGTATAGTCTGTATGCACTGCTGGGTGATGTGTAGGTGTATGTATAGTCTGTATACACTGGGTGATGATGTAGGTGTGTATGTATATAGTCTGTATGCACTGGGTGATGATGTAGTGTATGTATAGTCTGTATGCACTGGGTGATGTAGGTGTATGTATAGTCTGGGTATGCACTGGGTGATGTAGGTGTATGTCTGTGTATGTATAGTCTGTATGCACTGGGTGATGATGTAGGTGTATGTATAGTCTGTGTATGCACACTGGGTGATGATGTAGGTGTATGTATAGTCTGTATGCACTGGGTGATGTAGGTGTATGTATAGTCTGTATACACTGGGTGATGTAGGTGTATGTATAGTCTGTATGCACTGGGTGATGTAGGTGTATGTATAGTCTGTATGCACTGGGTGATGATGTAGGTGTATGTATAGTCTGTATACACTGGGTGATGTAGGTGTATGTATAGTCTGTATATGATGTCTGTATGCACTGGGTATGTAGGTGTATGTATAGTCTGTATGCACTGGGTGATGTAGGTTATGTATAGTCTGTATGCACTGGGTGATGTAGGTGTATGTATAGTCTGTATGCACTGGGTGATGTAGGTGTATGTATAGTATGTCTGTATGCACACTGGGTGATGATATGTAGGTGTATGTATAGTGTATGTATAGTCTGTATGCACTGGGTGATGTAGGTGTATGTATAGTCTGTATGCACTGGGTGATGTATGTATAGTGTATGGTGGGTGATGAGTCTGTATGCACTGGGTGATGTAGGTGTATGTATAGTGTATACACTGGGTATGTAGTGTATGTATAGTCTGTATGCACTGGGTGATGTAGGTGTATGTATGTATGTATGTCTGTATGCATGCACTGTGATGCTGTCTGGCAACTGATAGGTGTAATATCTGTAGACACTGGATGCCTCACTGAGATGTACAGACATCACTGGCGTTTAGGGTAATGCCAGTTTATACTGAGCTCCTGCAATGCTTGCTTATATGTCAGCAATGTATTATATTCTGTTATACAATTATGAAGCATAGAAGTAAATGCAAGGCTTATTTTACGTGCTCATTTTTAACTGGCACAAAAATGGGTGCAGGCATTGATTTCCATTGACTTCCCTTTCAAAAATATCTAAACGTGTTAACCTGCATAACTTTAATTAAAATGGTTGTATTGAAACACTTTTGAGCAGCTGCCCCTTCCTCCAGGCCGGACCTGCTCCCCACCACTCAGTTCCTCCCTGTCCTGATTCCCTCCTCATCAACTTCTGGAGCCAATGACTGGCAACAGCAGTGACGTGACCCCCTAGCAAGTCATTGGGTCACATGCCACTTGGGGGGCATGTCACCACTGCAACCAGTCATTGGCTGCAGCAGCACATGTGACCTCAGTCACGCAACCCTGAGGAACAGGAACTGAGCTGCAAGGAGAAGGTACGTAGGCTTCCCTCCACAGGTCTGGCAGGGGGGAGGGGTGGAGGCCAAAAGTGTTTCAAGGTGGAGAACCCCTTTAAGGTGGATTGCAACTTGACCATTCCCACTAATATAGCCAGTACTATGCCAGTTGTACTGGTATATCCCCAAAAATCATTCCGTTATGGAGCATACTGGTCCATAATTCTAACCATAGCAGCAGCTTGAAAGCAAAGGTACTTCTGATCCTGCAGCAAAACACAATAATCAGACCACATCTGACCAGTCCATCACTTCTGTGACTTTCATCATCTTATTAATCGAGGGATGCTGATCGGCCTGATCAAACAAATCTAAATCTAGAACATTTACAGAATCTGATATATTTTTCTCCTGAGCACCAGGTTTCCTAGACATCTCCAGTAAAAGAGTGCATATAGAGTACTTGTGTATGAAGATGTCATTAGAGTGGGATAGTCTCATTTTAAAACATAATGGCATATCGCTAGGGTATGACATCATGTTACGATATGTGGGGGTCCCAGAGGTCAGAGCCTGAAGATATTTTGTCTGCACAGTGGCTACTTGGCTCCCATTTTATAGGGAAATGCAGTGTTGCCCCATTCAAGTAAATTGAGATGGTTGCAGTTCCCTGCACAACCAAATGGCTAGGGTGCTGCAGTACGGGGAACTTAAAGGGGATGAACACCTTTATGGGCAATTATTTTATTATTGCATTCTACTCATTTTTTGAAATTCTACGATTTTGTAAATTGATCTTTACTAAAAAATTTCTGCAGTTTTTCTGATACAGGTGTTTAATTTCAGTCTATTTTCACACTGTCACTTGGCTCATGTATAGCTCTTATCTCTGATCTCCTGACCTCATAAACACTCGTTATAGCTGAATTATTGTCAAACTAATAAGAATAGGGCTTAAATGAGTGTTTATGAGGTCAGGATATCAGAGATAAGAGCTTTACATGATTCATCATCTGAGTAAACAGAAAATGTCAATCTGCCAATAGACTGAAATTTAAAGGGGTTTTCCCTTCTGAGACAATGGGTGCATATCGCTAGGATCGCTCCCACCTCTGGGACCTGCACCTACACAGAGAATAGAGCCCCAAAAGTTGTGGAGGGTGCACTGCACATGTGCAGCCGCCCTCTATTCATTTATATGGGTCCGCCAAAAAAATAGATGAGCGCTAGCTTGGCTATTTCCATCGGCCCCATAGAAATGAATGGGAGTGGAGGCCGTGCAAGCGCGGTGCGCTCCCATTCGCTACTATGGAGAGAGCGCTTGGTGGTGGCCGCACCGGAGTCCTCCATCCACCAACTTGCGGGGTTCCATTCCCAATATAGGTGCCAGTCCTTCTGCCACCACCTTCCCTGCTACGTTCTCAGTGTAGGTGCGGGTCCTAGAGGTGGGATGATGAGTTTTAGACCAAAATAAGTAAAATACAATCAGTTTAAAAAATTGCCTCCGAAGGTGTCCATAGCTTTTAAAGAGCATGCAGCACTGCAGCCTTTTCATTCACAGGATCAGTGGGGTCCCACGGTTTGGATCCCCACCGATCATAAAGTGCTAGCGACAACTACCATTTTATAAGAAGGGAGTACCTCTTTAAATAAACATTGATTATTATAATAGTTCAAATAAGTCATGTACCCAAAGTAGAAGATGGCCTGAAATGAAATAAGATAGCTGCCTAAAAATAGCTAATGCACAAATCCATTGTGTACTTAATGGAGACTGATGATATGAGGCACGTCTGCTGGCCATTTCCAGGCCGCCTCACATCACTTATCCCCTCTTCACAATGCCTCCTGTTTACTACAATCACAACCATTTTGACGCCAATGGGATGGATATTTTCTAGTGCACATTCAATTTCAAAGTAAGTAACAAGCAGAAATTAAAATTGCGTAATGTCATCGGGGTACGATAGAAAACATAGACATCGGAGAGCAGGAAGACGTCAAGAGGCAGACAAGTGACATGTGGCACGGATAAGAAATAGTAGTCTCTTCGTGGTGATCAAGTTTAATTATACTTGTTGGAAAGCCTAGCAAGGACTAATAAGCAGGATATGCCTTATAGCTATAAGAACATGAAAAACATATCTGCGAGGCCTTGTGAGGAACGGCGTGGCCATTGGCACAGTATACAGATATATGAAAAGGAATGAAAACCTGGGGGAATGTCGGAGTCATCCCTTCAGACTTGTGAACATGACATGATCTCGTCTACTAAACAATATAAAAATCAACATAAAAGGCAAAATACGTAATGAACCGATACATGGAAGAAATGGTGCTGTCCACGCCAGAATCACGTCCATTGTTTGCTCAGTGGTTTAAAGCCAGGCAGCCATGTTTAACTTTCTAATACAGCCACAACCATTTCCTTTTTTTCCCCCCCTGTGATGGCCTTCTTCCTGACATCTGAATGGCTGCGTGTGATGAAGGAGTAACAAATCTGAGACATGCGACGTTCTTTGAAGAAACTGTACATATTAGCCCCTGCCTGGAACAATTTTATACATTTTTGCCTACATACAAGCAACGGTTCATTTTTTCCGGGCTAAGTATACAACGCCGATAATAACGGCAATGGCAGCTACAGCCACTCCTGCAGCCACTAATATTGGTTTTAGGCCCTCGTATTCAGAGCCCTCCGCAGCTCCATTGGAAGCCTCCTGCTCCTCCCCACTGGTTTTGTTCTCAGTTGTTGTTGCTGGTGGACCCTGAGGCTCGGGTACGGTAGGTTTGGAGGTTTCGTGGTTGGCTGGAGCAGTTTCTCCTGTTGCTGTCTTCTTAGGAGTAGGATTAGACTGTTCCTTAATGGACCCTTCTTTCTTATCTCCGCCAGTGGCAGGGTTGCCCTTGTCAATCTTCTTCACACTTGTAGTACGTGGCTTGGCTTCCATTTTGAATTCCTGTTGCTTCTACCGTAGCTAAAAACAACAAGTCTATTTAGTATCTGAGTTGTAAAAGAGATAATTTATAAATGGATTATAATTGCTTATCTTGTGTGGTCGACACAGTTTTCAACAAAGTCATTACCTATAAACGTGCACAAGTCTTTGGAGGACAAATCATAAGACAATGACCTATTGTTTAAATCAAGTTTGACTTTTTAAAAGGCCTTGAGACATGACTTGGATAATAATTAAGCCAGCATCTCATCTGCTTGTTTCGGGGTGATTGCCCCTCATCAGTGCAGAGCATAGAGTACTAGCTCCCATTTATTGTAGCCTAGAGCTAGCTAATATCATGCAAGGAAACGTTCCAAAAAGCATTATACAGCCAGTCTGACATGGGTTTTCAAAGTAAGGACACCAGCCTCATCAAGTTTAAAAATGTGTTGTCTGTATTGTGAAGTCTGTGACAGATTTTAAACTAAATTTCCTCCCCTTATAGGCCAACCATACTTATAGGTAAACTCACTCCTGTTTTAAAGACTAATGTTGTAACCCTACATATTAGCTTAAAGAGGATCTTTCACCACTCCTGACATGCCTGTTTTAATATCTCCATGCATTCACCACATACTAACAATTCTGGGACATCTATTCTTATGTCTCTATGTTGTGCCATTCCTTTATTATTTGCTACTAGAAGTTATGAATGAATTGCTATTTGCCTTCAGTAAGGAACAGAGGGGAGGTAACCAGTTGGGGGGGTGTACCTGCACAGACTGACTCTAGCCAATCAGTGCTGCCATGTTCAGACTGTGCAGATACACACCCCCAACTGGTCACCTCCCCTCTGTTCCCTTACTGAAGGCAAATAGCAATTCATTCATAACTTCTAGTGCAAATAATAAAGGAATGGCACAACATAGAGACATAAGGAGAATTGTTATTACATGGGGAATGCATGAAGCTATTAAAACAGGCATGTCAGGAGTGATGAAAGGTCCTCTTTAAAAAGGGTTCCTCACTACTGTGAGCGCTGCTGCCTTCTCAAACATCTGAATGGTGGGGGTCCCATGGGTAGGGCCCCTACCAATCAGATACTGGTGACCTATCCAGAGGATAAGAAGAGAGAAGGAATATGCACTCCAAGAGAGGTGCTGCGGTATACTGGCATGTGCCCAGTTACAGGTAAAGTAAATGAAACCACACACTCTCAAATTTTTGATTTGCAAAAAAGGGGGTTTATGTGAGATTTTCCATACAAAAACAAAGTGAAGTCACCAAAATGGAGGTATGCTGAAGGAGGTATGCCTAACCACGTCCCACATTACTCCTTCAGCATACCTCCATTATGCGATGCATTGAAAAAGGTCCGACCGAAACGTCTTCACAGACATCGCAGTCGTCAAGAAGTTTCCTCTTTCTTCTCTACATGGAGATATTGATTGATACCAAGCACCATATTGGGATATCTTGTACTGTATTTAACTTTGATATGTGACTTCACTTTATTTTTGTACGGAAAATCTCACATAAAACTGCTTTTTTTGCAAATCAAAAATTTGAGAGTGTGTGGTTCCATTCACTTTACCTATCCACAGGATAAGTCATCAGTATTAAATGGGTTTTCCAGGAGGTAACTACTGATGACTTATCCTCAGGAGAGGTCATCAGTATCTGATCGGTGGGGGTCCGACACCCGGGATCCCCGCAGATCAGCTGTTTGAGAAGGCCGTGGCGCTACAGTGAGCGCCGCGGCCTTCTCTCAACTTTTCCCGAAGCCAGTGATGTCATGTTCATTGGTCACGTGGCCTAGGAGCAGCTCAGTTGTGTTTTTTTTATAATGTTTACCAGGGGTTTTTCCATGACAGCATTCTATCTCTTATCCACAGGATAGCATTTAACTGTCTGATCGGTGGGAGTCTGACCACTGGGGCCACCACCAATCACAAGCATGGGGAATCCATGGTTCCTGTTTGAATAGGGTGGCTGTCATGCATGTCTGCAACTGCCCCATGGCTATGTCCCTCGGAGTTTAGTGTAGCAGCAGTGAACATGCGTGACTCCATTCAAATGGGAGAACATAGGGGCCCTGTTCTTGTGAATGGAAGGACCCCCAGTAGTCTGACTCCAATCAAGCACTTATCCCTTACTTTTGGATAGGGGATTAGTACTTTTTGTGGGAGCTTTGCACAGAAAAGATATACCATCACTTTCTGAATAGTTAGGGTCTGACTATTCCCTAGGAATTCTGTTTCTACACCGTTTGTCCCTGCACATTGACGCTCTTGGCCACTGCGCACAGAACTACAACATATGTCCATTCACAGAGCGACCTGGATAGATTGGAGGCTTGGGCAGAGAAGTGGCAGATGAGGTTTAACACTGACAAATGTAAGGTTATGCACATAGGAAGGAGTAATGCAAGTCACCAGTACACCAGTACATACTAAAACACTGGGTATCACTGACATGGAAAAGGACCTAGGAATTTTAGTGAACAGCAAACTAAGCTGTAGAAACCAGTGTCAGACAGCTGCTGCCAAGGCCAATAAGATAATGGGTTGCATCAAAAGGGGCATAGATGCCCGTGATGAGAACATAGTCCTGCCACTTTACAAATCACTAGTCAGACC
Organism: Rhinella marina; assembly: GCA_900303285.1. Taxonomy (NCBI): domain Eukaryota; kingdom Metazoa; phylum Chordata; class Amphibia; order Anura; family Bufonidae; genus Rhinella; species Rhinella marina. Next base: position 98,053 of record ONZH01008968.1, read on the forward strand.
ACACATGGAGTAGTGTGTACAGTTCTGGGCTCCTGTGAACAAGGCAGACATAGCAGAGCTGGAGAGGGTTCAGAGGAGGGCAACTAAAGTAATAACTGGAATGGGTGGACTACAGCACCCAGAAAGATTATCAAAATTAGGGTTATTTACTTTAGAACAAAGACGACTGAGGGGAGATCTAATAACTATGTATAAATATATCAGAGGTCAGTACAGAGATCTCTCCCATCATCTATTTATCCCGAGGACTGTGACTGTGACGAGGGGACATTCTCTGCGTCTGGAGGAAAGAAGGTTTGTACACAAACATAGAAGAGGATTCTTTACGGTAAGAGCAGTGAGACTATGGAACTCTCTGCCTGAGGAGGTGGTGATGGTAAGTTCACTAAAAGAGTTCAAGAGAGGCCTGGATGTATTTCTGGAGGGTAATAATATTACAGGTTATAGTTACTAGAGAGGGGTTGTTGATCCAGGAAGTAATTCTGATTGGCTGATTGGAGTCGGGAAGGAATTTTTTTCCCCTAAAGTGAGGAATATTGGCTTCTACCTCACAGGGGTTTTTTGCCTTCTTCTGGATCAACTTGCAGGATAACAGGCCGAACTAGATAGACAGATGTCTTTTTTCGCCCTTAGAAACTATGTTACTATGTTACTTGAATGAAGCCGTGTTGCAGCTCCCTGTGCAATGAGAAAGCCTAATCCCTCCATTCTCAGGGTCTGTGGGGGTCATACCTCCCTCACCAGTGCCGAGGACAGGCAGCCAGCCATCTTTTCCTGCAGAATGCAATAAGCAAAAATATTTGTGGTGCCTCAGTATTGGTTTTGATGGTGACAAGGTTAGGCAGCCACCCCTACTAATTTGGACTTTGACTAGCATGCTCAGTGCTGAAGGACTCCTTAATCTGAATGTCACCTCCATCCATCCCTATTAAGTACAGTACTACATGAATATGTCCGCTACTGCTGACCTTGAATCACTCATTTTCATGTGGATACTCTCCCTTGTTCCCTGCAAACCAGTGCTGGAATACAATGACTTCTCCTGGAGTCCTCTCCACCATGTCTGCGCTCTCATGAGTCCTCTCAATGTAGTACAACATTGGTTTGTGGGCACATAACAAGGGTGTGCACATACAAAATAATGCTCTCAAGTCAGTGACAGCAGTAATATTCATTTAATACTGCCCCTAATAGAGCACAGGGACACATTCCCTTTAAAAAAATAATTACTTTTACCAGTATATGCCTACTGTCAGAAATCAATGAGCTGACATCTCCGAACTGGAAAATATCATAAACTCTTTTATATAACTATTATTTTACAACAATTCCATGCACATACATCCATGTGTTTATATAGATGATGCTATATCTTCATAGAAAACAATATTTCTGGTTATATCAATGCTGTCCCAATGCTGTGTGTAAATTCCTGCATCAGCTATTCCAGGCCTGGGAGAAGCTGATGCAGCAGCCTTCATAAATAATGAGTTGAAGAAGTACATCATGTCCATGGTGATATTCAGTATCTATGTTTCATTAAGACTCCTGGTTTGGGGGTTTGTGATCCTTAAATGAGTTGTTCCCAAAAACCATATGCAGTAGGTCAGCCAGAACAACTGATCCCCACTGACCCTGAGAAGAAGGTCACAGTCCAGACTTCAGTAGGTTCAGTTTGTAGTAACCTAATGGTCTCACTCATTGATTTCAGCATCATTCAATCAACTAATGCTGACACTCGTTCCCAGGATCTGTGGAGCTCACAGATGATTATTAATCTGGCTTTTATAGCTATAGTGTTTTAAAAAAAAAACATTTGTACTATTTTTCTCTTACGTCAGAGTAGAACAAACAATAATTTCTAAAAACATGATAATAACCTTTACAAGTGATGGTTTATCCTCAGGGTCTGATCAGCAGGGATCAGACACCTCGCACCCCCCACCGATCAGCTCTTCTCCAGTAGCTCTGGCGCCAGAAGTTGGGAGATCTCGAGCTCCTGTTTCTTCTCAATGCACAACCACAGTGAGGAGGGAGTCATACTTACCTGATTCCCACCGCTGGGTTCCGGCTCCCTTATTCACCCTGGGCCAATGCAGCTTTGAGGTCTCCCCAGTTTCATGTGGGTCACGTGCTTATTGCAACCAGTGATTGGCTGCAGTGGTGATATGTCTCCCTTGCATCGTGCCACTCGGTGATGTGATACATAGGAGACACATCACCGCTACAGCCAGTCAAACACATGATCCACGTCAATCCGGTGTTGACACAGGGAGACCTGAGAGCTGCAGCAGCCTGGGGCCCGGGGAGCAAAGGAGCCAGAACCCAGGCTGGGTGCTTATATGTCAGTTGTGTCTGTCCAGTGCTTTTTTTTGCATATGATGGGCAGGATGATTATAATCGATCGCATTGAAAACTATAGGATCAGTCCTGGCTTTAGTTTCCTTTTGGCATTTATGCACCATGCAAGAGGGAAACAGTTTGATTTTTATTTACTATATTTTTTTGTTAATTTGTGTTAACTTAATATATATAATGGCAGAAAACTGTGATTAACTAATTCTGGTTATCATCCATGTCTGATCCACCGCTCTATGAATACAGACTTTTCATGCAATTTATTAAAGCATCCCATCCTGGCATAGACATCCGGATGCTATTTCAGTTAATGAGACTTGTGTGGCACTTTAACCACAGTCCCATTGCTTCTGCTGCCTCTTGGTACATTCCCAGGGCACGGCAAGAGCTTTCATCGGATCTATTAATAATAATAATAATTGTACAAAGCACTAAATTAACAAATTTGGAGATTTAACACTATGCACTCATCTCAAAGAAGAATGTTCCTGTAGAACGACATCTATGTTATAGATCATATAGTATATAGAAGAAGATAAAACAGCAATATATTCTATACATACAGTTTCTACATGAAAATGCATATAATACATCTTATATATGATATAAGCAAGAAATAATATATAAGGATAACCAAATACTAACAAATATATTAAACAAAAAATACACATAGGGGAATTATGCAATAACGTAAAGCATAGTTGCCAACTGTACCCTGGTAAATTCGTGCTGCCCCAGGCCGAAAATGGGTGGGGTTAACAATAACCCCCATAAGTGGCATTTCCGGGGTGGAGTTTGGGCTGTCCCAGGGCAAAGTTTTGGATGCCCCGATTTTACCAACCTAAACGTTGGTAAGTATGTTAAAGAAGTTTTCTGGGATTACTGATGGTTTTTATCCGATAAGCCTCTGTAGTCGCTTACCTGATGGACATGCTTTTTCTTTTTCAGTTTGGACTCTCTTGACCTGTTTTCACCATGTTAACCAATCCCTTTTGGCTTGTATACATCCTGTATGTAGCACTTCCTTAGCTCCTCCCACCCAGCTAGTTACATAGACACTCCCCTATCATTGCCCCTAACACCCATCTAGTTTTTAGCTCCTCCCACCCAGCCCCGCCCATGGACATAAGATCACAGGAAGTAAGAAAGAGTGGCATGGACATGGTCATGTGACCACAGCCCAGAACAACAGACAGAAGCAATAAAAGGTAAAATAAATAAATTGCAAAATTACGGCTACCTTCATAAATTATTTTAAAACCAGAAAACCCATTTAAACATATAATATATGGTAAAATAATAATATCAACTCTTAGAATTGTCCTCTTCTATTAAGTTGCTAGAATTTTATGAAGCCTTTTATTATATCTTATTCCAAAAAAATGTGTAGCAACTGAAGGTAGGCAGTTACTATCATAAGGTTTGACATTGGAGGGCTTGGGGGCTGGTGTCAGGTCATGACATGCTATTGTACGAAATTTGTTTTGCTATACATCATTATAGCAATATCGCCAATAAGTCCACAATTGCAGCTCTGCATTCCTTCTTTATAGGTCTAATGTTCTCCATTGTGGTGGAGAAACCATTAGAACCCCTCAGGCACCACCAGGGCCCGGGCACCGCTGCACCCTCCATGCCCCCTATATCTGTCATCCTGACCTCTAAATAACAGGACTGCCTAAATATACAGCAACCAAGGATTGCATGGACGTATCTGGGTATCTTTCTGAACATGACATGCAGGAATCAAGAAAGCTGGGTGACAGACTGCAGAGGTTGTCGTTTCAGTGCTGCACTCCATATTTGCCCCCTCACAGTCAGACGGCCTTGCTTATTGAGTGACAGCTCAAATGACTGTAGCTGACAGAGAAAGAGGTGAACTCATTACAGAAGAAGGCATTGCATATCTTCCAGCACACGCAGGGTGGATATTTCTAGGCAGCCATCTGTAAACCGCAGCTACCGCAAAGTCACCTCTGCCCGTGCCCTTCCTACTGCTGCCATGGAAGCCTTCACAAGGTATAGCTGCCAATGTCAGGAGACGTAGGTGGGAAATCAGAACCAGCTCAGTCCATAGACATCACGTCACCCAGTATGACAGCTGGCACAGGTACCCAGCTTTCCCAGACTCCTTCCCAGCTGCGGTTTTGGGAGTGGGATCGATATCAGGGCATAACAAATCTGAGAGAGAGCCCATGCAGGAACTGTCCTAGTTGTCCTTTTGGTCCTCATCACCCAGCTTTTCCAGGAACAGATATAACCACTATTACGGATATACTTTTACGAGTGACCTGTGAGTTGATTTTAACCAAATTTTCAGACTAGACTCAGACTATGTACTCTTTCTAAGGCCTGCCTCAAATAATAATTTGTAGGTAAGAGAAACCCCTACCAAAATCAACTTCAGAAGTCTAATATTGACATAGATCACATTGACCGTCATTATTATAAAGCATACAGATAATAAACAAGAATACAGTCTATATGTAAGTCTTCTGCCATGGTGGAACTACAAGTCCCAGCACAACCTGTCCACTTTTAGAGTAGCTACACCTATGCAGTTCTCCGTCAGAGCAACGTCATCAAAAAATGACTTAAATGGCGACTGTCCCTGCATCAGTAACGTGGAGAGTAAATGCATCCAGCTGAAGGAGGACTGATAATAAATAGCATAGAAATACATTACCTCCCTGCTTCACCCGCTCTGCAGCTCAGAGGATGCTCTGCAGGGACCAACCTGGGAGTTTCCCACAATGCCTTGCTCCCTGCTGCAGGGAAGAGTGGGGGTAGAGAGGAGGCGACGACCAATCAGCATCAGGGAGAGAGTGTATTTGGACTGTACCAAAGCACAGTAGTTGAGGGGGTGGACTCAGTTTCCATGTAGGAAATTATTAAGAAATAAGCATGAGTACTTGTCAGCTGGACATGGGGTACCTGTTTTATTAAGGCAATATGGAGTAATGGGTGAGGATGTTAATTGAGGGGTTAATTTCACACATTATCCTCCAAGTGGATGTGACCTTGTCAGCTTGCAAGGGAAAGGAAAGCATGACTCAGGATTAGTGACATCATTACACGTCACGGTGGCCATGGTAACAGTTGCTAAGCAATGGGACTTACCAGGCCTATAGTGTTAGAAGCCCCTCAGCTACGTGGTGCCTCGGTGTGACGAGAGAGACTTTCACACCAATAAGGACGATGCAGGCTGAAGGGCTGACGTAAAAGATAACTCATATACAACCCCAATGCTAGAAAAGTCAGGACGCCATGTAAAGTGTAAATGAATGTAAATAAAAACACAATGCAATTATTTGCAAATCTCATAGACCTGTATTTTATTTACAATAAAACATAGAACACATTTTATTTAAAAAAATAGCTCACTTAGGCTACTTTCACACCAGTGTTTTTGCTGGATCTGGCAGGGCTCAGTAAAAACGCTTCCGTTACTGATAATACAACCATCTGCATCCATTATGAACGGATCCGGTTGTATTATCTTTTTTTTTTTTTTTGTAAATTCTTTATTTTCAAATTTTATGATAACAAAAAGGTAACATCAACGTTCCACATAGTTGAGCTAGAGAAGGCGTAACAAACTCGCCCTCGGAACATGTAATACAGTAATACATTCACCATAAGTACTTAATAGTACCATTTTAAATCCTCCCATGATAGACATAGAATAGACAGACACATACAGGACAACACACGAATGATGGGTGTGTGGGTGGGTGGGGGGGCTAGCATCAAACGTCAAGAGAGTCTCTCAAGCTTTTCCAGGTTTTCCAGATTCTAAGGTATTTGTCATGTGTTCTGTTTAGCCAGCTGGACATCTCTTCAAATCTACAGATCTGGTCAACTTTCTGAGTCCACTCCTGTATGGAGGGGCTGTCTCACTCAAACAGTGAAGTGGGATCAGTGCTCTTGTTGCTGCTAATAGATGTGTTGTAACCTCTTTTTTACTGGGTCTGAACTGTTTATTTGGTTTAGCTAGAATTATCATCTCTGCAGAGATTTTAAAGTCTGAGGATCTGAGTTTCCTCATTATTTCTTGTATTGCATCCCAATAATAATTGGCCTAATTTTCCTGCAATTCCACCAAATGTGTGAGTGTGAACCTACCTCTTCTCCACATCTCCAACATTGAGCAGAGTCTATGAGACCCTTTTCATACAGGAATTCAGGCGTCCTATACCACCTAGAGAGGAGTTTGTAGTGACCTTCCTGTATGCGAATACAGTTCGAAAAACCATGGGAGTTGGCTAAAATCTTTTTTGTTTCTTCCTCAGTTAAGACAGTGCCCAACTCCTTTTCCCATGCTATTATAAATGGTGGTTTTAGGTCATCCTTCTGACTCCCCAACACCCAGGGGTGCACCTAGCCTTTCTGATGCCTGAGGCGAAAACTGAAATGGCGCCCCAACACCCCAATGCCAATTTCTTAACCCAAACCCTTTGCCACAATGAAAGTGCTCATTACCCATGGTCCTTCTGCTGCCCCCCTCTTGCCCCTTCCTGGTGCTGCCTGAGGCGATTGCCTCACCTGGCCTCATTGGTGGTGCACCCCTGCCAACACCTCATACATAGCGGAGATTTTTTGTTCTTCAGGAGTGGAGAAACCAAGTGTTTTTCAAATGTGGTCAGTGGTCTATCAAAGCTATTTTCCTCAGAGCACTACGGCAGACCTTAGCAAAATGAGATTGATATAGGAAGAAGGAAGAGGACTGTCTGAAAGATTGAGGAAGATCCTCCAGAGATGGAGCTTGCTTTTTTTTAAGAAATCTTCCAAATTATAGGTTTTAAAATGGTCCCATAGTTCTACATAAGTACTAATTGGAGTCCCCATTAAAGTGGGAAGTAAGGTTGCAGGGGTCAACATAGAGATCCCGGGAATTAGGTGATCTCTCACTTTAGTCCATGTCTCCCAGAGGCCTCTCATCAGGGGATCACATTGCTCATCAGGCAGTGGCTTATTGTTTGGCTGCCACAGCTTGTGAAGAAAAGTGGGGCCAGAGACATGTTCAGCAAACTGTTTCACATCTGTTTGCCTCTTAGGGCTTGTTAATTCGAGACATCTATTTAGTTGTATCGCTTGATAATATCTGTATGGGTCTGGTAGTCCTAAACCTCCCTTTTCTTTCATTCTGGTTAACACATTAAACGGGATTCTGGATCGTTTACCTTTCCAGAGATATTTCAAAAAGGCTCTTTTTACCTCTAGAAAAAATTTAGCAGGTAATGATGTAGGTATCATTTGTAGAGTGTAAAGCAATTTGGGGAAAATATAAGCTTTTAGTACATTTTTACGTCCCATCCATGATAAAAACGGAATATTATATTTAGTTAGTAAGTTTTTTATATGTTCCATAAGGGGGATATAATTGGCTGAGTATAGGTCTTTGAGATCTCTAGGTATTTTAATGCCCAAGTATGTCAGTGGGCCTTTAGCCAATGGGAAAGGTAATGATGAGGAAAAGCGTGATAAATCCGAAGCAGAGAGATTGATATTGAGGAGCTTAGATTTTGTTGGATTTATCTTAAAGTCTGATAGTTGTAAATCTTGCAATTTTTTATTTAGGTGCATTTGGCCAGCCCCGACCCGGTGTGAAAAGTGCAAAGCAGGTCAATAAATCAACTTTTGGCGATGCAAATGCTTAAGTTTTTCTCCAACCCTGCACCTAGTAAGCGACCGTTTCCCTCAATCAAAGCTGTCTTTGGTGATAGATTGGATCAAAGCTTGAATCCCCGCTCGCCTGCCAAAGTTCGGACTTCATTCGGCAACGCCAGTGAGTGCCGATCTGCGGGCTCCCGGTCGCCTGCGCCGAACCACGTTGATTCCATCTATAGAGCGGGCAGGCGCGGAAATTATTCGAAAGCTTTTGAAGTCGGAACGAAGGGCGGGATTTCACAAGTCCAGGCAGCTAGAGCAGCTGGGCCCTGTCTACACAAAGGGGGCGTATAAAGGTAGGGGAAACGGCGCTTACTATGCAGGGTTACCCCCCTGCACCTAGTAAGCTTCATTTGCACGGAACATTTATTGAAAACGGGGCACTAAAAAAAATGATCACCAGTTCAGGTGACATTTGCACATAAATGTCATAAGCTCTGGTTCACAATTTCAATTTTTTAAGCAAGATGGTCATCCATGAAGGCGGTGCAATCCCTCAAATTAATCAAAGCACACAAAGAGAGTAAAGGGCAACCCGGTGTTCCATTCAGACAGCCATTTATTCTCACACGGCGTGAAGATACGTCAATTAAAATGTCCAGAAGTGGAACTTCCGTAACATTTCTCTCATGAAGGTCCAGTTGACTTTTTCAGCATTGATACTTAACAGTGTTAAAGGGAGTTTTTTATTTTGTGCTTCGTAGATGGCGTGAAAAACTCTGTGTGCATTATCTCGGCCTTCACGTCCCCTCACAAATCCTGATTGTTCACATCCTATGAGTGACGGCAAGACATCCCCCATTCTTGTTACAAGAATTTTTGCCCATATTTTAAGGTCAATGTTTAGGAGTGAGATGGGCCTGTAGCTACCGCAACTAAGGGATCCTTCCCTTCTTTAGGAATGAGTACCACACGTGATTCTAGCGTTTGCATGGGAAGAGAATCTCCTTTCAGCAACTTATTGCAAACTTCAGTAAACTGCGGTATGAGGACCTCTTGAAACTTTTTATAATAAAGCAATGGGAACCCATCCGGACCTGGGCTTTTTCCAGGTGCAAAGCTATGGAGCACTGACCTCACCTCCTCCTGTGTGACCTGTCTAGTTAGGCTACTTTCACACTAGCATTTTGGAATTCCAGTATTGAGCTCCGTTATAGGGGCTCAATACCGGAATAAAATGCTTCAGTTTTCATTGTCAATGGGGACAAAACTGAACTGAAGACAACAGAATGCTCCTAGAAGCATTCCGTCTTCAGACCAGAGAGCAAACCGCAACATGCTGCGGATTGCTCTCCGGTCTGGGGCTCCGCATCAAGATGGATCCAGAATGACCCCCAATGCAAGTCAATGGGGACGGATCCGTTTGCTGTGACACACTAGTAAAAGGATCCGTACTCCATTGACTTTCAATGGAGTTAATTCCGGATCTGTTTAAAAGATGTTAAACATAATACAACTGGATCCGTTCATTACGGATCCACAAGGTTGTATTATCACTACGGATCCGGCGGGCCCCTTCACCCGCCGGATCCGTAGTAAAGGCTAGTGTGAAAGTAGCCTTAAATGGTTTCCCATCTCAGGTGATAAGAAGGGTAGCTGGAGGGTCTCCAAGTATCTGGAGATCTTATCTACTCTATTTAGTGTGCACTCTTTGCCTCCTTCCTGATTCAAGTTGTATAAGTGTGTGTAGAATTTCTGGAAGGTTTTGGCTATCATGAGTATCTTTGTGTATATCTCCCTTCTCTTCCCTGATTTTGGGAATAAACGTGGTCTGTTTAGCTTTTTTCAGTAGTCATCATTTTATTCCCCTTGTTGCCATGCACATATAATTTATGCTGAAAATAGAGGAGGTTTTTGGCTACTTTTTGGGATAGAATAGATTTGAGCTCCAGGCGTAATTTTACTAAATCAGCTTGAGCTTTCTTACAAGCTGAACGTTTGTAGAGTTTTTCTATAGACAATAATGCATCTATTTCTTTTTGTTGATCTTTTTGATCTTGGTACCCAAGGCTATAAATATCCCTCTGATATATATGCCTTATGGGCTTCCCATACAACTGGGTACTTACTGTCTTTAGAGACATTTATAGAGAAGTAGGAAGTCAGCGCTTGCTTAATCTGCCCGCAGTGCTCCGAGGTGTTCAGCAAAGATTCATCTAGTCTCCAGTTCCACTCCCGGCTCGGCAAGGAGGTCATGGTAAAAGATGCCGTGCATGGAGCGTGATCCGAGAGTGTGATGGATCGCAACCAGGATCTTTTGAATGCTGCTATAATAGAAGTTAATATATAATCAAAGCGCTGAAATGAGCCATGAGGATTGGAGAAGAACGTATAATCTTTAGTGGAAGGGTTGATATGTCTCCACACATCAATAAGATTCAATGCCTGTAGTTTTTTTTTGTGAATTTTGCTTAAGTGCATTTGAGAAATATGAGATCTGCTCGTTGAGGAGTCAGTGGATGGGTCGAGGACCAGATTAAGATCTGCTCCAATTATTACTGTACCTTCTGCAAAGACTTTTAGAGTGTCCAGTGTTTTGAGTAAAAAGGTCACTGTGGCGGTGTTGGGTACATATAGGTTTGCAAATGTGAACTTTTTTGAGGCTATTTCCCCTTTTAAAAATAGCATCCTTCCCTCCGCATCTGTCAGTTGTTGATGTAATACAAAAGGTACACTGTGGTGGAGTCCAATGGAGACTCCCTTAGATGCAGATGAGGGATGGCAGCTATGAAACCATTGGTTATATGGATGTCTGGGAAGTTTCGGAATTTTCTGTTGTTTAAAATGTGTCTCCTGAAGGAAAAGAATCTGGTTCTTTAATTTTTGTAAGGGTAATGCTAATCGATCTCTCTTATTAGGTGAGTTCAATCCTTTTACATTAAAGGTAGTGATTGTGATATCTGCCATTTGGCCTCTAGTTTAGATATGCGTTAAATGTAGTAGAGTCAATAGATAGATACACTAGGGTAAGATACAGAAGGATTAGGGGAAGACAAGACAATAGACAAGGCTATGTGAACGTAACACACTAATAACAAACAGTGCAAAAGAAGCCTCTACGGAGAGTTAGGTAGTCTTCAACGGACTCCCAAGTCCCCCAGAGTATTGTATGGGCCTTGGCCCCTTATTCCCGATGTGTATGTAAATAAACAGAGAGTGTATTGTATTGTAGGGGGAGTGTTGTTATCGGGATCAGACAGTAAAACAACAACCTAGCCCCACACCCGAACTCATCCACCCCCATTATAAACATCTGAAAAACTATAATACAACCAGCAACCCTAGTAATGCATTCAGTGTTAAAGGGAACCTGTCACCTCCTGTAGAAAAAAAAAAGCTGTTAGTAGTACCTTAATTTAGGGGCCAGGGTGATGCTAAAGAAGATCTTCATAAGGAGAAGAGATTCCTCTAACTGCCAGAAATTGGTCTTTTAATCCTCCTGAGTGCGCTGTCTTGACTCCGCTTGAAGTCAAGGGGGCAGCGGCCTCCTTGCTTCAAGTCAAGCAAACCACTCCCCTGGTCAACTTGACTGACAGGTTGCCGTTGGGCCGGGGATCGCGCAAGTCTTGCGCATGCGCGGTGCGCGATTTCTTCCTGCGCAATCCCGGCCCCGGCTCTTCACTTTGCCGGCGCTTTTCTCTCTACAGCGCATGCGCCGCAGAAGCCGTCCCCGCACGCAAGGGGTCATTGAAAGTGCCCTAATGCCCAGCCGTACGCTTGGCCGTGCGTCTCCTCTGGGTGAGCGTGACCTCTGGCTTCTTGCTTCTGCAGTGCATGCGCTGTAGAGAGAAAAGCGCCGGCAAAGTGAAGAGCCGGGGCTGGGATCGCGCAGGGAGAAATCGCGCACAGCGCATGCGCGAGACTTGCGCAATCCCCGGCCCAACGGCAACCTGTCAGTCAAGTTGACCAGGGGAGTGGTTTGCTTGACTTGAAGCAAGGAGGCCGCTGCCCCCTTGACTTCAAGCGGAGTCAAGACAGCGCTTAGGAGGATTAAAAAAACAATTTCTGGCAGTTAGAAGGAATCTCTTCTCCTTATGAAGATCTTCTTTAGCATCACCCTGGCCCCTAAATTAAGGTACTGCTAACAGTTTTTTTTTGCTACAGGAGGTGACAGGTTCCCTTTAAGACCAGAAATAACATCTCCTGGCATTAAATGGTCAAGATCAGTGTAGTAGTAGATATGCTTTTCTTAATAAGCATGGAAGACAAAAAGCTTGATAGGAAAGGTAGAAGAAAATAAAGATAGAACAAAAGTGAGATAAAACAAAGCAATATTCGTCAATGCAGCAATTCCTTTCTCAAGCAATAATCATATTTCAAATATTTTTGGCTCTCTTTGGTTATGAGTCTGTTTGGAGAGCATGTGAGACACATGACCTATATCATAAGAAAGATCGGAAAAGATAGAGTATGAAAGGAAAGGAGGAATAAAGTAAATATAGAAAAAACTGAGGAGAAAAATAAAGGCTTGTTCCAAACATTATTTCAGTTGTTCAACAGTATAGCAAAGACCACATAATTAGCAGGGTCACCTACTATTGGCAGACCCCTGCAAGAAGTCTCCCACAACCTGGAGAATTCAAAACGGCGGGAAATGGAGAACATATATCTATGAATTCTCATTAGTAGAGATAATAACTATAAAAACAGGATCGTCGATCATTCCCATCTCTCTCCCACTACCTCCTAGCTCCCTAAGAGAGCTAATGCAAGAGTCCCTTGTAGGCGCAAACAGGAGTAGAAAGAGTCTCAAGCTGGTTTTGTCGCCATCTTCCCTTGTGCCTTGGCAGCTTTCGGCGTCTTGTACCTGGTGACTTTGTTCCATGGTTCCTGGCGCGGGAGGTCAGGTAAGCGGTTTGTTATAGCCACTGGCATTCATGATGGTATTTCTATAGGTGAAATTCCCAGTATAGGCCAAGCTTTCTCTAGATCTTCTGGAGTATGGATGTTAAGTCTCCTGCCATTTTTGGAGATTGAGAGGCCGAACGGATAGAGCCAGCTGTAAGGTATTTCCACCTCTCTAAGTGCCTCCATTAGTGGTTTTAATATTCTTCTCTTAGCAAGTGTTGAGGGTGTAATATCCTGATAAATCTCAAGCTCTGCATCTGCGTATAGAATCTTAGATTTTTCTTTGGCTGCCATTAGTATGCGGGATGTGTCCACGTATGATAGTAGGCCACAAATTACATCTCTAGGCCTCTCCGATGGTTTCGGCGTGGGTCTCAAGGCTCGGTGAATATGCTCTATAATAACTTCCTTGGCTTTTTCTGTTCCTATTAAATCAGCGAATATCTCCAGTGCCACTTTACGAAGCACTTCATCAGCCCATGTTTCCGGCAACCCTTTTATGCGGATATTTCGCCGGCGGCTTCGGTTCTCTTGATTCTCTATTAATATTAGGGCCTTACTGATTTCATCAGTATGCACCGACACTCTGTCTGCCAAGGCCCTTGAGTGTGCTGTCATATCTGTCACCGAAGTCTCCAGCGTTTCTACTCTTTGTCCCATCTGGAGCAGTTCAGATTTAATTTCCGCCAGTTCATCCATCACAGGCTTCACCGCTTGTGCTAGAGCTTTCGTGAGGAAGGTTTTTGAGATGCTTGTATCACCTTGATTCTCCTCCACCTCTGGAGCGCTTTCAGGCTCTGACTCCTCTGGCGCCAATTCCTCCGTCACTGAGCCCACGGCCATCTTGGATCCCATGGTGTGGAACTGCGCGTCCTTCTGTTTAAAGAATTTTTGCATCCCTTGTTAGGTTTTATAAGATCTGAGGGTGTCTGGTGTGTCAGCACCCCTGTCTCTCCCGTATTTGACCATTTGTATCCGGTTGGTGGCTGTTGAATAGGGCTTCTGAGGCTCGGCTATGGAGGAGCTACAGCTTCAGACCTCCATCTGCTTCAGCGGCTAGGCTTCGCCCCCGGCTTTAACATAGCCAAGACGGATCCGTCATGAACTCCATTGAAAGTCAATAGGGGACGGATCCGTTTTCTATTGTGTCAGAGAAATCAGATCTGTCTCCATTGACTTGCATTGTGTGTCTTGATGGATCAGTTTTGCTCCACATCCCAGGACGGAAAGAAAACTGTTTGCGGTTTGCTCTCCGGTATGAGAATGGAATGAAATGCATCTTGGAGCACTCCGTTCTGTTCAGTTACGTTTTGTTCCCATTGACAATTAATGAGGACAAAATGGAAGCGTTTTTTTCCAGTATTGAGACCCTAGGACAGATTTCAATACCAGAAAATAGAAACACTAGTGTGAAAGTAGCCTTAGAACTTAACCAGCTAACTGTTCTGCCTCGGGCAGTGTGAAAAGTAGCTAACTGGAGGGTGGAGGGCTGCTTTAGATGGTGATATCTCCTAAATGGTAGTAGCTAGAAACATGCAATTGGTCTTGTCTGAAAGCTGACAGTCCAGACTTTAATACAAGTCCAGCTAAAGTCCAAGAAACAGAGGAGAAATCACTGTTAAAAATCGAGTCGGGAATAATTGCAAGTGAAACCTGTTTTTACTTTCATTTTCAGCTGCATTCATAGCATCCCGATTTCTACCAGTGATATCTTACTCACTGAACATATTGCTGTCATTTTTGTCTGAAAGCTTTGAATGTCTGCTTTCAAACAAGATCAGCTGCATGTTTCTAGCTGCTACCATTCAGGAGGTAGCAGCATCTAAAGCAGCCCTCCAGTTAGCTACTTTTCCCACCGCTGGAGCTCCACTCTGGCAAAACAGTTGAGGGGTTAAAGGGGTATTCCGGTTACTATTGTTGAGCAAATTCAAGTCAACAAAGTGGAATTCGATTTGAATTTCAGGAAAAATTCGATTAGCTATTGATCTGAATTTCCTCACGCTTCATGGTAATGAATTGTTTTTTTCCTAAAATGGCATCTATACATCTTACAAAGTGAAAGTAAAAAGCCAGAGAATGTGATATGATCCATAATGCCGTGCAGCCAGCCAATCAGCAGATCTCCCCTGTAATGTCACCGTCCTATAAAAGCCTCATCCCGCACGGTCCCGCCATTGCACTGAGCTTTGGGAGAAATGTGACAAGTGCTAGGGACAATGTTTTAGAGAGCTTTTAATTGAATAGGGAGACAGCAGGGACAGTGCAGGGAGATTATAGGGAGAGATTTTAGACCCTGTAGGGAGAGCATAGGGAGACTACAGAGACAGTGCAGGCTCAGTGTAATCACACTGTGCATCTTGTTTAACTGCTGCACCATTCATTCTTAATCTTTTCTGTTACATATAGACTTGCTGTGCATCAGACTCAGTGTCAACAGGCGGTGTAATATATAGGCACATTTATCTAGTTCACCTGCTGTGTCATTCATACTTAGTTACCTAGTTACATTATTGATTCAATTACTGTACTCTATGGCCATCAGACAGTTGTCTGGGCCCTCAAAAGGAATGGGCAGTAGCAAACATGCTGCTATAGCTGGCACCAGTAGCATCAGAAGAAGGTGGGGTGGTAGCAGCCCAGAGCTGCCACTGTCATCAAGAGGTCATGTTTTGACGTACAATCAAGCCGTACTGGAATGGTTGACTCACTCTTCAACATTATCTCAGGTGACAACCGATCCACATAGATACACACAGGCAGGAATCAGTGGGTTCCTCTGACACCAATAACCTCTGTGCCCTCACCTGTCCTGCAACTGCCTCTTTCCTTCGCTGCTCCTTCTGCTCGGGATAAAACGCATGCTGTCGGCTCTGCTCCACTTTTCAAAGAGGATGACCATATTGAGGTCAGTCAGCAGCTACAGGCCAGCACAGACTTGGAGTTGAGGTCCACTGCATCCTCCCTTAGGTGTGCAACTAGCGATGATGACAGGTGGGAGTACATGTTACGAGCGGTCAGAGACGTGGCAATGAGACTGATGAGGGTGACATAAATGATGAACAGACAGTAGTGGATGATGATGTACCCAAGCACACTTGGAGCTAGGCAAAAAGGGGGCATCATTATTATGGGGTGAAAGTGGCAGCAGGCCCGTGAGACAGCAGCAGGGTGGCAGCATGCCGATAAGCCAGCAGTGTGGAAGCAGTGGGAGATCTGGAACCAAACACACCTGTGAGGAAACAACTAGCGGTGCATGGGTTCATAAAGGTAGCGGCAGGATACTCGGAAGTATGGGAATTTTTTATCAAGTCACTGGAGGATATTAGCATGGCGGTATGCAGGATATGTTGGCAGAAGGTAAAGTGCGGTCAGAGTGCTAATGCTGGCACCACATCCCTGTAACACATCAATCATCACCATAAAGTGGTGTGGGAAAACCGTGGCACTTAATGTAATGGTACAGCCTGATGCAGCAACTGCTGCATTTCCAAGCGACCTGCACCACTTCTCCAGCAGTCAGGGTTCCTCACCCTCAGCAGAAGCTGTTGTTCCTCCCCTTCGTCTATTGCTCCTGATGCTTCTCCTCCTCCTACTTCTAGTCATGTGTTTCGCCAGCAATCGATCACTGAGGTGGTTGCAAAGAGACAACAGTATGCATGCAACTCATCTAACGACGCAGAAGCTGAACGTGCACCTGGCCAAGTTGCTGGTACTATAGTCTCTCCCTTTCCATATCACGGACTCTGAGCATTTCAGAGAGCTAATGGCATGTGCCCACCCAAGGCGGGATACACCTGATTTAATGCGCTTCGTGACAATTTAATTCGTAACTAAGCAAATTTCTTGTACAAATTCAGCAAAGCGACCGAATTGAATTTTTAAAAAACTTTGCTCATCTTTACCGGTTAAACTAAGGGGGTTGTCCCATGAAAAATATTCCACAGTTTTCAGTCCTGCACCTGGATCTGAATTCTTTTGTAATTACATGTAATTAAAAATTTTTTATAGCCACTAAGTTAGTCAATAAAATGTATCTGTATAGCGCCACCTGCAGTTTGTTTTTTTCTTACTATTTTGTCCCGCTCACTGAGATGGCCGCACATGCTCAGTTTCATCCTTCAACTGCCTCCTGAGTTGTGATAGGGAGAGAGCTCCTGCAGAAAAGAAACGATTCCGGAGCTGCAACAGAAAAGACACTCCCCTTGAGCTGTCAGCTTGATATAAATCTAGCAGAGCAATGAATGGGAAGATCTCTGGATCCATGTGAGGTACAGGGCCGGTTCTAGCTTTGTTAGAAAGAGATTGTCCTGTACTGTATGATGTCTGATTTTCATTTTTTACTTTAATGATGGGATAACCCCTTTAAGTTATCCCCTATCCAAAGTATAGGGGATAACTATTAGATCGGTGGGGAGTCCTACCCACTGATCTATTTTACCCTATCCTGTGGATAGGGGATAACTTAATGTAACCAGTATACCCATTTAATGGCAACAACACATCTCAAAAAAGTTAGGACAGGGCCATGTCTAGCAAGATCACATATTCCACGACCCAGTGGAAACACTTTCTCGGATCATTGCATCCTCCAGCCTAAACCTGATTTCCCACCAAATTCAGTTCAGCTTCCTTTCTGCTTCTGATGACATCTCAGTTTTTAGTTTCATCCACTGTGGGCAGAGGCGCACAGGATTCTAGTGCGCATGCGCCAGTCAGCTCTCCCCAATCCGGCCGAGCCTAGGGCAGAGTAGTGCGCAGGCGCCGGGGAATGGAAGAGCGGCGCAGGCGCCGGGGACTGGATTTGCGAAACAGGAGGAGGAGAATAGTATGCTAAAGGTGGGTGGACAAGAGCACGGAGATAGGAGGGGTTTTCAATTCAAATCGCCCGAGGGCTTGGGCACCTTCTTGAATAACCCGGGCACTTGTGGGGGCTAATTTACATAACTTATAAAAGTGTTTTTTTAGAGGATTTCAGCGAGGGACATATATAATAAAGGTACTGTTTTAATGTGTGTAAGGTAGTCTATAGCCTCATCTGAGCAGTCTATGACTCTCAGATCAGGTGAAAGACTCCCTTTAAGAGACAAATTTATTAAGAAATTAATTAGTTGCATCTTACTCCAGTACACTTGGGATTAAAGCGGTTGCCCAAACGTTTAATACTGATAGCTTATCCTCAGAATAGCTCATGAATATTTAATCGCTGGGGTCCATGGTAAAACCTTCAGCTTGCACCTTTTGAGGTAGTCTATTGTGGATTTTGAGGAATTTTTAGGATCATTATCCATTTGTAGCCATCATCTTTTCAACTTTGGTGGATCTTGGTATAAGTTGTCCAGAAAAATGAAAAATTCTGGTTGGCAACCCTGACCAAGGGTGCTCAAACTGTACATGCCACTGTATCTTTTTATCAATTATCTAATCTATCTATCTATCTATCTATCTATCTATCTATCTATCTATCATCTATCATCTATCTATCATCTATCTATCTGATATCTATGTGTACTGAACTTTATCCTGCCATTTACCCATTGTCCCTATTGATCTTGGTCCCTTTATGATTATACAACATCCTGCTACATAATAGAATGTAATTTGCAAACACAGAGAAAGTACTATTAACTATAATGTCATCATTTAAAACATTGTAATGGTCTGTACTGAGATCCCTGGGGCACGACTCTTATAACATTAGCCATTTTTAGTATGAGCCAGTTAAACCACTCTCTATGTATGGCATTATAAGGCCATTTACATCCCGGTTCGAATTGTTCCTTCCAGACTTACAATAAGTGCACTACTTTACAGAAGTCTAAATATACTAAATCCATTGCCAGCCTTCTCTCTAGATCATTACTTCATGAAGAAGCAAGTTAAATAGTTTGATAGCAGGAGCACACTTTCTATAGAGGAAGACCATGCAGTAGTTATCGGACTGAAAGTCCTCACTTGGGTTGGTCCTACACCCTTTACCTTTGGCCTGATTACAAACTGAATGGGGGGAGGGGGGGCAAAGAGTGTTCAGACCTTCTGATGGGGATGTGGACTGTTATGGCATTAGCCACCAGGGGCCTCGTTTTGGTTACTGCTATAGGGCACTACCTGTCTGTATACAAATTCTTCAGTTTTCAAGATCTCTGCTTGTATACCAGTGTTTAAAATGTACCCTGGTCATGCGATAGACACATCACAGGGCAGATTTATATGAGGAGTAAACAATTAACGTTTTGAGATGTTGGAATATCAATGCAAGTCTTTTACATATGTTATGGCATTGCTGCAAGCTTCATATCTATTGGGCAAAAATTATAGAAGACGCTAATGTTGTGTTTGATGTTATAATTCCACTTGAACCTATAAATGCCATCTTGGGCAATAGTATTGGAATTAAAGGCAAAACAGTTGGTTGGTCTAAATGGGTTGGCTACCTTGTGGGTTCTTTTTGGAAAAACCCACTTCTAGGCAGACCTGCAAAGGAAAGCATACTTACTTGGTCCCAGCTTCTTCGCTCCCTGGCCTCAGATGCCTTGCTCAGGTGTCCCGTTGTCAACATCCGCTTTGCAGTCAATTATGGTTGCAGCAGGGACCTGCTCATATTAATTGGTCAGTCTATCATATGAATTGTATTCTGCATTTTTCACCAGTGTTTTGCCGCATCCAGGCTCTCTCTAATTGTCATTTTTCGCTGAGCTAATCATTGGAGTCTAGCTGCTATGATGTCTCCCATGCACCGCACACAGAAACTGGAGCATAGTCACGTTTCCCGAAGCTGCACGTGAGCCATCAGTGATGTGGCGCTTGGGCACATGTCACTGCTGAAGCCAGCCATGCCTAGAGCAATGCACATAACCCTATCCATCTGGAAGTATGTAGACTGGAACCAGAAGAACACTGAAGGGTGCCAGCTGGAACAGAGTGGTGGGGACCAGGTGAGTATGGCTTTTTCGCAGTGAAAAAAAAAGAGCTGGACAACCCCTTTAAGGGTCATTAGGTAGCTAGAAAACTTGCATTTAGGGACTATAGTTAAAAATGAATGACTAATGTATTTTAGAAGACCCTGATGTCTGGAATAGTTTGGATATGTATAACCATGAGTTCCACCACATGAAGCATAAGTGCACAGAGAATGGACCACATAAAACACCACTGTCATTTCGATTTATTGTACATTACAATACATCAAATAAAATTACTAATTTTCTGTAAAATATTTTTAAAACATTTTTTGTATTGTCTTCAAAGCAGCATTTTCAATGACATTTCATTGTCTGGTTCAGTACAATACTTTTCACAAAATCATAGATGACAAGTCCAAAGAGAACATGAAGATTCACATAAGGAAACGAAGAAGAGGAGGATCATCTCGGGAACACAATAACAGCAATAAGGTCATGAAGGAAGCAGATCTAGGAAACCTTGTGATTCCCGGTGGAAATGGAATGTCTTAGACCCGGGGGTTACAGCAAAAGTGATAGCATTGTCAAGTAAAGTCAAGTTAAACATTATTTTTTAAAAAATATAGTGAGAGCATTGGGTGGTATCCAGGTCATGGTTACTAATGATACACTACTGAGTCACAGCAAAGACAACAAATATTGCAAATAACAACACAAATATAGAAAATTCACAGAAGGAACAAAGGGTGACGTTGGGTCCATTTCAGCAATGCAATAGTGCATTTAAAAGCATAAGGCTCAAACGAGTAGTGATCTGCAGAAGAAGCAGCTTCTAAGACCTTTCTGCACACAACTAGTGGTCTTCTTTCTAACCTACCTTGCACAAATCTATCACTACAACATACAATTCATGGTCAACAAGTGGCTTTGGTCATTTCTAGGCCTGACTGCTAAACTGGTGTCGGATAAGCCTATGTGGCTAAAATAAGAAATGAAGTAAATTTTTTAGGTTTTGTGTCTATAGCTCCTGTGAAGATCTATATGTCTCCATGGTAACAGACAAATAAACTGAGCGATGTGTGACTGTGCAGCGTCACTTTCTTCCATCTGTCCCCTACCACTTCCTAACCTACCAAAAATAAACCCAAAAAGTAGTGGATAGATGGAAATGGAGGTAATGTAATGCAAGGTGAGACTACTCACAGGGGTTGTTTGTAGTCTGTTACCATGGAAACATTTTTTTTAATCAAAAATCTTTGTCATTTAGATAAAGTGAAACAATAAATTTGGCTGTAATGGTAGCCTTAAAAAGGGTTGTCCGAGTGGTTAATACTGATGACCTATCCACAGTATAGGTCATCAGTATCTGATCAGCGAGGGTCCGACTCCCCCGTGACGCTCCAGTGATGTCACATTCGTCAGTCACATGGCCTAGGCCCGTGATGGTGAATCTTTTAAAGACCGAGTGCCCAAACTGCGACCCAAAACCCACTTTTTTTATCACAAAGTGCCAACACAGCAATTTAAAATGAATACTACTGTCCAATAGTATATCTTCCATGTACTTTACCATTTAGCTATAATAACCTGCCTACATTCAGTGTGCTGTTCATAGTGCGTCCTGTGCTGATGAATGGCAGGAAAAGTCTAAGGCATATTGGTACACCATAGACTTTATCCAGAGTGCAGGTGCCCACAGAGAGGGCTCTGAGTGCCG
The DNA here is from genome assembly GCA_900303285.1 of Rhinella marina. Taxonomy (NCBI): domain Eukaryota; kingdom Metazoa; phylum Chordata; class Amphibia; order Anura; family Bufonidae; genus Rhinella; species Rhinella marina. The sequence goes on from ONZH01008968.1 coordinate 119,545, forward strand.
CCTCTGGCACCCGTGCCATAGGTTTGCCACCACTGGCCTAGGCGCAGCTCAGCCCCATTAAAGTGAATGGGGCTGAGCTGCAATACCAAGCACAGCCACTATATAATGTACGGTGCTGTACTTGGTAGATGTAAGGAGGCCACAGCGCTCCTCTTCAGCCAGATAATTGGTGGGGGTGTTGGACCCCCACCGATCAGATACTGATGACCTATCCTTAAGATAGGTCATCAGTATTAAACACTCAGAAAGTGATGATAAATCCAGAAGAAGACAAACGTGCTGGCAGAAGTGACAAAAAGTTGCTAGAATACATTATCAAATGTCCTATACCATATTTTTCTTTTTGTTATGGAAGGTGTAAGCGAGACCCCTGTGCACCATAGTAGGTCAAGTGCTTTGAGCTTAAACCATTCTAGAATAATTCACCCAAAGATCTTCACATTATTAAATGGGTTGTCCACTTAGAGAGTCTTTATTTTATTTTTTAATCTGATGAGGAGGTTTTCAAGCGCACTAGAAGCTTTGAGACCAATAAAGTGCTATATTCTTCTATCTTACACGTTGTGGAGTTTAATCTTCTGGACCCCTTTTGTGGATTGTCCCTGATCTCCTCCACCTTTCCGCACACCAGTTGTGATTAAAACAGCAGACTATGTCAAATTAACTATTGTGCCTTAAACGAGATGGACCGTTGTGTTTGTGATATGCCATGATTCCTAGAAGGTTTGGTTACCCGTATATAGTACGGTGAAAGCATGCTACGCATTCTGACAGCGCTTCTAGTATTGTGGACCTCACATGGCTTTATCTGTAAAAAACTACATAGTAGGTGACATCATTGTTACGTAAATAGGCACTCGCTGATATATCTAGGCAATGGTAAGCATCTATAGGCAGTAGTCTACGCTGCCGCAAGCAAACTAACATTGTGTAATAGCTAGGCAAGTTAGGCCAATGAACTAGCCATTCAATGGCTGATACTAGATAGCGTTCTATGTTTCCTATACTAGGGGCAGTACTTAGCATTGCTAACGTTACGAGTATACATATCATTATATTACATGGGACTGCATATATAGTAAATGATTTGTCCATTACAGCTTTGGGTTGATTACTTCGGCAGGCAGTATACATTCTAAGCTTCATGGCGCTCAGAGTAGATTATCAGTGGCTCATAAAAATAAGTTGTGGTCATCCACTTTGGACAATCTTTGTATGTTAGAAATGTGAGGATCCTGTAAAGGGCATCTGTCAGCAGATTTGTACCTATGGCACTGGCTGACCTGTTACATGTGCACTTGGCAGCTGAAGGCATCTGTGTTGGTCCCATGTTCATATGTGCCCGCATTGCTTAGAAAAATTATGTTTTAATATATGCAAATGAGCCTCTAGGAGCAACGGGGGCGTTACCATTACACCTAAAGACTCTTTTCTCTCTGCAAAAGCCACACCCTCTCCACTTTGATTGACAGGACCAGGCAGTGAATAAGTTATCAGGCCTGGCTCTGTTAATCAAAGTGCAGAGGGTGAGCTGGTTGCAGAGAGAGCACAGCCTCTAGGTGTAATGGCAACGCCCCCATTGCTCCTAGAGGCTCATTTGCATATATTAAAACTTAATTTTTCTCAGCAATGCGAGGACATATGAACATGGGACCAGCACAGATCCCTTCATCTGCCAAGTGCACATGTAACAGATCAGCCAGTGTCACAGGTACAAATCTGCTGACAGATGTCCTTTAACAATAAGCTGATAACAGGTTGTCCCACTGCTTGGACCCCAATGATCGACTGTAAGGGAACCTGGTGGCAAGTGTTCAGTTCCCCTGCAGCACCACCTTAGGAAAGACAAGGCATTGCACAATTCTCATGGACTATCCTCACAATGCATGACTGTATTGGGTCCTCCAGGGAAGCTGATGCTCTTTCTTTAATATTTGAACTAATTCAGTGTACAGTTCATCTATATAACAACTAGCCGAACCCAAACTCCGGCAAAATATATATGTACAGCAGTAGGCAGTAATAATTGAGACATCTCTAGATAGCATTATTACTACAACAATGTACATTACCCACTATAACCCCCTCAGGAGACATTCAGGCTCATCCATGCCTGAAGCTTAAACTAGGCCGAATATGATTAATTAATGATTGCTCTGAACTGTGTTGTTTTTCCTGCCCCAAATAATTATGAAAACGGGCAGTGATCACTTAATAATAGCTATTAGGAAAATCGCGGAGGCTGGAAATTCTTCATTTTAAATGACTTCATTACTTTCCGGTTCTAAATTGCTTGTGGTTTTCCCGAATATGTAAACTACCGTATTTTGTGTAGGTAAGGCTGTTCATATTTTTATACTGTACATGTTTAATAGATACATGTAGGAGAGTTTTCTAAGTTAAGTAGAGCTTAAACCGTTTATAACTTGCATTATATACTGACATTAAAGGGGTTGTCCCATGTTCTACATTTTTCAAACCAGCACCAGGATCTAAATACTTTTGTATTTACATGTAATTCAAAATTTAGTATAGCCAATGAGCTATTAAATAAAAGCTATCCGTGTAGCGCCACCTGCTGTTTGTCATTTTCCTTATTTCTCTGTCCCGCTTGCTAGGGTGGTTACACATGCTCAGTTCCATCATTCAACTGTCATCAGCCAGAACTACTGTCAGGCTACTTTCACAAAAGCGCAGATGTTAAAGTAGCCTTACAAGCTGTGACACGGAGAGGGCTGCAGTAGAAAGGAAACACCCTTCAGCCAAAAGCTTGATATAACTCTAGCAGGGCAATTGGAGCAATGAATGGGGAGATCTCTGGATCCATGTGAGGTACAGGGCTGGTTCTGGCTTTGTTAGAAAAAGATTATCATGTACTATATGATGTCTGATTTTTATTTTGTACCTTTTATTCCCATCACAGACAATGGGGGCATATCGCTAGGATAGGTCTGGGACCCGCACCTATGCTGAGAACAGAGCAGGGAGAGTGGTGGCCCGAGGACCCCGGGGTTCCCGGGTTCCGGTCACTGCCAAGCACTCTCAATATACAAGTGAATGGGAGCGCACTGCACTTGCGTGGCCACAGCTGATAATAGCCGTCAGCCCCATAGTGTGTCCTCCGCCTCCTTCCCTGCTCCGTTCTCGGTGTAGGTGCGGCTCCCCGAGGTGGGACCCGCATCTATCAGACAATGGGGGCATATCCTAGCCATACATACCCCCATTGTCTGTGATGGGAACACCCCGTTAATCATGGGATAACCCCTTTAAAGACTACAGTTAAATGCAGGAAAGTGGCTCAAGGCCTCAGTTATCAGACTTAGAGTATGCAGGCAACACTGGCAGACTTTTGATGCAAGGCTTTCTTGGCTAAAAGATGGCAGCACAGCTTAATGCACCCTTATCCAACAGTCAGAAAGTGGCAGAAAACAAGGCCAAGTCCAACCTGACGCTGTTAACCCTTTATACCATATTCCTGTGCCCTTGTAATGAATATAGCACTAGCTGCACTGGGAGAGGGACTGGCACGCTGTTCAATGGCATTTATGGCATATCCATGGGTGCATCGCCAATGAGGTGAGGTGAGGAGATTGCCTCAGGAAGAATTGGGTAGGGACAAGTAGAAGGCAGCGGAAAGGCCTTGGGCAATGAGTGCTTTCATTGTGGAAGCATTCGTCTCTGCATATTCAACTCTATCACTACATTAACTAGTATGTTTTGTAGCTCTATATTTAATGTTTTCCAAGTATTCCTTTAACAGTAAGGCTGGAGGGAAGGGGTTAGGTTGAGAATTTGGCATTGGGGGTGGGGGATAGTCGTCATTTCAGTTTTAGCCTCGGGCAACAAAAAGGCTAGATGCACCCCTGACCATACCTATGGGATCTGATATATGTTGTCCCACCAACCCTGTCCTGTTTGGATGCGGCACCCAGAATTGGTGGGGACTACAAGCGGGTTGTGCTACGCTTTCCTTAAAGAGGTTCTTTGGTCTTTTCTGGAAATCCTGGAGTCTTCAGTCCCTGTGGAGGAAAGATAATTTCCTCTGTACTTACCCCTGTGTTATGCCCCTGATTTCTGTTCAGCTGCATAACGTAAATGCAGCTGAACAGAAAGACTTGAGAATGGAAGAGCCTGCAGACAGTTCAAACGCAGCAGAGACAGGGGCGTCAGCGAGTACGAGAGAGGAGTAAGTACAGACGAAATGATCTTTGCCCAATCTATCCACTTGTGTCAAAAAGGCCTTAACTCCAGGGATCAACTGCTGGAAGCATTGAGTCTATGAAGAAATTAAAGGGGTTTTTCAGGCTCCTGCTATTGATGACCTATCCTCAGGATACGTCATTAATACTCAATAGGTGAGCTTCCAACACCCTGTTCCCCCACTGATCAGTTGCTCACCGAATCCTCTGGTGCTGGAGCTAGCACTGTGAATGGAACAGGAAGCACAGCTCCGTTCAAAGTGTAGTGGCTGTTCTGTGTTACTGCAACTGATTTAAGTAAACAAGAGATAAGCTGCAGTATCCTGGCACGGCCACTACACTATGAACGGCGCTGTGCTTCCTTTTTCATTCCAGTGCTTGTTCCAGCACCGGAGGTTGCAGGGAAGAGCTGATCGGTGGGGGAGCGGGGTGTTGTACCCTCACCGATTGAGTATTAATGACCTATCCTGAGGATATATTATCAATATCAGTAACATAGAAAACCCCTTTAAGGTGGGGGCAGCATTTAGATAAATAAGCAGTATTAGCATTTGAGAGAGAAAATCTTTTTGGCTTTTATGGAACTAGTGACTGATTCCCAACCACCATAAATCACATCTACAACATGAAGACACAATTGTGCAATTTTGTAGATTTCACAATGTAGAAAATGAAATTCAGTCCGGTATACAATCTAAAATACACATTGATACCTCTTGAAGGTTCATCATGAATATACTATATGCAACATCTAAACACATTACAGCAAATAAACATGAGTCCACGACCACATGGGACTGCAACACATTGCTCATTCTCCTGCCTGCAAACAACTTTGGTCCTGGATCATGGCCACTACGTACAGACAGTGGAATCAACTATTCTGACATCAAAACAATATTGTACTACATATTATACTGTATATACTATACAGCTACTATATACAGTACTTTGCCTTTAAACTCATAGTTTTTAAAATATTTTTGCTGTCAGTGAATGGAAACATTGCTATTAAAATCTAAAGGGTACAAACCTTTACAGGCCTAATAATTCTCACGGATCGCTGTGTGTTTGTAGCAAACCCTCAGGACAGGATGCTGATTTGTTTAGCTCACAAAAGGTTACCTCTAACATTTCAGCAATCTGTGAGCGGTGAGAAGCATAAGGCCTGTTAAAGGGAGTCTGTCACCTCATTTTCATCTACAGTATATAACTAACTGCAGTTCCCCACAGAAGATTACATACACATCCCAGACATACCTGTGTGCACTGTGTGTCTGTATTACATGTCACATCCCAGACATACCTGTGTGCACTGTGTGTCTGTATTACATGTCACATCCCAGACATACCTGTGTGCACTGTGTGTCTGTATTACATGTCACATCCCAGACATACCTGTGTGCACTGTGTGTCTGTATTACATGTACAGAAAAAGCACTTTTATTCTGCAGGAAAACAGCTTCCAAGTGCCCGGCTCTGCTGCTGCAAGTGCTCACAGCAAACCAGACTGAAGAGGGGAGGACTGCTTTAGCTGCTCATATCTTGGGATTGGTAACAGCTGGCATTCCAAGCTTTAAAACAATACCAAAATCACAGCATTATATTCAGTATATCAGAAGATATAGTTGTTAGAAATCGAGTCGGGAGAGAAAGCTGTTTTTAGTTTCACTTTCAGCCGGGCACTTGGGAGCTGTTTTCCTGCAGAATAAAAGTGCTTTTTCTGGACATGTAATACAGACACACAGTGCACACAGGTACAGTGCCTTGCGAAAGTATTCGGCCCCCTGGAACTTTTCAACCTTTTGCCACATTTCAGGCTTCAAACAAAAATATATAACATTTTAAATTTTTGGTGAGGAATCAACAACAAGAGGGTCACAATTGTGAAGTGGAACGAAATTTATTGGATCCTTTAAACTTTTTTTGTAATAATAAAACTGAAAAGTTGGTCGTGCAAAATTATTCGGCCCATTTACTTTCAGTTCAGAAAACTGACTCCAGAAGTTCATTGAGGATCTCTGAATGATCCAATGTTGTCCTAAATGACTGATGAAGAGAAATAGAATCCACCTGTGTGTAATCAAGTCTCCGTATAAATGCACCTGCTCTGTGATAGTCTCAGGGTTCTGCATCATGAAGACCAAGGAACACACCAGGCAGGTCCGTCATACTGTTGTGGAGAAGTTTAAAGCCGGATTTGGATACCAAAAAGATTTCCCAAGCTTTAAACATCCCAAGGAGCACTGTGCAAGCGATCATATTGAAATGGAAGGAGTATCAGACCACTGCAAATCTACCAAGACCCGGCCGTCCCTCTAAACTTTCATCTCAAACAAGGAGAAGACTGATCAGAGATGCAGCCAAGAGGCCCATGATCACTCTGGATGAACTGCAGAGATCTACAGCTGAGGTGGGAGAGTCTGTCCATAGGACAACAATCAGTCCAACACTTCACAAATCTGGCCTTTATGGAAGAGTGGCAAGAAGAAAGCCATTTCTCAAAGATATCCATAAACAGTCTGGTTTACAGTTTGCCACAAGCCACCTGGGAGACACACCAAACATGTGGAAGAAGGGGCTCTGGTCAGATGAAACCAAAATCCAACTTTTTGGAAACAATTAAAAATGATATGTTTGGCGTAAAAGCAACACAGCTCATCACCCTGAACACACCATCCCCACTGTCAAACATGGTCGTGGCAGCATCATGGTTTGGGCCTGCTTTTCATCAACAGGGACAGGGAAGATGGTTAAAATTGATGGGAAGATGGATGGAGCCAAATACAGGACCATTCTGGATGAAAACCTGTTGGAGTCTGCAAAAGACCTGAGAATAGGACGGAGATTTATCTCTCAACAAGACAATGATCCCAAACATAAAGCAAAATCTACAATGGAATGGTTCAAAAATAAAGGTATCCAGGTCTTAGAATGGCCAAGTCAAAGTCCAGACCTGAATCCAATTGAGAATATGTGGAAAGAGCTGAAAACTGCTGTTCACAAACGTCTCCATCCAACCTCAAAGAGCTCGAGCTGTTTTGCAAGGAAGAATGGGCAAGAATTTCAGTCTCTAGATGTGCAAAACTGATAGAGACATAGCCCAAGCGACTTGCAGCTGTAATCGCAGCAAAAGGTGGCGCAACAAAGTATTAATGCAAGGGGGCCAAATAATTTTGCACGCCCCACTTTTCAGTTTTATTATTACAAAAAAAGTTTAAATGATCCAATAAATTTCATTACACTTCAGAATTGTGACGCACTTGTTGTTGATTCTTCACCAAAAATGTAAAATGTTATATCTTTTTGTTTGAAGCCTGAAATGTTGCAAAAGGTTGAAAAGTTCCAGGGGGCCGAATACTTTTGCAAGGCACTGTATGTCTGGGATGTGACATGTAATACACACACACAGTGCACACAGGTATGTCTGGGATGTGACATGTAATACACACACACAGTGCACACAGGTATGTCTGGGATGTGACATGTAATACAGACACACAGTGCACACAGGTATGTCTGGGATGTGTCTACAATCTTCTGTGGGGTACTGCTGTTAGTTATATAGGTGAAAATGAGGTGACAGACTCGCTTTAAGATTTTCAGCCTCTGGTTCTGAAAACTTAAAAATAGTGTAGCTGAAAATGTTAAAAAGTTGCAGAACTTTCCATCATACAATGTATTTACATAGGATAAGCATATTACATAGGAATACATTAGAGGTATATGTCAATGGGATACCTCTGATGTAGCACATAGGGGGGCATTTACTATGGCTTTTATGCCAGAATTCTGGCGTAAAAGAGTTGCAAATGTTGTCACATGCTATATTTGCAACCTTTTGGCTCTCACGTCTCTTTTCAGAAGTGGCATGAAAAGGAGGCGTTGCAAGGGAAGGAGGGGGCAGGCCATAAGTACATACACATCTGTCTTTATTCAAGCCAGTTTTCTGCCGTATATAAAGATAGAAACCTACGGCAGCCTCAGCTCAAAAGGGGTTTTCCGAGATTTTTATACTGATGGGGCTCTGACACCTGGAATCCCTGCCGATCAGCTGTTTAAAAAGGCAGTGGCGATCCTGTGACCGCCACGGCCATCTCAAAGCATTTCCTAGGCCAGTGATGACACGTTCATCAGTCACGTGGCCTAGGAGCAGCTCAGCTTCATAGAAGTGAATGGATAGCACTGTGCTTGGTAAGCTGCAAGAAGGCCGCGGCTCTGACAGGAGCACTGGTGCCTTCTGAAACAGCTGATCAACGGGGGTCCAGGGTGTCAGACCCCCACCGATCAGATACTGATGACCTATCCTGAAGATAGGTAACCTGTATAAAAATCTTTGAAAACCCTTTTAAGTTTGTCACACAGTCTGCCAGGGGAGTTCATGAGAGGCCTGCACCTCAACATAATTTTGTCACATCCTCAGGCGGCAGAGGAAAGCAAGTCCCCATACTGCTTCATATTCATAAACGTATGGGAACTGATATGTATCATGTACATGGAGCTGTGCTTTTCAGTGGGTCCAGGGTGTCGCTTCTCCACCCTCAGCCTGCTCTATATGAGTATGTACATAGAGAAGGCTGTCAATCAGTGAGGTTAGAAGAAGCTGTCCATCAGACTCGCTCTTGTTGGATTTATAAGGTTTATGAAAAGTTAAGGTTAGGCCTGTTCACAGTGACAAGAGGGTTATGGTAAAACCGCAGGTTGCCACAATCATCTAGGGACCTCGATGTTTCGCTATGGGAGTAAAAAATTGTGATGTTTCCTTCAATTTTATCCCAACCAAAAGTCACCATGGAACCCCAACCTATAAAGCTGTAAATGGTCCCGTACAGCATCCCTTCTTGTACTTTCAGAACGTGGAGCAGCCTATAGATATAGATATAAGAGCTAAACGTGCCAATTTTAGGAACCCAAAAGCCATAGCAGGATTGCCACAATGTATACGTGCACACAAAAACACTCACAAATTTTACAAAGTACTGGCCAGTTGTTCCACTCAACCACGTATATCTATATATTTCCCACTTTTGGACATCGTTATATATTATACAGTATAAGTTGGATATTTGGGATTAGTCTTATCAGAAGGCAGAAAACTTAAGGTGTTACATATTCAATAATTCATATTTTGGGAATGATCAACCTCAAAGTGCCGGAGAAAACGTACCCTGAATTAGGCAGACCTAAATTTTCCAAATAATCTGATAATTATAATAATAAATTATAATAAATCTAGTCGTAATTACCTTGAATGCTTAAATACGTTCGGACATTCAATAATACTAATAAATATACATTCTAGAATTTAAAATATAAAAATGGCCACGAGCCCAGTGTGTTGCAGGTCCATGCAGCTGAGCAAACACTAATGATATGATTGCACTTTCTGAAACGAAGACCTTCACAATCTGTTCCAGCAAGTTGTGAGTTAAATTTGCCTGAAGCGGATTCCTTTGATTTGTTACCGTCTTGCCCATTTCGGTATGATTGTTTCATGCCTTCAAGTAAAGGAAAGCTTGGTATTCTGCTGAAAGGTTCTGCAAGTAACCTTAGCACTTTTTGGACCATACCACAGCGCTGGTATAAGAAGCTCTTCCATTGTGTAAACCCATGACCAATAAATAGGCAGGGGCAGAAAGAATCCATGAAAGGATCGGCAAGAAGAGCCAAGGTGTGAGGGAGCTAGTATAGGGGGTACAATGTGATGGTTGTCATTAATCGCGCTTTGAGGGTAAAAAGCTCAGAATATATTCACCAATTCCTATAAAATAAACGACTTGTGCAATTCCAAAAAGTGGAGCAATGACCAAAGCTCTGCAGTATGCACCCTTCAGGAAAGCAGCAGGCCCCTCGATCTTCCAGATCTTCCTGCAAATGGAAAATAGGAAAAGTTTTGGTAATTGTGGTGAAATAAACCCAAATCTTTTGTGTTCACTTTGTCTTTCAACTGACAATTGACATTGACTGTCACAGTGACTTTGTATGTCCCCCGTATGGAAGTGTTGGGCTTAGTAATGTTAGATTTTGGGCAGTTAGATACAATGATCGGCAGGGGTGCACATAGCCTTTCTTCTGCCTTAGGCGTAAACTAAAACGGCGCCCCCCCACCCCAATCCCAATTTCTTAACCTAACCCTTTGCCACAATGAATGCGCTCATTGCCCATGGCCCTTCTGCTGCCCCCTCCTGGTGCTGTATGAAACGATCGCCTCACATGGCCTCATTGGTGGTACACCCCTGATGATTGTACCTGGAGGACATTAGTTGTGGCTTCGCACACATTATTTTGCAATGTTGCAAGGGTTGGATTTTAGTTTGGGCAAAAAGGACTTGCTTAGATAACTCATAAATAAATTAGGTTCCCTTTAGCCCTTCCTATACACCAATCAAACATAACATGACAATCGCCTAATATTGTGTACGTCCTCCTCATCCTTGCCCAAACAGCTATGACTCCTCGTGGCATGGACACCACAAGACCTCTTAAGGTGTCCTGTGGTATCTCCTTGTTCAGAGCTCTGTTCTCCATCCACCTGTCTTGTCCATATCAGATTGAGTACTTTGCAATTAAACGTGGCGTCATCCAGGCATCTGAATACTATAGATATGCCATGACCCAGTTTCATAAAGCACTGTTTCCTAGCAAGCTGGAATTGTGTAGACTAAAGCTTAAAGGGGTTATCCTACAAATGTAAAACTCTTTTTTTTCTCAATTAATCTGCTTATATGGAGGACTTTCTTCCCCTTCTGTGGTAGGCAGCAGGTCACAATCAACACCTGCATCTGTCAGGAAGCGTTGCAGTTAGCTCTTGTTAACCCCTTCCTTCCCTTCATACAAAGTAGTCCCTCACATATAGCCCCAAAGATATATGATATGTAATGCCCTCACAATTTTCTCCACTGTCTAAAGCTATGTATTTCTATGAATTTAGAAGTAGGGATAAATGAATGAAAGGTGTCTACACTGCTTCACCTTCTCCTCCATGAGATCACTTCACTGGCACTGAGGGGATAGGAGGGGAGCAAGGAAGCTACTGAGCATGTCAGTCCATCTCTCAATGCGGGAGAAGGTGGACCAGAAGGATACACAGCAGGGGGCGCTACCAGAGAGGAAAATGTAATGCACATAAAAGAACAAACAATATTTTTACTGCATGTATATTGCACTATTATTTCACTTGATATGCTTTTCATTGCATTGTAATATTTTTGGTTGAATAATCCCTAAAATAACAGCAATTCAGCTTATATTGTGTAAAGCTGAGACCAGCTTATTTATCATTACTTTTGCTGATTTTACAAATTTTAGGCTTATGGACATTGAAATATTGTGAATTTGTGTTGTACAGATCTATAATACGAGGCCCATGAACTGATATGGAACCATTCTGTATCTATGTGTGCCTCTTCAGATACAGGATGGGGACGTGTCACATTCACAGGCGGATTGGCCATAGACTCTACAGGGAAATTTCCCCCAGGGGGCCACCCAAGTCCTACTCACTGCTGCTGACCAGGTACATAATGAGCTCTTAGCAGTAATAACTCTGTGAGAATCAGGTACTCATGTACCCGGCCAGTGACCACACATGCCCTCCTGAATTCAACTGCTCTGGCCCGCACCTCACCTCCTAAGCCCCCTCCTCCATAGACAATTGGAGGAGGAGGACAGAAGGTACTGTAGCTATTGATGGCCACCACAGAGGGCCAGCTTTTGGGGCAGTATATTGTGCTATACTGTGTTATTTTGTTCTGCTGGGATGGTTTGTTGCTCTATGTTATTGTTGACCCCGCCTACTTGTGTTACCCCACCTCCTGCTAATTTGGGCCTGCCTACAAAATGGGGCCACTTTTAGTTTTTTTTTCCAGGGCCATTTTAAGTTCCCAGTCCACCCCTGATTACATTAAAGGATGTAATCTGCCTTTACTGCCTTCCCGACTAGCACAATTTGGGTCTTTAAAAATGGCACCTACTCCAGAGCAGGCGCCATAGTCACCGTGTTTCTGCTGTTTTATATTACAGACACTCGGGGCTAATATCTGTGATCACAACATCTTCCAGGCAGCTTTGTCTGAAAGTGCTGTGATCCCGGGCCAGAACAGATTCCCTGCGCTGAGATTGGGGAAGCCATTCATTGGCAGTTGAAGCCTCAAACCTGCTCAAGGCTATGATGCCTACCATAGGTATATTTCTATGGAAACCTGCAGGCGGCAATGCTCCGTAGAAAATATACTGAATCGCCCATCCATGGGAGAAGCAATCTAATGATTGCATGTTCAAGTCCTCTATGGGGACTTTTAAAAAGTGTAAGTTTTAAAAAAGTAAGTGTAAATAAGTTTTTAAAAAGTTTTTAAAAAATATAAAAAAATATATATAGAAATTTAAATCACTTTTTTCCCCATAATAAAAATAAATAAACAATAAAAAAAAATAAGATCATAGGCATCAACATGTCCCAAAAACACCCATAATAGCAAAATATAAAAATATTTATCCTGTAAGGTGAATGCTATAATGGAAAAAAACCAAGATGGCCGATCCACTACCCCCCAAAAAATGAATGTATCAATAAAAAGAACAGATCATACCACAAAAAATGAGCCCTCACACAGCTCCATAGACATAACTATAAAAAGTTATAGGTGTCAGAATATGGTGATGCAAAGAAAAAAGGAAACAAGGACTTCAAGTATCAGCACTCTGCTTTAGGCCCCATTCACACGTCCGGATCCGCAAAACACGGACACCAGCAATGTGCATTCCGCAATTTGCGGAATGCACATAATAGAAATGCCTTTTCTTGTCCGTGTATTCAGACAAGAATAGGACATGTTCTATTTTTTTCGGGAGCCGCGGAACGGAAGTGCGCCGTCCGCATCTTTTGCGGCCCAATTGAAATGAATGGATCTGCATCCTATCCGCATAATTGTCCGCAAAAGCGGAAATGGATGTGGAGAGGATGCGGATGCAAAATACGGACGTGTGAATGGGGCCTTATGCACAAAGTCACATGGAAACATAGAAAATACGAATAAATGTAAACTGCATTAGGGCTCATGCACATGAACGTGTGTAGGCCGTGCCCGTGCTGCGGGCCGCAAACTGCGGTCCGCAATGCACGGGCACTGACCGTGAGGCCACCGCATGCGGATCGCGGACCCATTCACTTGAATGGGGTCCGCGATCCGCATCCGAGGGTCTGCACCGCAAAAAAGTAGTGCTTGCGCTACTTTTTTGCGGTGCGGAGGCACGGCCAGAAACACCACGGAAGCACACCGTAGTGCTTCCGTGGTGTTCCGATCCGTGCCTCCGCTCCGCATCTCCCGGATCGCGGACCCATTGAAGTGAATGGGTCCGCGATCCGTGATGTGGGCTGCACACGGCCGGTGCCCGTTTATTGCGGACCCGCCGTATGCGGCCCGCAGCACGGGCGGCACACGTTCGTGTGCATGAGCCCTTAGTGTTATACTTACTACATGAAAATTATAAGCTCTTTGCGCATATTTCTGATCAAGAATATATTGGGCCCATCTACCAGCGATGAGGTGGCTTCTATCAGACAGGATTTACCCTTTACAGTCATGCCTCTCCTGGGCTTTTGGCCTACAAATTTCTGGGCAATGTAGAATCCAGCTATGGGATACTCTGATTAAAAGCCTGAGGCAGATGGGCAGGAGTGCACGATCTAAATAGGGGAAACCAATGCCCCAAATGTACAATGCAAAAGGAAATTAGGCCAGCACCTCCAAACTACAGTAACTCTGTACCTCGCTTTTGCATTGTACATTTGAGGGAATGGCTGCCCCTATTTAAACCGCGCATTCCCATCCATCTGCCTTGTGCTAAAGATTCTCTTTAAAAATTCAGCGGATGTTTTCAGTAATCTTTATATATGAAATGATTAAAACCTATTCAACCATGTTAGAACATTGAAAAATTACGGCTATGTATTGGGGGGATTTCCAAGCTTGAAAAAGCCCCAACATGTGGGTGTATGTATAGCAATCTTCTAATATGGATTAAAAAATCTTCTTGATTTCACTTCAAGTGAAGGTTTGGCAAGTTCTTACAAGACAGAAAGAAAATATATCCATCTTAAAAGGGTTTTCCAAGACTTAAATACTGATGACCTATGCTCAGGATTCTATGATCAGCTGTTTGAGAAGGCACTGGCTCTCGTGTGAGCACCGCAGGCTTCTCCCTGCTCACCAAGCACAGTGCTGTATGCTGTCCAATGGTTGTGCTTGGTATCGCGCTCAGCCCCATTCACTTCTATGGAGCTGAGCTGCGCCTAGGCCACGTGACCGATGAGCATGTCATTACTTTGCTTAGGAAAAGCTGGAGAAGGCTGTGGCACTACTGTTAGCGTGGCTGCCTTCTCGAACAGGTGATCAGTGGGGGTCCCAGGTTTCAGATCTCCACCGATCAGATACTGATGACCTACTGTATACAGAGGATTTAGATAAGTGTTAAAAAAACCCTTTTAAGATGGTAATATTTTCTTTCTACCTTGGAAGAACTTGCAGAACCATCACTTGAAGTGAAATCAAAAAGATTTTTTTAATCCATATTAATCAGTCTGTCATCAGTATATAAGTCTTGGAAAGCCGCTTTGACCTATATTTCAGAAAAAGAAAGGAATCCATATCCAAGTTGACCATGAGGTCCTTAGTGATAGCATATCTCCTACATACTGACCGGGCACAGTCTATGATTCCTGAGTATGTATCCTCATTGACACCCCTCTGTAATGACTGCAGTCTTGTCTTTATCACTGAAAAACAGGAATAAGAGAGAACACAGCTTCATGTGAAAAAGTGTGAAAGCAGTTTAATCACTGTGCATATGAATAAAAAAAATAGCAAAAATGCGCATCTAGACCAAGTAAATTTACATAAAACCATATGGGTAAATAACACCCCATGTCTGCCTTGGACAATCCTTATTGTTAGAAGATAAATTTATCACAAGTTGTCCTGCTGCTGAGCACCCCAGAAATCAGCTGTAATCTGGGGAAAAACCTGCAAGTGTTCAGTTTCCCTGCAGTGCCTCCACAGGTGACATGAAGCATTACACATTGATAATCATGTAAAAATACAGTTTTCTAATATATGTAATAAACCAAAAAAACAGAATTGAGGCCTGCTCCTCCCATCTTCATCTTCTCTACACTTCCCTCTGCCCTGATGTTAGAAATTCAACTCTTGATATCTCACCCATCTGTTTGCGCCTGCACTGGCTGCTTCCTTATTTGGGCACTGGCGTCATCAACTGTGGTGCACATGCGCCGGAGGAGTCAATGATTCCAAATCCACAGAAGTGAACAGACGGGCAAATAGATGGGTGATATGCGCCTGCCTGAAATTTCAAGTGCTGGGTTTCTGATGTCAGGAGCAGAGGGAGATGTAAAGACGATAGAGATAGGAGGAGCAGGCCTCGGTTCTAATGGGAGTGGATAGGCTCCGATGAACAAGGGATACTGCTCCTTGGGCTCTTTTCAGCTAATTTGTATATTGGAATGAAGATCTTATTAGGGGGAAACAAAGATCAATATGTCAACAAAAAGGTATGTCTGGGTAAATAATAAATGTGATCTACAGGACATCAGGAGCGGTTTATAATGGAAAAAGGTGGTGACATACTCCATTTAAAACAAGTCCGTTTACCAACTAATGGTGAAAGACGCAATAGAACGACAATGGGAACCTTCTGATCTTGTGATAAATAAAACATACATTCATCCTTTCAGTAAGTCCATGTGTACTGGATTTGCTGTACTAGATTTCTGCAGCATATCCAGAGAAGGCCATAGGGCAATTCACAGCAGCAAATCATGCTGATTTTGGTAAAGATTTCTAAAACAAAAAGAAATACACTATACTCACCTCCCCTGGCACCCCTGTGGCGACACTTCACAGGTTTCCCGCCAGATTTTGTACACCAAGCTTCCAGTGATGATGTCATCATCACATGTGACAGCTGAAATTTGTGACTGGCTACAGCAGTAACATGTAATGACAAGTCATTGTTAGAGGCCTCAGGCCAGGTGTACAGACACCAGAGGGGACTAGAGAAGCATTGCCACAGGAGAGCCAGGGGAGGTACGTATAGTGTTTTTGTGTTTTGTTTTTTTCATTTTAAAGATGTTAGCCCTTCTCAAACATTGGGAGCATATCAATAGGATATGTCCCCAATGTATGATAGGTGTGGGTCCCACCTCTGAGACCCACACCTATCTCTAGAAGGAAGCCCGCAAGGTAAAGTAGAGAAGACCAAGCATGCATGGCAGTCCTCCATTCATTTCTATGGCTCAGTTATTTCCATCAGCCCCGTAGAACTGAATGGAGCGGTGGCTGTACATGCTCGGCTGCCCCCCTCCCCCCATTAGTTTCTAGGAGTAGTGAAAACAGCCAAGCAGCGTGCTTGACTATTATCAGAAGTCCCATAGAAATGAATGGGAAGTGCACCAAGCAAAAGCGGCCACTGCTCCATTCTCTTCTATGGGGCTGACGGAAATAACTGATCCAGCGTTTGGCTATTTTCTCCAGGGGCGGCCATGCATGAGCATTCTGCTCCCCTTCACTATCCGCTGCATTTACATCCCTTACATGTACACATCGAATGTGTATTGTTTATAGACAGTATTTGGTGCTGAATGGCAACAAAAAAATTAAAATAAAAAAATGTATTATCAAATAAAATGATACAGAACTCCATGTGATACATTGTTGCCACTTGCTTACATTTTCACATTGCTCTACTTGTAAGACCTACCATCACAAGGGTTCACAGCAACAGCGGCAGTGCTCCCTGCTGCACAGCCTGCAAGGAATGATACAAAGAAGGGAGACTTCTCATCCGGCGTCTTCTGACCGAGTTTGTTCAAGTTGGCGAACAGAGGGAAATAAATAATTGAGAAGGGCACGTCCCTGTAATACAAAGAAGGAAGGATATAACTATAAAGGATGAGAAGCAGAGGATGTGAAGACAAGAGGCCGTGCAGCTGTTCATTTGGCTTCGCTCCGTTGTCTGATATGAGAAGACATTGTAATGAGGAGCTGGCACAGAGGGTGGGCATGCTGGCAGAGCTTCACATAACACCCCGGCCTTCACATTTTAGGTTGGCAGATCTGTTCCTTCTAGTCTTTATATAGGACGCTGCGGCTTAACCTATGTCCATTACTCAGAGTATTCAGCATCCAGCAGTAACTGTAACATGAAGCCTCTGTGGTTACATTGCACAGAATACAAAGAATAGCACCTTTCTGTAGTTGTTTATATAGCCAAATATACAAAGTATCTGGGAACATGTATACACTGGAGGTAGTAACCTTAGGAGAGTGGCTCCCAAGCCTTTATACAGTCCAGCAATGCCTTTGCTTCTCAGAAGTTCCTTGGAAATCGCCATGGCAGTGGGTCGTGCTGAGCTGCTCTCCACCGCTGCACTATTCAGTCCACCCTGACTGGCCAGGAGCTTTTTCTGGGCAGCTGTGAAAATATGTGCAAAGGGTTAATGCAGATTTTTCAAATTTACTAATTCTGCCTAACATTTAGACAGTGCGAAGTATGGTCTGTATTACACTGCCCGATGTTCAGGCAATGCGAGCACCGATGGATGATGATACAACCAGTGATTACACAGGTCGGTAAAATAAATATGGGAGGAACGAAGGAGAAGTACAAGTCCTTCCGTTATATTTCAGATTCCTTTTGAATCCACTTCTGGCTTTGGATGAAAAACCTGCAGGAAAATCTGCCTCAAAACCTTCTCTGAAAAACTCCATGTGACCCGTAAAGAGGACCTGTCCCCGCTCCAGATGTGTCTGTTTTAATAGCTTCATGCATTCCCCATGTAATAACAATTCTGGAGCATCTATTCTTATGGCTCTGTGTGGTACCATTCCTTTATTATTTCTACTAGAAGTTAGGAACGAATTGCTAGCAGTCTGCAGTAAGGGTACAGAGGGGTGGTAACACGTTGGGGGTGTGTACCTGCACAGTCTGAAAATGGCAGCACTGATTGGATAGAGAGAGTCTGTGCAGGTACACACCCCCAACTGGTTACCACCCCCCTGTACCCTTACTGCAGACTGCTAGCAATTCACTCCTAACTTCTAGTAGAAATAATACAGGAATGGTACGACATAGAGCCATAAGAATAGATGCTCCAGAATTGTTATTACATGGGGAATGCATGGAGCTATTAAAACAGGCATGTCAGGAGTGGTGAAAGGTCCTCTTTAAAATGCATCTGTCAGCAGATTTGTAGCAATGAAACTGGCTGACCTGCTACATGTGCACTTCGCAGCTGGAGACATCTGTGTTGGTCCCATGTTCATATGTGCCCGCATTGCTGAGAAAAAATAGGTTTTAATACATGCAAATGAGCCTCTAGGAGCAACGGGGGCGTTACCATTACACCTAGAGGCTCAGCTCTCTCTGCAACTGCTGCGCCCTCTGCACTTGATTAACAGGACAATGCCATGTAAAGTGATCACACCTGGCCCTGTCAATCAAAGTGCAGAGGGTGAGGTGGTTGCAGAGAGAGCAGAGCCTCTAGGAGTAATGACAACGCCCCCATTGCTCCTAGAGGCTCATTTGCATATAATAAAACATAATTTTCCTCAGCAATGTGGACACATATGAACATGGGACCAACACAGATGTCTTCAGCTGCCAAGTGCACATGTAACTGGTCAGGCGGTGTCAAAGGGACAAATCTGCAGACAGATGCCTTTTAAGGTAGACAGTCTTAAGAGTTATCACAGTGGTTGATGCTGGATGATAAATATGGCACACCTTATACCACCTATTAAGGGGTTTTCCGAGATTTTTTTTTACTGATGGCATATCCTCTGTATAGGTCATCAGTATCTGATTGGTGGAGGTCCGACACCGGTGACCCCCGACGATCAGCTGTTTGAGAAGACAGTGGCACTCTTGTGAGGGCCATGAGCCTTCTCTCTGCTTTTCCTAGGCCAGTGACATCACCTTCATCAGTCAAGTGGCCTAGGAGAAGCTCAGCCCCATTCAAGTGAATAAGCCTGAGCGCGATACCAAGCACAGCCACTATACAATGTATGGCACTGTGTCTGGTAAACTGCCAGAAGGAAGCTGCGCTCACAGGAGCGTCGGTGCTTTCTCAAAACAGCTGATTGCAGGGGTCCCTGGTGTCCGACCCCCACCGATCAGATACTGATGACCTATCCTGAGTAGGTCAACTGTATAAAAATCCTGGAAATCCCTTTTAAGTCCCTCCCCCCATCAAGCATGGTGGAAAAATTCTAAAACCTTTAAAAAATGTGGTGTGAGGCATGTGCACAAAAATTGTGGCACATTTGCAATAGTAAATCTTCCTCATTATCTAAAACGGTCTCAGAGATGTTCAGGTTAAGCATTTGACAGATGTACTAGGAGTTGGGAGTGTTAAGAATAAGGATTCCCCACATCTATTTTTTGGACATTTTTAGCCAAAGTATAAACAGGGCTAAAAGTCTATCTCTCATTTATATACATAAATGACATATTGGGCTTCATACATGGTGCACATGATGTCCCTTGAGGTGCCTGGTCTTACCCTCTAGAGGTAACCTGCCACCTGATTAGGACCACCCAAGTATATCATTATGCAGAAGTGGTTTAGGATTCCAAACCTACCCATAGCAAACCCATCTATCCCCGCAAAGTAAAGTTCAAACACACTGGGAGAAGAGTCCAGGACTCTTCTCCATCATCATCTGCAGCATGTGCACTGCACTGATGAAGCTAAAGACCTCACTTCACTGCACATACAACTGCACATGTGACATGAAGGGGGGAGAGCTATACTCAGGTTTATTTGTGCATGTAGCAGATGCTATTGAAAAAGAGTCCCGGACTCTTCACCCAGTAAGTCTGAATTTAATTGCAGGGATGGATGGGTTTGCTATGGGCAGGTTGGGGACCCTAAACCTCAGCTGCATAACAGTATGCTAGTGGTCTAGTGATCTCAAACCAGGGGATAGGTTCCTGTTAAATGATCATACATTCCTTACCCAGTCTTCCAGCATCCTGCAGTTGGATCTTCAGCATTTCCATAGGCGTAGTGACTATAACTTGACATGTTCCTGCCCCACAACCAGCAAGCATCTCCTTTATCAGCGTCAACTTCTTCCTGCAACGTAAAATCAACGCCGACATTACCACTTAGAAATATATTCAAAATGTTCTTCTGTTTGATAAAATGTATAATTCTAAGCATTTGGAACACAGTGATCCCTCAAGATACAACGGCCTCAGGATACAATATTTTCAACCTACAATGGTCTTTTCTGACCCATCGTAAGTTGAAACTAGACTCAACATACAATGTCTCAGACTCGGATCCAACCAATCAAGGCCACTGCTCTGGTAAAACAGCTGGATTAGTTGCTAGTTGGCAGCTTTCCGGACTGTTATATGTCAGGACTTGTCTTATCTGTCTTAGTTATCTGCTTATTTTTTTTTTAATCTTCATTTTCTCTTATCATGGATGACATTTTGGGGTTTCGGAACCGATTACTCAATTTACAATGGTTTCTACATACAATGGTCGTCCTGGAACCAATTAATATTGTAACTTGAGGGACCACTGTGCTTGTGTACTCTGAGAGCAAAGTCTAGCTTCTAGGCCCTAATGCAAAATAATTATGGACTAGCTGGTGGGGCATATATCCTAGATGTTGGTTATCAGGGGGGCCAACAATCGGCTCTTTCTTGGCCAGATGATTTAGATACAGGGATGCCACAACATATACACCGAGTATATTTGGATGGTTAACATCACGCCAACTTCTTGGCCCTACAGGCAGCCATAGACAAGTACTATGAGGATTGTTTGAGTATATTCTGCTCGGTGTAAATGCTTATGTTAGAGTCCAGGAGATATTTACATAAGAATTAGGTCAGCATTAAATGTTGAGTGTGACCAAACATATTGTTAGTGTAATCTTCCAAAACGTGCTGAAGTTCTAAGGAGCTTATGGGTTGAGTCAGTCAAGTCATGGTGATATTATGTGAGGATCCGGGCCAGAATCTATTCTCAGCTTGTTTAATTGACGGAATAGTTCCCAAGTTCCCACTGATTAGCTATTTTACAGCAGGTGGCTGCCCAATCTGTGCTGCAGCTCTATGGTTTGTTCTGTCTAATTGGGCTTACAAAGCAAAAAAAAATCTATAAAATGTAATTTGTTTGTGAATGTCATAACTACCAGTAATTAATAGCTATGTGCCTGGGATGTCATATTCCCTCCCTGGTCACAAGGCCAATAACATCTGTAAGCTCAGTCGTATATGGTTGTTATAATACTAAAGAATTATAGAGTCTGAACTCCATAATACCTGGACCCAGGGTGGATTGGTCATAGACCAACACAGGGAAATTTCCTGGTGGGCCGAGCCCTCCTCATGGCCGGCCAGTGGAAGTTTTTGGAGATGTATTTTGTGCTGCTGGTAGTATTTTGTGGTGGACTGTGGTATTGGTAGTGGCTCTGTTGGGTGGTATAATGTGCTCCATATGGTATTGCTGGCCCTGCCTTCCATCAATGTGGACCCAACTACAAAATGGGGCCACTTTTAGTATTTTTTCCAGGGCCACTTTGAATTCCCAGTCCGCAACTGTCTGGACCTGTATTTGTAGTACTGAATTCTACTTAGATGTCTGTAGGGGTCTATGGTAATCTACGTTTGGAGGTTTGAGGATTGCAGCTGTAAGGATAGATTTACACAAAGTTTGGGATGGACATTTTGCATATATGCTTAAGAAAAACTCTCAATGTATATGTAAGAAGCGTCACTTCATTACCTATACAGTCGTGGCTGAAGGTTTTGAGTCTAACACAAATTCTGGTTTTTGAAAAGTTTGCTTCAGAGTTTTTTAACAGATGTTTCTATGGTATATTGACAATTATAAGCCTTTCATAAGTGTTTTTTTTATTTTCTTGACAAATCCATCAAGTTTATGCAAAGACTATATTTCCAGTCTTGACCTTTCTTTTTCCAGACTTCTGCAATTTACCCTGCCATGGTGTATGTCAGCTTTTGGGCCAAGTCCTGATTGATGGCAACCCATTCTTGCCTATTTAGTGCTTGGAGTTTATCACAACTTCTGTGTTTTTGTTTGTCCACCTGCATTTTGAGGATTGGCCACAGGTTCCCAATGGGATTGAGCTCTAGGGAGCTTCTGGTCCCAAAATTTAAATTGTTGTTCGCTGAGCCACTTAGTTCTAACTTTTGCCTTGTGACATGGTGCTCCATCTTCTTGATTTAATTGAATACTATTGTTTTTTGTTTTTTTTTTGCATAATTCTTCTTCTGAAATCTGAGCACAAGAAAATGCTCAGAAGATGTTCTGGTTTTCCAGCACGTTCACCACCATATAACGCTGAAACCTAAGCTAAGAGATGGTGGGCACCTCATTGGAAAACCAGTACATCCTCTAGCCATTATCCTTGTTGGGAGAGGGGGGGGGGGGTCCCACTGCAGCCTCATAGAGAAAGCATTAGGGATCATACTGTATATCACCATTTATCTGGAACACTTTAACATAATCTAGTCTAGTGTAGCATAGGAGTGAGTCAGAAAGGGGTTAACATTCTGCAGATGACTGCAGTACAGTATGTGAACGTCAGGTGGCAAACTTGCTCAGATACATGCAGGTAAAGCTATAAACCAAGCAAGAATGATGACAGCACAATTTTAGATTCCTTGCATTTTCAAGCGCAGTGATCGAGTACAATCGGCCGCCCTCCTCTCATTGCTTTGTTGTACTTATTTTCTAAAATTAACACTTTAGAAGACCAAAAAAGATCTAAAAGAAGTGACTTAGGTCACTTTCACATGGCCAGTATTTGGTCAGGATTGTAAGGCTACTTTCACATCTGCGCTTTGTATTCCGGTTTTGAGACCCTGCAAAACGTGTCAGTTCGATTTACTACATCAGGATGCATCTGTTCCGTTCGAATGCGGTTGTATTAAATCGTAACAGAACAAACCAGATCCAGCACTGAATACAACTTATTTCAATGTGTGACAGATCTTTTTTTTCGGATCCGAAAAAAAAAACAGATCTGGCACTAAAAACAGTATAAGTTAAAAGTGCCAGATCCGTTTTTTTCGGATCCGAAAAAAAAGATCTTTCACACATTAAAATAAATAGTTTTTTGTTCCATTTCACAGACCAGACACAAAACCGCATCCTGATTCATCCTGATCTGTTTTGTCCCCATTGACAATGCATGGGGACAAAACGAAAACGTTTTGCTCCGGTTTTGAGATCCTCTGCTGGATCTCAAGACAGTTATACAAAGCGCAGATGTGAAAGTGGGTCCAAAAAAACAGAGGCACAAATATTTCCATTATACTTTCACTCCTGGTTTTGGCTTACAAATACTATGCAAAATACTAACCGTGTGAAAGTGGCCTTAGGCCTCATGCACATGACAATGCTGTGTTTTGCAGTCCACAAATTGCAGATCCGCAAAACACGGATGGTGCCCATGTGCGTTCCACAAATTGAACAGGCGCCCATAATAGAAATGCCCATTCTTGTCCGCAAAGTGGATAAGAGGAGGACATGCTCTATTTTTTTGCGGGACCATGGAACGGAGCAACGGATGCAGACATCACACGGTGTGCAGTCTGCATCTTTTGCGGCCCCATTGAAGTGAATGGGTCCGCATCCGAGCCGCAAAAAATGCGGCTCGGATGTGGACCAAAACAACGTTCGTGTGCATAAGGCCTTATTCATATATTAGTGTTTTGGTCAGTGATGTCCACCAGTGATTTTGAGCCGAAAGCAGGAGTGGAGGCTACAAAGAGTCTTATTAGGGTTCATACACTTGACCGTTGCCATCAAATTGCAGATCTGCAAAACACGGATACTAACTGTGTGTGTTCTGCATTTTGCGGAACAGAACATACTGTCCTCTGTAGAACTGTCATATCCTATAGGACATGTTCTATGTTTTGTTGCAGGACCACGTGACGGACATACGGATGCGGACAACACACAGGTGTGAATCAAGTGAATGTGTCTGCATCCGACCAGCAAAAAATGCGGATCGGTGTAGACCAAAAATACGTTTGTGTGCATGAGCCCTACGGGGAAGAGTTTTACCTGTTCTGTGTTTAGAGCCGCACCTGATTTTGGCTCACAATCACTGATGGAAATGACTGACCGAAAACTGACTATGTGAATAAGGCCTTAGGCCGGATTCTCACATCCATGTTCCAGATGTAGAATCCGGGCGTATTAGGCCTCTTTCACACGAGCGTCACAGATTAGGTCCGGATGCGTTCAGGGTGCGTTCAGGAAAACTCGCACCATTTTGCAAGCAAGTTCAGTCAGTTTTGTCTGCGATTGCGTTCAATTGTTCAGTTTTTTCAGCGCGGGTGCGATGCGTTTTGATGCGTTTTTCACGCGCGTGATAAAAAACTGAAGGTTTACAAACAACATCTCTTAGCAACCATCAGTGAAAAACGCATTGCACCCGCACTTGCTTCCGGATTACAATGCGTTTTTCACTGAAGACCCATTCACTTCTATGGAGCCAGGGCTGCGTGAAAAACTCAGAATATAGAACATGCTGTGTTTTTCACGCAACGCAGAACTGATGCGTGAAAAAAACGCTCATGTACACAGACCCATAGAAATGAATGAGTCAGGATTCACTGCGGGTGCTATGCGTTCATGTCACGCATTGCACCCGCGCGGAAAACTCGCTCGTGTGAAAGGGGCCTAAGGCGAGATTTCCGCGCGGGTGCAATGCGTGATGCGAACGCATTGCATCTGCACTGAATCCTGACCCATTCATTTTAATGGGGCTTTTCACATGAGCGTTTTTTTTCACGCATCACTTCTGCGTTGCGTGAAAAACGCAGCATGTTCTATATTCTGCGTTTTTCACTCAGCCCAGGCTCCATAGAAATGAATGGGGGTGCGTTAAAAAACGCAACGCATTGCATCTGCATGCAATCCGCGCGTTTTTAACGCAACGCATCTGCAACGCATCCGCAACGCATCCTGAACAAATCCGCGACGCTCGTGTGAAAGAGGCCTTACTTGGATGGATCATAGCCCAGCCGTAGGATTGACTGATCCAAACTCACAGCACCATAGGGCTCTATGGACACATGTCCTCTGCTCCGCTCTCACACACAAGTGTTGCACAATAGACTTCATTCATTTCAGAGAGGTTACCTTTGATCTCTGTTTTACAGTTAACTTATAATATACACGGAAAGATAAGTAACTTATGCTGCTATGGCATATATTAACATCTAAAGCAGGTTTGTATTTTAATCTTTATGACACTTACTATGGTGATTTATGTTTTTAGCTAATAGTGGCCAGGTAAGACCAACCAGGACTGGACATCTGACATCTTGCATAATCTTCATTGTATCAAGCTGCAGGCAGGTAAGTTAAGGCTTAGGGTCTGTTCACACCATGGTTTGCATCCTGTGTACTGCTTTTCTTTCAACATTAAAACAGAATGAAAATGGGAGGGGGGCTATCCTGTTGAATTCTGCTGTCAATGACTTTTATTATACAACTGTGTGGGCCCTGTTCTTCAACAGGACAGAAAAAAAACACCTGGGTCATTTTTTTACATTCTTGTCCTATTTTTTTATATTTTAGACTTTTTTGCTTTCTCTTCTTTTTCTCTTTCTCTCTTTTACCCTTCATCTTGAATCAAGTGAGCATGCTTTCCTTGTAGAAGCAGCCGCCCCCACTTTCCTTACATGCTCTGCCTCCTCTCCATCTGTTGCTGGGTTTGTCTGCTCATCGGCATTAATTATCTTTTACATGCGGCATGTACACCTGCCAACAAATACAACATTTTTGGAGCAAATACAAAAAAAATACTGAGCTGGTCTTTCCTATAGTTTGGGGACTTAGAGGGTTAGAGGGCTAGCTGAATAGGTAAGAGAATGGTTCATAGTATTTACATAGTTACATAGTTAATACGGTTGAAAAAAGACACATGTCCATCAAGTTCAACCAAGGGAGGGGGTAGGAGTGATAAAGGGGAGGGGGACTGGTAACCTTAAGACATGACTCTACATTTCTTAATATGTGGTGACCTTCTTTTTCTCTAAGAATTTATCTAAGCCTGTTTTGAAGCCCTCAGTTGTCTTTGCTGTGACCAGCTCCTGCGGTAGACTGTTCCACAGATTCACAGTTCTTATAGTAAAGAAGGCTTGTCGCCCCTGGAGTCTGAACCTTTGCTTCTCCAGGCGGAGGCAGTGCCCCCTTGTCTTTTGAGGGGATTTTACCTGGAACAGTTTTTCACCATATTTTTTGTATGGGCCATTTACATACTTATACAGGTTGATCATGTCCCCCCTTATACGTCTCTTCTCAAGACTAAACAAGTTTAACTCCTTCAATCTTTCTTCATAGCTCAGATGCTCTATGCCCCTTATCAGTTTAGTTGCCCGTCTCTGCACCCTTTCCAGCTCCAGGACATCCTTCCTATAAACCGGAGCCCAGAACTGAACAGCATATTCCAGATGAGGCCGTACTAATGCTTTATACAGTGGTAATATGACATCCCTGTCCCGCGAGTCCATGCCTCTTTTAATACATGACAATATCCTGCTGGCCTTAGAAGCAACCGATTGACATTGCATGCTATTCTGCAGTCTATGGTCTACAAGGACACCCAGATCCTTCTCTACAAGTGACTCTCCCAGTGTTACTCCCCCTAGGACATAGGAGGCATGCAAGTTGTTAGTACCCAGATGCATAACTTTACATTTATCCACATTGAACCTCATCTGCCAAGAGGATGCCCAAACACTCAGTGTGTCCAAGTCAGCTTGTAACTTCTGCCACATCTTCCATAGACTGGACTCTACTACAAAGCTTAGTGTCATCTGCAAAAATTGAAACAGTGCTGTTAATTCCTCCCTCTATATCATTAATAAATAAATTAAATAAAAGTGGACCCAGCACTGAACCTTGGGGTACACCACTTATAACTGGGGACCATTCAGAGTAGGAATCATTCACCACCACTCGCTGAGTACGCTCCTTCAGCCAGTTCTCAATCCAGTTACAGAGTAGATTTTCTAATCCAACCGACCTTAATTTACCCATCAGTCGTCTATGAGGGACCGTGTCAAACGCTTTTGCAAAGTCCAAATACACAATATCCACAGCCGCCCCTCTATCCAGACTTCTACTCACTTCTTCATAAAAACCAATCAGGTTAGTCTGACAGCTTCTGTCCTTAGTAAAACCATGCAACTGTGAATCATTAAAAGGGTTTTCCAAGAATTTTCCGACACCGGGGACGCTCAAAAACCACCTCTGCAAAAATTGGCTGTTTTTTGTGCTGGCCACGCTGCCAGCGATGCAGCAGGCCATCCACTGCTTGCAACCTTTGCATAAACCTACATTCACATGACCGTTGTATTTTGCGGATCCGCAAGACACCGATACCAGTCCATGTGTCTTCTGCAGTTTCTGGACCGCACATGCCGCGGCTATCATAGAAATGCCTATTCCTATCCGCAATTACAGACAAGAATAGGACATGTTCTATTTTTTTTTTTGCGGGGCCACAGCGCGGAGCAACGGATGCGGACAGCACACAGCGTGCTGTCCGCATCTTTTGCAGCCCCATAGATCTGAGCCGCAAAATATGCGGCTTGGAGCTTGCAAAAACAACTGACGTGTGAATGTAGCCTAAGGCCTTGTCCACATTTCTGTTTTTTGCTGTTTTTCGCTGTCTGCATTTTCCATGGACACCACATGTGCCCATTTATTTGAATGTGTCTGTTCACACATCAGTATTTTTTTACTGACCGTGGGATGACCGTGGGAGACATGCACTACTTGATGTGGACCAAACACACCCACTGAAGTCTATGGATCCGTGAAAATCACGGTCACCACACAGATGGCATCCATGTGGCGTCCATGGCGCGTCCATTTTTCAGTGAAGCCTAATAGGACATGCTCTGGAAATTAATATTCAGCTGAGCATTATCCATGGATTACGAGGCTAAAAACAGACACACGGACCAGATCCTTCATGGATCACTTTTTTCACGGACCTGAAAATGATACGTAAATGTGGACAAGACCTAAAATTCGCATAAATTGTCATGGTTTTCAATCCGCAGAGCAAGTCAGTTTAAGCTGCAGCTCAGCGTGTGGATAAGGGTATGACCACACAGAACAGTCCACCACCCTGCGCTTGAGTAGTAATGAGAACCGCGCTGTTTAGTCAGTCTGTACTGTTAATGGCCATGTGGTATTGTGGGTATTGTGGTATTTACGCTGTCCTCATTAGTTTAGTTGGAGCCCACTGCCCTGACTGTGCTGTGTGGTTGTACCCTAAGACTTGTAAAATCTCATCTGCCTTGCTTGTACTTACAAATGATTTTCTGCGCAAAATTTCCACTGCGGACAATCCATGTAATTTCTAGAAGAAAACCCCTGGGGCATCATCCGGGAAATTACATTCATTGAATTTGTTTTTAATGACCACAGAGGATCAGTGTGATGAGAACATACTATGGGGGTCATTTACTAAGCAGAAATACGCCTATATTAAGGATATTTCTGGCACAGATTGCAACACAAAGATCCTTTGCGCCGTAATCTGCGACTTTTCCTCGCTCACGCCAGATCTAAAAAATAGTGGACGTGGCGTGGACGGGCAGACAGGCCCATCTCATTTTCCATTTTCTACGCC
This sequence comes from Rhinella marina, assembly GCA_900303285.1. Lineage (NCBI taxonomy): Eukaryota > Metazoa > Chordata > Amphibia > Anura > Bufonidae > Rhinella > Rhinella marina. Next base: position 148,472 of record ONZH01008968.1, read on the forward strand.
TGGTTTAGGCGTAGAAAATGGTCTAAATGTAAGACAGCTCAGAAACTGTCTTACATTTAGAAGTGGCAGTAGATCTGCCGAAGTAACGCCTCTACATAACTCTGGGGGATCCACCGCCAGCGCAAGGCCTTTTTTATGACCCCCTATATGTCTGTGCCAGTGACTGCAAGGACTTTGCATTACTCACCCATCTTTGGACAGCGCTTGCCTGAAGAAATCATTAGCAGCTAATTTAATAGCTTTTTCTGGTGTAACAAGAGTTAAGTTTACAGCAGCACCTGCAGAGAGATAACAAGTATGAACTCCTGAGGTGGAAGAAATCATTTGTTATACCTAGGACCTGCTTAGTATGCAGTATTTCACTTTATACAGTATGAGGCCTTATGCACACAGCCGTACCGTGTTTTGCGGTCTGCAAATTGCGGATCCGCAAAACATGGATACCGGCCGTGTGCGTTCTGCATTTTGCAGAATGGAAGGTCTGGCCCTCAATAGACCAGTCCTATCCTTGTCTGTGATACGGACAAGAATAGAACATGTTCTATTTTATTTTTTTTGGGTGGGGGGGTCACGGATCGGAGGTACAGATGCGGACAGCACACGGAGTGCTGTCCACATCTTTTGTGGCCCAGTTGAAGTGAATGTGGACTCAGACAACGTTCATCTGACATGCTATAAAAAAAGGTAAATTGTATCCACTTTTATACCATGTAGAAAATGATCTCAAAGAGTGTATCAGATAATAGTAGTGAATATACTAGAAGTGATAAGGGGTGGATTCACATATAGGTTTTTCGTGGTGTTTTTGCACCTGCATTTCTTCCTGAAAAAACTCCAGCTCCAGATGTTAGCAGAAAGTCTATAGGAATATGAAATCCAGGCAGATGTGTTTTTTTGCAACTGCCGTTTGTTTCAGTTTGGTGGAGTTTTTTGTGCATTTCGTGTTTTTTATAGAACACAGCATTTTGAAGCAATGCCATTTTTTCAGGCATGCTTTCTTCCCATTCTCTATAAGCAAAAATGCCTTATAAAAAGCAAGACCACTAAAAAAAAGTTGTAAAAAACTGCAGGTTGTTTCTATGACATTTTTATAGTGGTTTACAAAAAACGCCATAGCAAATTTATGTAAAGGGACCCTTACAACCTTATAAAGACTAGAATATTCACTGTCAGGCACATTGTTGGAATGCTCCATACAGTATATACTCACACCTCCCAACTTTTTGGAAGGTCAAAGAGGGACAACTTTGGTTCACTGTGTGAAAGATCCAGTTTCCCTCCATATTTATACAGTTCAATAGTTTTATTTTACACAATAATGCAACAATTATCTGAATACAGAAATGTCTAAATTCCAAATTGCATCTAAAAATGAAATAATATACAAGGCAGGCTCTAATATACAGAAAGGAACCATACAAGCATTTTCTGGGTATTGTAAATGTAGTATGCAAATCGACACCTAAGATCAAAAAGAGGGACCTTTAAGAAGCAAAGAGGGACAGAGGGACTTGGTTCAAAAAGAGGGACTGTCCCTCCAAAAGAGGGACTCTTGGGAGGTCTGTAACTATATGCCTCAACAAGGTGCATGTTCACACCTAGGAGGAAAAGCAGAAATCAAAGAGTATGATAAAAAAAAAAACACTTGAAATAGGTACCACTCCTTGTTTAGAGATTTGCTAAATGTAAATACTTCACATAATTTATCTGTACTGCAAACAATGTTATTCTGACCTGATAAATTATATAATAATTGCTTCATGTAGTAACCACTAGGGGGAGCTCACTGCTGCAGGATTTAGACTGTCTGGTATTAAAGAGGACCTTTCACCACTCCTGACATGCCTGTTTTAATAGCTTCATGCATTCCCCATGTAATAACAATTCTGGAACATCTATTCTTATGGCTCTATGTTGTGCCATTTCTTTGTTATTTCTACTAGAAGGTATGAATGAATTGCTATTTGTCTTCAGTAAGGGAACAGAGGGGAGGTAACCAGTTGGGATGTGTACCTGCACAGACTGAACATGGCAGCCCTGATTGGCTAGAGTCAGTCTGTGCAGGTACACACCCCCAACTGGTCTCCTCCCCTTTGTTCCTTTACTGAAGGCAAATAGCAATTCATTCATAACTTCTAGTAGAAATAACAAAGGAATGGCACAACATAGAGACATAAGAATAGATGTTCCAGACTTGTTAATACATGGGGAATGCATGGAGCTATTAAAACAGGCATGTCAGGAGAGGTGAAAGGTCCTCTTTAAATTCAATAGGAGCTACAGTATATAAGGCTGAGGCCATACCTTGACTTTTGTATCACACTACAGAAATAGCTGTGAAATCGCTGTCCATTGAGTACTGTAGCTTGAAAATCGCTTCCAAATCATTGAAGCCAAGTGAACAGCTGGAACTATTTAATAGCTAGAGATGAGGCAGCGATTTCACAGTGATTTTTATTGGCAAGAGATTTTTCATGTTACTGGAGGATGTTAGAGTAGCTTGGAAAAAGCTCTGAAATCCCAGAATGCAGTGATTTAAAAAACTGCTAGGTACTCACTTGTCTGCAGTGATTTTGTCTCTAGCGATTAAAGGGGTATTCCCATCCAGGGACGGACTGGGAACGTAAAGTGGTCCTGGAAAAAGTACAAAAAGTGGCCCTGTTTTGTAGTCGGTCCAAATTGATGGATGGCAGGGCCAGCAATACCATATTGTGGCACATTATACCACCCCAACAGAGCCAAATACCACAGTCCATCACAAAATACTGCCAGCAGCACAAAATACATCCCCAAAAACTTCCACTGGCCGGCCATGAGGAGGACTCAGGCGGCCCCTGGGCGTCGGCCCACCGGGAAATTTCCCTGCAAGGTCTATGGCCAATCCACCCCTGTTCCCATCTAAGACAGGGATATGCCATTATTGTCAGATAGGTGCAGAACAGGACCACAAAGTGAAGGAGAGCACAATGCACAAGTGCAACACATGCTCTCCATTCATCGCTATAGGAGTTCTGAGTTCTTGAAAATCTCATAGCAGTGAATGGAGAGCCCACCACGCAAGCACTGCCACCACTCCATTGGGACTGCCAGAAATAGCCACACAGGCGCTCATCTATCTAACATTGATGACATACCGCTATAAATGGCTCCAGCTATACTTGGATGCAGCTATTTGAAAGTGATTTTCAAGCTTTTTTTTTTTTGGTGTGACAAAAAAGTCTAGTTGTAGCCTCAGCCTTAGGGCTCATGCACATGACCATATGCATTTTGCAGTCCACAAAACACGGATTTGTGTATCCATTGTAACAATGCCTGTCCTTGTCTGCAAAACGGACAAGAATCGGACAAGTTCTTTTTTTTTTGCAGAACGGACTTGTGGACATACGGATACGGAATGCACACAGAGTCATTTCCGTGTTTTTGCGGTCCTATTAAAATAAATGGTTCCGCATATGGGCCGCGAGAAAAAAACGGAACGTACACGGACAAAAAATACGTTCATGTGCATGAGCCCTTAATCTGCATGCAGGGAGCCGCCTGTCATGGCTGCTAAAGGCAGGTTAGGATAGAGTTGGCAAGCAATGGAAACAGTTGAGAGCTGGCCTCCTCCCTCCATGGTTCCCATAGCAGTCATGTGCCCTGCCTCTAGGGAAGGTGTGCCACTGAGCGTGCTACTAATGTCATATTTTATTTGGAATTGTTAACAGTACCAATTTTGGAAATAATTGGGTGGGGGTCATGTGAATTTTCTACTAAAGTGCCCATTTTGGGGTTATTCCAGAGGGTGGCGCTTAAGTGTATGTCCACATGTAAGATTTTGAGAGTGTCAAAATGTGCTGCATATCCCACAGTAGAAAACACTGCGGGTTCTTCTTAATTTTCAGCATGGAATCTGTGCTCAAACCTCTCCCAAAAATCCAATCTATGAAAATACCTTAAAGGGGTATTCCCATCTCATAAATGTAGTTTGTATAGTTAGATATAGCCATACCAATATTATTACTAATAGAATGTATTTATATAAAATGTACCATTTAGAAGATTTGCCTATTTGTATTTCCATTGTCTCACACACATCAGTCAGGCCGTTGCCCCTAGTTACGACCACCACAGCCATGTAGTAGTGGTGGCCAGCTTACTCCTGTTCAAACCCGCTCTGAGGTAACTGCTGTATTGTGAACACACATTGCATGAGCATGCGGAGACACATCTTAGGGTACTTTCACGTCTGTGTTTTGGACGCTACCAGTCCAAAACCCAAATGGTCAGGATCCGTCCAAAACGCAGACTTTATAAACGGATCCTGCTCCATAGAGATGAATTGATCTTGGAACAGGATCCGCTTCTCTGCGTTTTGGAAGCACAGACAAAAATGCTACAACCCTAAGATGTGTCTCCACATGCTCATGTAATGTGCGTTCAGAGCAGGTTTAAACAAGAATAAGCCGGCCACCACTACTACATGGCCTCAGTGGCTGTAACTAGGGGCAACGGCCTGACTGATGTGTGTGGGACAATGCCTATACAAATAGGCAAATCTTCTAAACAGTACTTTTTATATAAATACATTCTATTAGTAATAATATTGGAATGGCTATATCTAACTATACAAACTACATTTGTGAGATGGGAATAATTCTTTAAGTGCCCCAATTCGGGCATTATGAACCTCTATCAGCCATGTATCATCTTGGGGAGCCCTGAGCATGAATTCCACAGTGGCCGATCCCATAGGACGGTACTGGAGTGTGGTTAGCTAAGTACACAACATGATAGGTTTCCAGTGTTTCGAATGAACGGCCTCATACATACCTCTATACATGCCAAAGTATCCCTCTGAGCGTATAGTCTTAATAAGGCAGTCTGACCTGTAGGGGAGAAAAAAACTTTTTAGTGAGTGATATTGCATATGTTGCCTTTAGTTATCTGCTTTTTTTTTTTTAAATCTTCATTTTCTCTTATCTTGGATGACATTTATATTCACACATGCCAGATTTGTTACAAAAATTTCTTAGACTGCAAATGAGTTCCATTCAACTGAATGGAGTTGTTTCGGGGGAAAGAAGTAAAGCACTGATTTCTGCAATGGAATAATCAGAAATTCCTGCAATTAAATCTGCCATATGTGGACACCAGGTCAGCGGATTTGTCAGCTTAATGTGATGCACTATGTAAGCACAGCATATTATAGCTACCGGGCCATGCTAATAATAGCAAAAACAGCCCCAAAAAATGTTGTGCCACTAGCTGCTAGGTAGTTTGAGTCCAGCTGTATTCATAAAACAAGCGTTCACCTTGCCTCCCCCGCTCCTCGGGGGCAGTGACTGACAGGCTGTTATGTAAACACCTATACACTGCAGCCTATCATTCACTCCCCCAAGGAGCAGGTAAACACTTGTCTCACAAGTACAGCTGCACTACAATCTGGTGTATTCTGTCAGCACAGCTAGTAGCACACAGGCAGTTATTGGATTGCTTTAAGATATTTATTCTTCAGTTGCAAAGGAAATATAACTAAAAAAAATTATTTTTTTTTGCAGTACAGTATTTTGTGTGTTTTTGTGATGGTTTTTCAGACATTTTTCTTGGCTTCTTGTAAACACCTCTAAATTTCAGTCCTAGCAGTTGGGGGTAATTTCTGCTTCTCATCATCAAAGTGATATCAAAGGCATTCAATGATGTTGAGCTTTGGGCTCTGGAGTGAAGGTCCATTGTTCTGAGGACACCAGCAGCTTCTTTGTTTGCTAGGCATGTCTTCATCTTCACAGCGGTTGCTTGTGGTCATTAGCTTTCTGTACAGTGAATTTTTCCAGAGGATATTGCATAATATATATACGGTAAACGTAATTGTGATTAAAGGGAACCTGTCACTGGGTTTGGGGTCACTAAACCACCCGTACATCCTTACGCAACTGGGGTATAGATGTATTAAAGGCTATGCACACTTTGGGGGCAATTTTTTTATTATTGTATTGTACTCATTTTGAGCTAAAAGATTTTTTTAAATTGGTCATTATTATGATTATTATTATTTTTTTGTACAGAGCTGACATTCGCTAGTAGCACCCTTTGGATTTTCTGTCTTTTCCGTCATACTAGGAGTAGACAGACTCCTTATCTCTGCTCCCTGACATTATAAACACTCATTATAGCTCAGTTCTTACTGAAAAGAAGGTGACTTAAATAAGTGTTTATCACCTCTTAGTAGTTTAGAGATAAAGGTTTATTAGATGACAGGCGCAAAGTACCAATCACACAGCTAGAAAAAACAGTTAACCCTTTGTGACGGAACAGCTCAATATTTTTAATTTTTAATATTATAAAGGCCAATTGAAAAAATATTTTTAGCCAAAAACATGCAATCATAAAAAAAAATAGCCTCCGAACGTATACATAGCCTTTAAGGTGCTCCTGTCACAACTGGCCGTTTCGGAATTATGATGTAACAGAACTTACCCAAGATAAGTCCATGAGGTGAGTCCAGCAGCTTTGGGCAGATGCGCATTGGACAGTACTCCTCATGCACATGCTGCGAGGGGTCCTGGAGCCTTAAAGAGGTTCTGCCGTACTACTTTTCAATTTAAAATTTATTTTGTTCAAGAACTTTAGCTTCCATTCCATCTTGGATTGTTTTTTGTTTTTTCGTTATTTTTTCAACTTTACCTCTTTTGCAGTTTTCTCTTATTCCCCCATGCTCTACACAGATATCAACATCCGTCGATGGGGGGTGGGGGTAGAGGGAACATGTGACTGCTGCAGCCAATCACAGGATGCAGTGGTGACCTGCTCTCCTTACATGAAGTCAAAAATCAGTGACAGATCACAATGGAAATCTGCTACTGATAATAACTTGTATTATTGCTTCTGTATATAAATGCCGCCCCATACCCTCCTGATACGCCTCTTACGTATCTAACTTCTTTCCCATTGACGGCTATGGGGAAATCAGCCTAAAAAACTTGAAAGAAGTAACCTAAAATGTTTTTGAAATCAGATGCGTACACGTGTGCTAGGTCACGTTTTTAGCTATTGAAATCAATAGGAAGCTGTTCATGGTGTTTTGGATGTATATTACACAGTTTAAAACTGAGGTTTTATGCATGGAATATACAGCTTTTTTATTTATTTATTTTTTATTTTTGCTGTGTGAACAAAGCCATAGTGGCAGTTTTAAGTGTAAATAAAATAAATCACAGAGTTCTCATAGCTCAGCATATTGATTGATGATTGTATGAGATGGGTCTGGCCTATAACAGGTTTTTTTTGCTCAAGTCTGTAAAAAAATTGGATCACACCTCCAAACTGCGATCTGCCGGCCACATGAAAGAAATACTTTATGAATTTTTCACACAATCTGGCGTCGTTATCTACTGCAAACAACAGTCCGTGGCAGTTTTTATAAATGTGCCGACAGACGTCAGTGCCCAGGGCTTGCCCATCCTATGTATTGTATGATACATAGATAACTATTTAATTTTTTTTCTTATTTTGCTCATTTTTAATCTGTAATCTGCACGTTAATCTGGGTTAGTACTCGGCCTCGCTATCGTGTTTCCCTGCAATATCAGCATCTGATGCTTTGTGTGGCTTCAGCATCATATGACTTCAAGGACACAGTAAAGGTCGCCCTGTAAGATGTATTACTTCCCTCCTTCTACATGATGACTCCTAACTGTACGGATCAATAATCATTGGAATGAAGGATGAGTCAGGGAATTCGATACCTCCCGTGTGGGTGAAATGATTGCATGTAAATGGTACAGAAATAATAGGAGGTCCTAAGGTACTAGAAAACTGTGTTAGAGCATTGTATTTACAGGATACACAAGGTACGGACATGATGGGCACAGGGAGATTGTATACATTCAGTGATGGCCACTCTCCCACTTACATGCTGGTGTACATTCTTTGGCCATTTTGCTGGTTTTGAAGTCGCGTCTTGGCGAGGTCAATGGGAAAGACGCAAGTGACGCCAATTAGTCCGGCTATTCCTCCATTTATAAGCTTGGCGGGCAAACTGCAACCAGAAGAAATATGAGACACATTAGCATGAGAGGTCACACCTTTGTATAAAGGGTCCATTTACACGTCCTGAAAATGGGTCCGCATTCATTTTCAATGGGGTCGCAAAAGATGCGGACGGCGCACAGCCCCGCAAAAAAATAGAACATGTCCTATTCTTGTCCGCAGCCATGGACATGAAAAGGTATTTCTATTATAGAGCCGGCCATGTGCGGTCCGCAGAATGCAGAACGCACATGACCGGTGTCCGTGTTTTGCGGATCCGCAATTTGCGGACCGCAAAACACTTGTGGACGTGTGAATGTACCCTTATACTGTAGACTAGGGATCAGCAGCCTTCAGCACTCCAGCTACTGTGAAACTACTACAACTCCCAGCATGCACACTTACTCAGCTGTTCTTGTAACTCCCACAGAAGTGAAGGGAGGATTCTGGGAGTTGTAGTTTCAGAACAGCTGGAGTGCTAGACAGAGCAGTGGACATCCACAACCCCCTACAGATACCCACAGTACAAGGTGACACTTGGGCTCATGCACATAAACGTATTTTCCTTCCGTTTCTGTTCTTTTTTTTTATACAGGTTCGTATGCGGAACCATTCATTTCAATAGGACTTGAAAAAAAACGGAAATGACTCCTTGTGCATTCCGTGTCTGTATGTCCGCATGTCCGTTCTGCAAAAAAATAGAACATGTCCCAGTCTTGTCCGTTTTGCGGACAAGGAAAGGCATTGTTACCATGAATCCGCAAAAACAGACACAGATGTCACATGGATGTAATCAGTTTTTTTGGCAGATAGAGAGCTGATAAGCCCTTAGAGAGCTGACACCCAACAGTTATCACTCCCCCATACACATGCATGCTCAGCCACAGATGCATCTGTTCTGAATAGAAAGAGTGATGTAAGCTGCCACTAGGGTTAGTTAAAACTGCTCAATCCTTTTCTTTCCCGACATCTGACACCTTAGGAAGGTCGGGAGGCCCCCATAGAAGAATCATCAGAATAAGAAGAGATTCCGGAGCGCTTGCTAATACGACTGGTCTTTATTAGATACAACAAGATATAAAAATAACAAAAGGGTAACGCGTTTCAAAGCAGGTCTCCCTTTTTCCTTCAGTCCCCATACACATTAGATGGTCAGTCAGTCCCAAAGAAATTAGCAGGTTTGGCTGACATTAAATCAATTTTCTGGGAGTAAAATATTGACAAGCTATCTTCAGGAGATAACGAGATAACTCCCGGCACCACTGCCAATCAGTGGTTTGAAGAGGCTCCGGTGCTTTGGTGAGCTCCGCAGCCTCATCTTAGGTCAATGACTTCATGTTCATTGGTCATGTGGCCTGGGAGCATCTCAGTCATATTCAAGTGAATGGTCCTGGGCTGCAGTACCAGCAGAAGCACCCCTTCCCCCCACATTGCCTATTCTTTTTATCATCCTCTGATGTTCAGTCTCTAGGAACCCTGTAGACCCATAGTAGGGGGAAATTTTTTTGCAAATAGCAGCTGAATTCTTCGGGTTGTATAGATAGGGACACTTTAGAGCAAATTCACACACAGCAGATTTATTGCAAAAATCCCTGCAACTGACATTTAGTTCCATTCATCTGAATCTGAATGTTTTAGCTGCAAGCACCTGGATTTCTGCAGGCCAAACAAATCTGCTGCATGTGAACATGGTGCAATGCTGTCTTTATGTTCAGGTGTCCTCTGTGCCCAAGTCCTCCAGTTCTCTATTACTAACAGGTCACATTTCTGATTATAGGCGTGTATGAACTATGCCTCTGAACTATGCACCTTGAGATGCTCTCTAAGAAAGGTGACTAGCATTCATCCAGATGAATGGGAAAAACTCCCAAAGCAGTTCACAGGCATGCCGCATGAAGACAGTCGGGCTGGGATTATGAGGAGTCTTCTATATTGCGATACAATACTATTGGCAGGGCATGATACTCATTCTGGAAACCCGCTCCTGGCACTTTCCCAGGTATGAAAATAAATAGTTACTGCACCGAGGATGCCCACATCATGCGAGGACAGAGGGCACCGCACAAGACAACCTCAGGCATGGGCACAGATATTTCCAGTCTTAACAATAAGATATATATCGCTCATTGACGATCGGATCAGAATGGATCATCTGAATATAACACACATTTTGTTTCTTCCTTTACCTGATTTGTTTATCAGCCATTTAATAGCTACCTATCCCAGATAAAAGCTCAAGGTCCGTCCTCCTGTGGTGGTGATGGCTATGGTCTCTCGCTGCTGCCAGCACCTATAAAAGACAACGACAAGATCTTCATTAATATAAACCAAGGTTAATGTCACTAACTCCTGCAAGATTACCTGGAGACTTTCCTCAAGAGCTGTATCACCACATATATAGAATACTAATACATTCAGCTATGAAAGAATGCACAAACACTCAGGGACATACATAGATCTCATAGGGACCCCTAGCAAAACAGGGAATATACTTACCTGGGTCACCGCTCCTGGTCCCAGCACTGCCGATGCTGCTTCTCCCTGCACAAGGATGAAAACATCCGGTGTCGGGGAGGGAAGGGGGGTTAAGGGAGCAGCCAGTGGCAGGCAGGGATGGAGACAAGCCTCCCTAGCGTCCCCTGCGATGCTAGGGAGGCTTGTCCTTGTCCCTGCCTGCCATTGGCTGCTCCCCCCACCGACACCAGATGTTTTCATCCAAGTGCAGGAAGAAACAGCAGCGCTGGTGCGGGGACCAGGAGCAGCGCAGGGAGAGGGGTAAGTATATTACCTGTGAGGGGCCCGGCACATGGGGGGCTGTTTCAGAATTTAGATAACCCCTTTAATATGGCCCGTCCCACCGGTTTCTCATTACACAAGCAACACTCCCAGGAGAGGCAAAAGTGCAATGCCCCAGATTTCTGATTAATTTACAAGTGGAAGAATAATTCACCGTTCTCTTCACACACTTTATCTGGCTTCTATGTTGGAAAAATTGTAACAAATACTTCATAAATATGACACTCATATTTCTCAGTGGGTTTACACCACACAACTGTCATATATACACTGGTAAATCTCCGCATACAGTTCTATGTCTGCTGCTTCCCTCATTCAGTGTATTCTAAAATGGTCTGTCTGAAGCCACCACTAGGGAGAGCTCTGTGTATAGGAATTTACACAGTTACCATTGACTGTAAAAATGTGTTTGCACTAGTGGTGGCTGCATGAAAATGCTGTTTTTATATGTTGGGACAGGATGGAGGAGTTCAATGCTGTGTCCCCTAGGCCCTATAGCAGTGACATGGGCTACCCCCATGGAAGGTACACTACTGCAAATACCAATAATCACTGCCCTTAGAATTTCTGGACACATCAAAGTCGATCACTCGCTCTAAATTCACTGATAAAATCCATCTTCAGTGAGGCAGAGCTGAAGACGGATTATCAGGTCACTGAGAGATTAGGTTATAGCTGCTGCTACTCATAGATATCTATGGTAAGGGGGAGGGAGAAGAGTGAAAGAGGTACAGACACACAGAGATCCTGCTGATGGCTCAAATATTTTTTTCTTTCGCACTTCAATGCTGGATTATCATCTACACTGCTGAATACTGGTGTATAATGTCCTCCATGCTGCTCCATCTAAGAGGGTGCTACAGAGAGTCAAAAGAACAGGATCTTCTCTTCTCTGTGCGCTGTATATGGGAGACATCATAGCAGCTAGTCTGCATCCCTCCTGGAGCTCAGATTAGTGAAAACTAATAGATATGGAGTCTGCTGAGAGTGCAAACCATTAATAAAAGCAGGATACAAGTCATATAATGCTCAGAAACTCATGCTCTGATGACGGGTTAGTCTGAAAAGTAATCTGATACTACAATTATTCTTTAATCACTGTAAAAATCACTGTAAATTCTACAACTTTCTAAAATATCTACCTTAAGAAAATTCCACTGCACCTAAGCTAGGGCTAGGGCAAGCGCGTGTTACATAAAGGGAAAGTAGTGTGACTTATCGGGAAATGGTGTTTGGTCTAAAATGGCAAAATTTTACCAAAAGGCACACAATTCTGTTGCATAGTAAGCCATCCAGTAGGTGGTATAACACTACACACATGGGTCTATTCCTGCTCACATTTCTCATCCACAACCTTAGGCTAAATATAAAGCAGCTCACCTGTGGGTAATTCCCGGGAGCATGGAAAACACCTGGCTCAGGTGTACCAATCTAGACAGGAACATATGGAGAAATCCAACTTCTATAAAAATCTGTAGTTTAGTTATACAAAAAGCCATACACACAGACAAGAGCGTCTATGCGTTTTGGGTCATTGCATACAGACCTTTACTCATGTCATGAAACGCGTTGTCTCTGTCTATGCATAAATAAACTAAAGATTTTTATGGAAGCTGGATTTCTCTATTTTTTTCTTACTACTTTAGGCTACGTTTACATATCTGGTTCCTAAGTCTGTAGTCTGTTCTAGACAGATATTACTAGTATATGTCTGGCCAAAAGCTGCCATTTATGCTGGAAGCCCATTGGATCCCATTACAGTCAATGGGGTTCCGGCGGTGTACGGCTGTGATGGGTGCGGTCAATTGCTAGGATATGCCCCCATTTTTATAGGTGCAGGTCCCACCGCTGGAACTGGCACCTATATTGGGAATGGAGCCCCGCAAGTTGGTGGATGGAGGACTCCGGTCCGGCCAACACCAAGTGCTCTCCCCAAAGAAGTGAATGGGATTGTACCGCGCATGACCGGCCCTTGATCCCATTCATTTCTATGGGGCCAATGGAAATTACCGATTTTTTGCTACAGTATGTCAGTCTGAAGTCCGGGCTGTTTAGCTCACAGACTATTGCGGTTTTAGGTATTTTTGATGTAATCACAAGGTCACTTGCAAATATTAGTTGCGTTGTAACCATACCTCAATGTCCCTGCAGCTTGAGGACACCACGTAGCAGATTTACCATTCGACAGGTTCTCACAGGTCACTAGTATGTGACTGCTCACTAAGCATCGACAAAACATTTGGTGCCATCTCGCATTCCTGGAAATTTGGAATTTTTTCAGTTTTGCCCTCCAATAACCCTGTAACGCAGTCACTTCAAATATCTTGCAAAGATTATCGCTTCTTTGTCACGTGAATACTAGGCAAACAAACAGTTCTGTGCTATAGAGAGAGCTGGTTGGGGGTGTGATAAGTAATATCATGAGCTCCTGTGATTTCTAACTAGCCCAGTGAAGAACAGGCGGATGGATAGGAGGAAAGCAAAAAGCCCCACATGGTGAATTCAAGGAACATGATATGCCGTAGTAATATGAATGAAACGGCGGTCTTTATAATTACGTGTTATAGTAGAAGGGAAACAATACAAGCTTTGTAGATGGGCAAAAGGAGGACGTGACCAGCTGAGCGGTCCACAGTATGGACAAGTAAATGATCCTCTCACCCAGAACATGTATTTTCAGTATAAGGGCTCATGCACACGATCGTATTTTTTTTCCGTGTCCATTACGTTTTTATTTGCAGCCCATATACGGAATCATTCACTTCAATGTGGCTGCAAAAAAAAAAACGGAAATTATACTGTGTGCATTCCTTGTCTGTATGGCTGTTCCGCAAAAACAGAACATGTCCTATTATTGTTCGCATTATGGACAAGGATAGGACTGTTCAATTAGGGGATGGCGATTCCGTTGCGCAAAATGCGGAATGCACATGGCTGGTATCCGTGTTTTGCAGATCCGCAATTTGTGGACTGCAAAACATACAATCGTACATGAGCCCTAAGGGTCCATTCACACGACCGTATGTATTCCGTGATCCGTATAAAAACGAAACGGAAGACATACGGAAAGTGTTCTGTAGTGTTTCGCATTTTTGCGGACCCATTGACTTTAATGGGGCTACGGACGTGATTTTGCGGCCAAGTATAGGACATGTTTCATTTTTTTTGCGGGAGAACTTCCGTAATATACGGATTTTTTTTTCTCCTATGGAAAAATGAATGGGTCCGTATGGTTCTGCATCTTATCCGCAATTTTTTTTTAGATGCGGAAATGTACATACGGTCGTGTGAATGGACCCTAAGGTTACAACCACATGGCGTGGTTGTAACGTGGCACTTTGCAGTCGACTACCAAGTGGCTGTACCGCAGCTGGCTCCTGTTAAACAAATGAAACCGCACTGTTGGTCAGTCAGCATTGTTAATGGTGGCATGGCACCATCAATACCGCGCAGTCAGTAAAAATGCAGACCGACTAAAAAGATTTTACTTTTTTTTTAAATGGAAATTCTGGACACGTTCCGTGTCAATGGACAGAACACTTCTTTTTTGCATGGTACGATACTTAAAACAGCAAGTGAAAAAAGCGATGTATGGTTTAACGTGCAGATTCCCCATTGAAATCAATGTAGATGTTCTGCGTAAACAAAATCCACACCAAAAATCCTCCTGTATCGCACAAAAAACACACGCAGATCTTCCCCATTGATTTCAATGGGGAATCCAAATATTAAACCACATAACGTTTTTTTTTCGGCTTGCAGTTCTAAAAACTGCACTACGGAAAAAAGAAGTGTCCATTCTTGACGCAGAATTTCCATTGAAAATAGCCAGGAATGAAAATCCTTGCCAAAACTGCACGAAAAACCAGGTTAAAAACGCGTCAGAAATACAAAAAAACCTGAGGTGGATTTCATTTCAGGTTTTTCAGTTCAGAAAATACTTTTTGTTAATATACCCGTATGATGCCAGTCATTTGTTACCAGCATCATGTAATATATTCCAGTACCTATATAATTAACCCTTTAAAGCCCTCCATATGTATCATCCTGTACCAATCATTTGAGGGCTGTGCAGCAGGGAAACAAATGTACCTCGGTGGGCTGGCTGCCTTCTTACAGATTGGGATGTCACAATGTCAGCTTAGTTCTTTGCTATATGACAGGGAATTGATTAAAATCAATTCTTTATCACTAAACAGCGATACACAGTTCTCTGGACAGTGATGGAAGATTTATCAAAACTGGTGTAAAGCAGAACTGGCTTAGTTGGCTATAGCAACCAATCAGATTCCACCTTTAATTTTTCAGAGCTCCTCTGGAAAATGAAAGGCGGAATCTGATTGGTTGCTATGGGTAACTAAGCCAGTTCTGATTTACACAAATTTTGATAAATCTGCCCCGAGGTGTCTATGGATGTGAAGGCAATGGCTGTCACTTTTGGATGATCTAGGGAAATCCAGGGAAGACCCAGGTCATGGTATTTCTACTTACTATAAGTCACAGTATACAAAAATACCTTCACCAACTATGCTGTGTAAGATAGGCCCATATTAAAGGGATTTTCTGGTCATTACAGATGGATGACCTATCTATCCAAAGGACAGGTCATCTGGTAGGGGTTCAAATCCTAGCAACCCCACAATAATCTGTTTAGAGGGGCTGCAGCACTCATATAAATCGTGGGTCCTTACACAGTATACAAGCACAGCACGGTACATTGTATAGCGGTCGTACTTGATATTGCAGCTCAGTCACATGATGTCACTTCATAAGTTTGGGAAAAGGCTGCAGGGCTCATCTGAGGACTGCAGCCCCTTCTAACAGCTGATTGTCTGGGTACCAGAAGTTGGACCCCCACCAGGTCAGATATTGATGACCTATCCTGAGGATAAACTGTAGGGGAAAAAAGCATAAAAAAAGCATCCTTCTGTGAGAAGGAGACAGAAAATGAGCAACGATACCGATACAGAGAAATGAGCAACGAAAACAGACTGTTTTTCATGGGACAACTTCTTTTAAGTTCCACAAAAGCCCATTAATGGTCCTCATAATTAAAAAAATCCCATTCAGAATATTTGCCTGGCTAGCTAAATTGGTTTATTGCACTCATGGTGGTGAAGCATAAAAATAAAGGCACTTCACATAATACCTACTGCAGAGGAAAGGTCAAATTACATGCCCAACCATGTATTAAATGGACGGATCCGGCCCACCAGAATGGGAGCCACTCTTACTTATAGGTGCTCTCTTCTAACTCTTGAAGGAAGGGTCTTATTATTGTTTGTTAACTATATGGAGGATTATAAAAAACGAGGATAATTGGAGGATACTGTATATCAAAAATGTTCACTTTCCCTTTAAATGAGGAATTTTGCTCAGAACACAGGCTCAGAAATATCAATAATGTGTGATCATGAAAGGTTAAGGGACTCTGCTTCACTTCTACCTATGCTGGTTTCTGAATACACTAACATTGGATTTAATCCTTTGCTTTAAAGGGGTTCTCCGGGAATGATTTAAAATGGCCTCCAGCAATCTGTATTAGGCCTCATGCACACGGCCGTTGCCCGGCCGTGGCCGCATTGCGACCCGTGCTTCCATGTGGTTTCTCTCTGTGCCTCTGCACCGCAAAAAAGTAGTGCATGCAATACTTTTTTATGATGTGGACCGTCGGATGCGGATCGTGAACCCCATTCAAGTGAATGGGTCCGCGTCCACATGCAGCAGCCCTATGGTCAGTGTCCGTGCATGGGCCCGGCTGGCCATGAGGCCTTAGAATGTGCGCAGGACTGGTTGCCTCCACTTGCAGACCTGACTAGTGGGTTGGGACCTCACTACACACTATGCTGTGGCACTTGCATATACTACATATTGGTGAGCGTTCCTGTCAGGCTGCTCAGCCATGATGGCATATCATAGACTGGATCACATCATTACCATCTATTATGGAGCAGTGTAGTAATGTCCCCTCACCACCCTAGGCTGCTCTGCAAGTGGTGGCATCTAGTCCTGCTCACAGGTTGCTGGCGGCCACTTTAAATCTTTCCCAGGGAACCCTTTTAAACCTGTATTTGTGGTTCAGGAGCAGTTCTGTTCTTTGTGTATTTCTGCCAATTATCCACTATTTCCTCATGTGATTCCTCATTTTTCCTGTCTTTTTAAACCTTTTTGTGCAAATTTCTTAGTACATCAGGTTGTCTTCTGTTTACTTCAGGCTTTTGAAGCTACATACAGAGGTTGTGTTTTATCTCAGTTTGGCCATTAGAGCTATGTTGGCAGCTACATCAGCATGCATTTCACAGATTATATACCGCAACACAGCGCCCATCAAACTGCATATTTCAATACAACAAAAGGGGCTGTTGTTTGTGTGGCTGTGTCCAGCAGTCTCGGTATCGCTGCTCATGTTCTGTCTCCTTCTCACAGAAGGATGCTTTTTTATGCTTTTTTTCCTGCAGTTTCATTTCTACAACAGAACAATGTGGCCCATAACAGACTGTAACCTTATTGGCCCCGTCAGAGGGAGTGGGGAGGATGTCAAGGACGTTTTCCGATTGGCTGATAACACCCCTAAGAGGGCGGGCCATGTGGTCAAGGAGAAACATTGATTACAGCTCTGGAGAGAAGTATTGTCACTTCCTTCAGCGTTAACCCTATCAATCCCACGCAGAACAGAAAATATAGCAAATAATGTACGATATGATCTACGAGACACGGTCTGGATAGCTGCCCGGAAAAAAAAAAAAATCACTGCTCCTGT
Source organism: Rhinella marina (assembly GCA_900303285.1). Taxonomy (NCBI): domain Eukaryota; kingdom Metazoa; phylum Chordata; class Amphibia; order Anura; family Bufonidae; genus Rhinella; species Rhinella marina. Next base: position 166,035 of record ONZH01008968.1, read on the forward strand.
AAGACGGCAAGGGTGTGTGGTGCAGGACGGAGCTTCTGCACAATCCGGATTTTATTAGATATGTTTATTTCATTTTTATTTTTCGGTATATTTATTACACTGCATTATACTGGTATGAATACTGGTATGAACACTACTCAACATACCGGTCCTTTTTCTTATTTTTCTATGAAAGCTGGGAGGCTATAGGTCTCTCATCTCAGAAACTGAGTGTGCTTAGCAGCTTTCAGCAGTGTCTGTGCAAACAGGATGTATCCTGGAACGCCCCATGAGATGTGTGCGTGCTAGGCTGGCAAGTACATGCTGTGAAATCGCTTTAATTCTTACACCTATTAGTCCGGCAATTCAACATTTACACCGGATATATTCCACTTTGTGCTTACAAAGTGGAATATATAACTCTCCCTGCACAGTAATCGTCATTGGCCACAAGTCTTCCTGAAAGTTCTTCACTCTTAAAGGGGTATTTCAGAACTAACATACTGATAACCTATCCATAGGATACGTTGTCAATATGAGATTGGTGGAGGTCCAACACCTGGCACCACGGGCGGACTGGCCATAGGTCCTACAGGGAAAATTCCTGGTGGGCCGATGCCCAGGAGGCCACCCGGGCTCTTTTCATCCCTGCTGGCTGGATACATAATGATCTGATGCTCTCCGCATTAATTAATGCTAAGAGAAACAGGTACTTATGCCCCTGGCCGGCAATCAAAGGTGCCCTCCTGAATTCAACGGTATCACCATCCTAAGTTGCATATTGCGACACAGATGGCAGTATTTTATGCTGCACTGCGGTATTGGTTCTGCTGGGACTGTATTTTGTACTACACTAAGGCACTGCTGGCCCTGCCTGCCTAGACTACTTGTGTCAATCTGAATCTGCTTATGACATGGGACCACTTTCACGTTTTTTTCCAGGGTACCTTTAAGTTCCCAGTCCCCTGCCTGGCACCCTCCACAATCAGCTGTCAGTGGCAGCCGGAACACCATAGCTCTGTGCACTGCGAATTGACCAGGTACTACACCGTGAGGAGCATCAACTGCAGTACCCAAGAACGGCCACTACGCAGTGTACGGCGCTATGGTGTACCAACTCCAAACTCTGTTTACTTCCAGAACCTGCAGCTGGGTGTTGGACCCCCACAGATCTCATATTAGTGACTTACCCTATGAATAGACCGTCATGCTGGTCCTCATCCAAACATGGAGTGATAGAAATATCTTTTTCTTTCTTAATTTATTAGGAAATTATTCTATCCTAATATCAGTATATGGTTGTTTGCCTTAAAGCAGGTCATCTAAAGCACTTAATGCTAATTAGGTTAATGCTAATGAGTAATTTAAAACAAAATCAGTAATGGGAAAATGTCAATTTGTGAATGAGAATTTCATATATTCAGTAAAATTACTAATTTGGCTGCAGCAATACTATGACACTGTAGTCTGGAATATCTGATTATCTGATGTTTACTGGATCCAGGCTTCCAACTATAAGGCCTCATGCACACGAACGTGTGCCAGCCGTGCCCGTGCTGCGGGCCGCAAACTGTGGTCCGCAATGCACGGGCACTGACCGTGAGGCCACCGCATGTGGATCGCGGACCCTTTCACTTGAATGGGGTCCGCGATCCACATCCAAGGGTCCGCACCGCAAAAAAGTAGTGCTTCCGTGGTGTTCTGATCCGTGCCTCGCTCTGCATCTCCCGGATCGCAGACCCATTGAAATGAATGGGTCCGCGATCCGTGATGCGGCCTGCACATGGCCGGTGCCCGTTTATTGCGGACCCGCCGTATGCGGCCCGCGGCACGGGCACGGCCGGCAAACGGGTTCGTGTGCATGAGGCCTAAGGGTCCATTCACACATCCTGTTTTTCTTTCCTGATCCGACCCGCAAATAATGCGGATAGGATGCGGATCCATTTATTTCAATGGGTCCTGAAAAAATGCGGACAGCACTCCGTATGCTGTCCGCATCCGTTGTTCCGTTCCGTTATTCGGATCCGCAAATAAGATAGAGCTTGTCCTACTTTGTCCGCATATGCGGTCTGTGGTCCCATTATAGTCAATGGGTCCGCAAAAAATGCTGATGATATGCGGAATGTATCAATATGTCATCCACATATCATTTGCAATTGCGGATCCGTTTCCAGGAAATAGAAAGAAATACCCTACCAACATATATTCCTCCTTCCTTTTTTTTGCGGAAAAACAGAACGGATGCGGATGTACAATTGGTAAAAACGGAAGGTTTTTGCGGAAACACGGATCAGCAAAAAACAGACCAAAAATCTGGAAAAGAAAAATACGCACGTGTGAATGAAGCCTAATGCCCCTTTCACACGAGCGCGAGACTCGCATGTCTCCCGCAACGCATCTACAGGGCTGGACTCGGTACTGACAGGGATCAAATAGCATTATATGCAATCCCAGTCGGTGCCGGAGTCCAGCCCTGTAGATGCGTTGCGGGAGACATGCGAGTCTCCGCTCGTGTGAAAGGGGCATAAGGCCACTTTCACGCAGTCAGTGTTTGATCAGTGATTGTGAGCCAAAACCAGGAGTGGAGCCTACACAGAGATAAGGTATAAGGGAAAGATCTGCACCTGTTCTGTGCTTTTGATCAGCACCTGATTGTGGCTCACAATCACTGATAGTAATCACTGATCAAATACTGACCACACTGACTGTGTGAAAGCATCCTAAGATTTCAGATTGTTGGGTATGCAGCTAAAGCAGCTGTGACCTGTCCAAGTAAGGACTCCACAAGACAAGGTCCTATGGCAGGGGTCCCCAAACTTTTTACATAGGGGGCCAGTTCACGGTCCCTCTGAACGTGGGAGGGCCGGACTATAAAAAAAACTATCAACAAATCCCTATGCACTCTGCCCATATCTTATTTTAACGTAAAAAAAGCAAAACGGGAACAAATACAATATTTAAAATAAAGAAGTAAATTTAAATCAACAAACTTACCAGTATTTCAATGGGAACTATGGGCCTGCTTTTGGCTAATGAGATGGTCAATGTCCGGTTCCATATTTGTCACTGCTAGCCGTAACAAGTGATGCAAGTGTGCATCAGTTAGTCTAGATCTGGTTGGAGATTTCAGATGTTTCATTCTGGAAAAAGTCTGTTCACAGACATAAGTGCTGCCAAAGATGGTTGCCATTTTGAGTGCATGGTTCCTGAGATTAGGATAAGTCTCAGAGGGGAGAGATGCATAGAAATTAGGCAAGCTGCTTGACTTGAATGCGTCTTTCAGAGAGTCACAATTCTGCAGTTCAGCCAGTTCCATTTGGTAAATTGTATCCACATTTTCAATGTCAATAGAAAATGGGTTACGGAAAAGCTGTATGTCCTGTTCATGGAGATGAAGCTCTTTAAATCTGAATTGGAACTCCTTTTGCAACTTTTCCAGTGAATCCACACAGGTTTCTTTTGGGAATGCAATCTTGGGTTTTTTCCGCTAACAGACTTTGAGTTAAGGGGAGATGGCAGAAATTTTCCTCCTTCACTTGTTTGATAAGGAGGCCCAATTTTACTTCAAATGCTTTCACATGTGATTGCATATCACAGATGAGTTTCCCTTTTCCTTGAAGTTGCACATTGAAACTGTTGAGTAGCTCTGTTACATCTGTCAGAAAGGCAAGGTTCCATTTCCATTCTGCATCATTGAGCTCTGGTACTTCTTTGTTTTTTGAAAGCAAAAAAGCTGTAATCTGTGGAAGTAAGTCGTAGAAATGTCTCAAAACTCTCCCTCTACTCAGCCAACGAACTTCTGTGTGGTACAGAACATCTTCATAGGCAACATTTAGCTCCGACAGAAATTCCTGAAATTGTCTGTGGTTTAGTGCATTTTGCTCTAATGAAGTTAACACAAGATACCACAATTTTCATAACAGAGTCCCACTTCAGTGATTTACTACATAGCGCTTGTTGGTGGATGAGGCAGTGTATGGCTATTGGGTGAGAATGGTTAAGTTTGTCCATCTCTTGTTTAATGCGAGCAATTACTCCTTTCTTAGACCCCACCATGCTAGGAGCACCATCAGTTGTCACACTGGCTAGTTTAGCCCAGTCCAGCTCCAAATCCTTCATAGTTTGGGAAAGCTTTTCATATATATCCTCTCCTGTAGTTGTTCCTTTGATGCTTTGTAGTGCAGCAAGCTCTTCTGTGACTTCAAATTTGTCATTGGTCCCACGAATGAAAATTAGAAGTTGTGCAGAATCACGAACGTCAGTGCTCTCGTCGAGTGCCAAGGAAAAATAGGAAAGTTTTCCTGCGGAGTTTTGCAAATGCTGATGCAAATTGTCTCCCATTTCTTCAATCCTTCGTGTCATTGTAGATTCCTGAAAGACTAACTGTACTAAATAAGTCTGCCTTTTCTGGACACATCTCTTTGGCAACAGAAAGAAGGCAATCTTTAACAAATTCTCCCTCCACGAATGGTCTGCCAGTGCACGCTATTAGCTTGGCAACTTGAAAACTTGCTCGCAGTGAAGAAATATTTAGCTGCTTCTGCTTCACAAAAGTATTTTGCTGAGCTGTCAATGTATTTTTCAGTTTTAATATTTTATCTTTTCTCACATCTCCACTCAAACAATCATATTTATCTTTATGTTGAGTTTGATAGTGTCGACGCAAATTGTATTCTTTGAACACAGACACTATATTCTGGCATATCAAACACACAGCTCTTTCCTTGTACTGCATGAAAAAGTAATCATAGGTCCACTGTTCTTTGAATATCCTACACTCTGAGTCAATTTTTCTCTTTCTTGACGTTCATTGTTTCCTAAGGATTCCAAATTGCTATTAGTAATATACCAATAGAATAGAAACCAAGAATAATTTTGCCCCCCAAGGCATACAGTCCATTGTGCCCCCATCAGACCTCAGATCAGTGTATTCTGCCAACATCAGACCTCAGATCAGCGTATTATGCCCCCATCAGGCCTCAGATCAGCTTTATGTGCCCCCATAAGACCTCAGACCAGCGTATTATGCCCCCATCAGACCTCAGATCAGCTTTATGTGCCCCCATAAGACCTCAGACCAGCGTATTATGCCCCCATCAGACCTCAGATCAGCTTATGTGCCCCCATAAGACCTCAGACCAGCGTATTATGCCCCCATCAGACCTCAGATCAGCTTTATGTGCCCCCATAAGACCTCAGACCAGCGTATTATGCCCCCATCAGACCTCAGATCAGCTTTATGTGCCCCCATAAGACCTCAGACCAGCGTATTATGCCCCCATCAGACCTCAGATCAGCTTTGTGCCCCCACCAGACCTCAGACCAGCGTATTTTGCCCCATCAGACCTCAGATCAGCTTTATGTGCCCCCATCAGACCTCAGATCAGCCCACAGTGCCCCCTTCAGACCTCATATCAGCCCACTGTGCCCCCTTAAGACCTCAGATCAGCCCACTGTGCCCCCTTAAGACCTCATCAGCCCACTGTGCCCCCTTAAGACCTCATCAGCCCACTGTGCCCCCTTAAGACCTCATCAGCCCACTGTGCCCCCTTAAGACCTCATCAGCCCACTGTGCGCCCATTAAAAAAAAAAAAAAAAAAAAAAAAAATCTTACCTCTCCTGGCTTCAGCTCCGCTCCGGCTGTCTTCTTCACTGGCCGCGCTGCACTGTCACCTGACCTCGTACAGCGTCAGGTCAGAGTGCGCGCACTACGTCCTGACGCTGTATCAGGCAGGATAGTGCACCGCGGGCCACCGGCCGAAGATACCGGAGCGCAGAAGCGGTAAGTAACCAGCTCCTGCGCTCCAGCAATGAGCGCTTCCATCTGGATTGATAGAAGCGCTCATTGCTTCAGGCGCCCAGCCATAAATATAAGAATTGTGGCGGGGGCCGGATAAAAGGCCTCCGGGGGCCGCATTCGGCCCACGGGCCGTAGTTTGGGGACCCCTGTCCTATGGTATCTGGCACAATACATCAGCAGCAGCTTTTTGTAGTCACATAAATTTTGAGGAGGACTTCCATGGAATGGAACTAGGGGCTACTTTCACATATGCGTTTTGAATTCCGATTTTGAGATCCGGCGGAGGATCTCAAAACCGGAGCAAAACGCTTCAGTTCGATTTAATACATCCAGATGCATCCGTTCTGTTTGCATGGGGTTGTATTACATCGAAATTAAACAAACCGGATCCGGCACTAAACACTGACTGTAAGTCAATGGGTGCCGGAGAAAACGGATCCGGCACCATTGACTTGCATTGTATTTAGTTTCGCAGACCAGACATAAAACCGCAGTTTGCGGTGATTTTGTGTCTGGTCAACAGGCTGAACAAACTGGAATGGAAAGCATCCTGATCTAACTTTTTCTGTTTTGTCCCCATTGACAATGAATGGGGACAAAATGGAAGTGCTTTGCCCCAAAAATGGAAGTGCTTTGCCCCAGTTTTGAGATCCTCCGCCGGATCCCGGATGTTTTAATATATGCAAATGAGCCTCTAGGAGCAATGGAGGCATTGCCATTACACCTAGAGGCTCTTTCTGCAACTGACGCGTCCTCTGCATGTCCTCAGCAGGCGTGATTATGTTTTTACTGCCAGGCCCTGTCAATCAAAGTGCAAAGGGGGCAGCAGTTGCAGAGAGAGCAGAGCCTCTAGGTGTAATGGTAACGCCCCCATTGCTCCTAGAGGCTCAGTTGCATACATTAAAATATAATTTTTCTCAGAAATGAGGACACATATGAACATGGGACCAACACAGATGTCTTCAGCTGCCAAGCGCACATGTAACAGGTCAGCCAGTTTCACACTCCTTTATTTTAATATCCTCAACTTTGGTAAATTGTGTGAAGGAATTACACTGTTTCTTGACCGCCATCAATCACCAAAGTAATAAACCTTTCCCTTCAAGCGAATTAACTCTTTACCCGCCAGCTATCTCATACATTGCGGCCAGTGCTTTTCCCCTCCGCTCCCCCATTCTCGGTCGGTCTAGACTTGTGTGAGTAGAAATCGTTGCTATGGAAACTGACTCTCTTCTCTGCTTCCCCGTGCCCAGGACCATCCTCATTTCCACAGGAAAGTCGATATGTGTGAAAACGCAATTGGCTAAGAATAGGTTAATGAGAAAGGTGGTAAAACACCAGCACGTGCTGAGAAATGATGTGCGTAGCAAACACTATCAGGAGGCGCCCCATCATTACCCGATGTTTGTGTGTTCCAAGGACTGGGAATGTCACATCTCTACCACTCGTCGCCTTTAACAAGATTCATGCTCAATGAATAATTTAGCATCCAAAATCTCATATAAAAAAACGTAGACTTATGTGCTGACTGCCAGTGGGGACAGAGATGTAGAGATATATAATGTCACCAAGGCAGCATAGGTCGGTATATATCATCTACTAATTGTGCAGCTTTGACACCTCAGATCCCTCAGGGAGGATATAAATATACATCAGATGTGTCTGCTCAGAGGTAATCTGCTCTGAGGTTGGAGCTCCTGATCTGGGATGAGGGATATAGCATGCGTGGAGGTGGAGGGGATGATGACATCATGGCTTCCAGTGTGAAATATGGGTCAGCAACACCTTATGCCTCCCCATAAAACAGTACAAGCAAGGACAAACGTTATCTGTAATCTACATGTACAGTAGATACAAATATATAGGAAAAAGGATTGATTTTCTATGGTTAAAGTGAAGTTCCACCTTTTGGAGAAGCTTTAACTCATATATGAGGGAATTACAATATGAAAGGGGTAATACACCTAGTACCCAAATAAAAAATAAGGGCTTGTTTGGTGGCTCCATTGCAGTAAAGTCCTGCATGCAAAAGCCCTGGGGGGTTGGGATTTATCAAAACTGGTGTAAAGCAGAACTGGTTTAGTTGCCTATAGCAACCAATCAGATTCCACTTTTCATTTTCCAAAGGAGCTCTGAAAAATGAAAGGTGGAATCTGATTGGTTGCTATGGGCAAGACAATTTTGATGAATCCCCGCTGGATTTTTTCTCCATGATAAAGAGGACTCCAGAATGGGAACCAAACGGATACCATTATATTCAATGGGATCTGTTGGGTTTTCTTTGGGTTAGTTATGTGTATGCTATTTTCTATGTTATGATCCTATAACCAGGTAGAATAATGGAAATCAATAGCGAGTCTATTGTGGGAATCGCACTCTGTGTGTGAGCGTGATCCTCCATTCTGGACTTGCAGGAGCGTACGGTATTAGGCTACATTCACACTACCGTATGTGAATGGGGCCGTATCTATCCGCAAAATTGCGGATAGATACGGCCCCATTCACTTCTATGGGGCCGGGAGCCGCGGCTCCTATGAAGAATCCCTATAGTTGTCCGTGAGCACGGACAACTATCGGCATTTTCAATGCCGCCTGGCGTGTGTTCCGTGCGCACGGAACACATGCCGGGCAGCCCCATTGAAAATGCCTATAGCTGTCCGTGCGCACGGACAGCTATAGAGATTCTTCATAGCAGCCGCGCGGCTCCCGGCCCCATAGAAGTGAATGGGGCCGCATGTATCCGCAATTTTGCGGATACATACGGCCCCATTCATACGGTAGTGTGAATGGGGCCTTATACTGATATAATAATGCTATGTGCCTCTGCTTGACCTTACTTCTATAGAATCACTGTGACATAAAGCTGTCAGTATGATCCTGTAGAAGTAAGGTCAAGCAGAGGCACACGGAATTATAAATCATGATAATGCCATGCGCTCCTGAGTGTGATTTGTGCAATGGAGTTGCTCGTGTGAAACAGCCCTAACAGCAATTGATTCTGATAAGATCCTGTTCACACTGTCATGTCTTCTCTTCATGACACAGCCATGACAGGGCCAGGCCATAGGGGTGTGCGACCTATGCAGACACACAAGGCACACCGGCAACCCCCATGTTGAAAGGGTACCACAAATCTTAATACTAACTGTATAGCAATGTTATTTAGACATTGCATAGCAGTATTATTTGACTTTGACTTTATTCATCCAGAAGTGGATCCTAAATACAGAAAAAATACAACTTGTCATAAATTAGGCACGGCATCCGGCAGTCCATGCGCCTGAGCTGAAATCTACACTAGCCCCCAGCTGACAAAGATTTCAGTCTTCTTCTATGCCCTAAAACTGATGTAGAAGGTGATAAATGTGCCGCCACCCCCACCCCACATTTGCCACGCCCCCTTTTTAAGACCGTAGCAAGACCAGCAGAAAACTGGCACGTGCACAAAAATGTTGCACACGTGCCATTGAAAAAGTCCCAAATGTGCAGTTTGCGATTTTTCACACCACAAAATGGCATGTTCAAATGATACATCTCCTCCAAAATGTTTCTCATTTTGGAACCCACTAATGATCTTGGCTTTAAAAAATCCAGTTCTGAAGTGAAGGCTACTTTATGTATGGAGCTGTTATGTGTTGGCATTACTTGAGCACTGTATGGTGGCATTATGAGACGCAGTTAATCCTCATTCACACGTCAGTGTTTCACGGACGTGTCATGTACGTATTCTCCACGGACAGCACACGTCCCCGTTCATTTTAATGTGTGTATTCAGACATCAGTGTTTCAGCACGGTCCGTGGGTCCGTTTTTAACACGGATGCATGTCCTATCTTGATCCGTTTTTCAACGATTATTAAGAAGAGATGCTTTGAAAATTATTTTTCAGCTATTCAGTGTCAGTAAAACACGGATGCAACACGGACAGCAAAAACAGTACACACGGACCCAACACGCATCCTTAACGGACAGCTTCCCGGATGCCTCACTGAACACCTGCTTTCACCGTCATTGAATAGTATATTATTTTTGAAGTATATTGTGTTGTGGGTATTCTTGAGTATCCCATTCTATGACTCTTGCGTATCCCATTTACTTGTAATGGGTTCTTTCAGGTTTTTGTTGGTGTTCTGGTATTTTCATTACAACACTGCCGAAATGGGAAAAATGCCAATGTGAACAGAACATAGAGTGCCTGAAGAGCCGCACTTGACCTACAGGTACCATCAATGTCAACCGCCCTTATGCCCATGATGAAAATCTCTGAAATAAAAATAAAATTGAGGACAGGATTTACGTAAATCCAGCACATAAGAGCTTAGCTATAACAGTATTAGATGATGTATTTGCCTGAGCTCCGGGTTCACTTTGTGTTTCTTCAGAACATATGAAGGGAAAGGAACAGATAACGGCAAAGCACCTGCTACGTGTCATCATTACTTTTGGGTAGATTTACACATCGGATTTCAGTACAGATTCCGCTCTAAAACTGGGCGGCATCCGCGCAAAAACTGCCTCCCATAATTTGGGATAATGGGAGGCCACGCTCCAGTTTGTGCAGCTGTGGTTTTTTCATGTGTGGTTTTCCAAATCATGCCAAGAATGGACATGTCCATTATTGGCGTGGTGACCGTGCAGACACCTCGGGGAAGCCTGTTTGTGGTTTAGTTCCATTTAGTGACCAGGACCACACCATTCAAAAGTAGTGGTTTTTGCTTTGGGGTACGTGACACGGTCAAAACGTTCTGAAAAGAATTGGATTGGAATAGGTTGGATCCAATGATGTTACCTGTGGTGTAGAATTAAAGAATAACTTGCAATGTGGGGATATTTTTTATTTGTGTGTATATATATATATATATATATATATACTGTATATATTTGGATGAACATTGTAAAACTCGACGCTTTTCCGTCCGTGTAGAATCAGTATTGCCTCTAACTGCATTCTGTTTGTCCATATGGCATAAGTATGCCATCCGTTTTTCTCAGCCAGCAAAAAAAGAAAAATGTTTTTTTATCATTTCCTAGCAACCATCCATGAAAAGCGTACTGCAATAGAACACTATTATCCTTGTCCGTGATGCAGACAATAATAGGACAAGACTCATAATCTTGCGGAACGGAAATACGGACATACGGAAACGGAATGCACACGGAAGGCCTTCCGTTTTTTTTGCAGACCCATTGAAATGAATGGTTCCGCATACGGTCTGCAAAAAAACGGAACGGACACGGAAAGAAAAATACAGTCATGTGAACGAGCCCTAACACAGTGGTCTGTTGGTGAAACATATGGCAGTATAAAAGCTGTGCGTGCAGCAGGGGATACAGGAAACCCCATTGCTGCAGGTCGAGATTATCACCATGGAGGGGCGGAAATCCACAGGGCAGCTGAGGGGATGTGACATTGTTTTCTCATAATATTCAGCTCCAGTGGTTTACTGGACCTAATGGATCGTGGATGGTACATGGTGCATGTGCCATCTGATAAACATATATATACATAATAAGGCTTGAAGAAATCTTGATGCCAAGACTGGTCTGACAAGTCTTACAGTTTATTGTGCCAACTTGTACTCTTCTTTGTAATGGCAACATTTTCTTACAAGTCCTAGATTGTTAAACTCTTTTGCAGCTTAAGACAACACAATGTGGACAATTGGTAGTACTGTCTCATTATGTAACCACTTCTGACACCTTACTTCACCCAGATGAGGCATTGACCTGGGTCAAATCTATTCATTACTGTTAAATCATTCAATAATACAATCCAGACCCAACAGTGCAGAGATTATTATATATTTATTTATATTTTATATTTATTTTTATTATAAATATACAATAATATATATATATATATATATATATATATATATATATATATATATACATATTTTTCGAGTATAAATATCAGTGTAAGGGATGATGCACACGACCGTTGGTGTTTTGCGGATCCACAAAACACGGATACCGGCCACGTTCATTCCGCATTTTGCGGAACGGATGGCTCCTAATACAACAGTCCTATCCTTGTCCATAATGCAGACAGTAATAGGATATTTTCCTTATTTTGTGGCATGGCCATGCTGACATACAGACACTGAAGGCACGGAGTCATTTCCGTTTTTTGCCGCCCATTGCCACATATGGGCCGCAAAAAACACCAAAAAATACGTTTGTGTGCATGAGCCCTAAGCAAAACTGCATTGTTACTGCTACATATAAGCAGTTTTCATATCCAGCTGCACAGTATTGATAAAGGAAAATAAGAAAATTGGGGAGCATTTATGCAACTGGCATAAGAGGGTACTGAAACCTGTATGCCAAATGAATCTGATTATTTATTAATATAAGGCAAGACACACAGCTCTAAATTGCATAAACCCATGGACGCATATATGGCTGTACTATACCTCTGCACTGCTGGGAATTTTTACAAAGGCATAATAAAGTGTAGTCACAGTACGAAACCAGAGTGCATGACGCCTAAGAGACATTACTCACAAGCCTCTTGACATCTTAATAAGACGTTGCTTGTATTGGTGACAGCATCAGACTGGACCCCACACTGATATTCAAAAATCAATTCCGTTTAGTCATGTTATGGTTGTTACGTTACCCTGTGAATAGCAATGCATTGTAATATCACCTACATTGTGAAACTATAGAAGTCATAATGATGTAGCAGCATGGCTTCTTAAAGGAATGATCCCATTTTAGACATTTATGACCGTGCAACCATTTTCTTAAAAAAAAATAAAAATACAGTATATATATATATATATATATATATATATACACACACACACACAGTGGGGAAAAAAGTATTTAGTCCTCCACCAATTGTGCAAGTTTTCCCACTTAAAAAGATGAGGTCGGCCTGTAATTGACATCATAGGTAGACCTCAACTATGAGAGACAAAATGAGAAAACAAATCCAGAAAATCACATTGTCTGATTTTTAAAGAATTTATTTGCAAATTATGGTGGAAAATAAGTATTTGGTCAATAACAAAAGTTCATCTCAATACTTTGTTATATATCCTTTGTTGGCAATGACAGAGGTCAGACGTTTTCTGTAAGTCTTCACAAGGTTGGCACACACTGTTGCTGGTATGTTGGCCCATTCCTCCATACAGATCTCCGCTAGAGCAGTGATGTTTTGGGGCTGTCGCTGGGCAAAACAGACTTTCAAATCCCTCCAAAGGTTTTCTATGGGGTTGAGATCTGGAGACTGGCTAAGCCACTCCAGGACCTTGAAATGCTTCTCAAAGCCACTCATTCGTTGCCCTGGTGGTGTGCTTGGGATCATTGTCATGCTGAAAGATCCAGCCATGTTTCATCTTCAATCCCCTTGCTGATGGAAGGAGGTTTGCACTCAAAATGTCACGATACATGGACCCATTCATTCTTTCATGTACACGGATCAGTTGTCCTGGTCCCTTTGCAGAGAAACAGCCCCAAAGTATGATGTTGCCTCTTGCTTCACATGCTTCACAGTAGGTATGGTGTTCTTTGGATGCAACTCAGCATTCACTCTCCTCCAAACACGACGAGTTGTGTTTCTACCAAACAGTTCTACTTTGGTTTCATCTGACCATATGACATTCTCCCAATACTCTTCTGGAACATCCAAATGCTCTCTAGCAAATTTCAGACGAGCCCGGATATGTACTGGCTTAAGCAGGGGACACATCTGGCACTGCAGGATCTGAGTCTCTGGCGGCATAGTGTGTTACTGACGGTAGCCTTTGTTACGTTGGTCCCAGCTTCCTGCAGGTCATTCACTAGGTCCCCCCGTGTGGTTCTGGGATTTCTGCTCACAGTTCTTGTGATCATTTTGACCCCACGGGGTGAGATCTTGCGTGGAGCCCCTGATCGAGGGAGATTACCAGTGGTCTTATATGTCTTCCATTTTCTAATTACAGTTGATTTCCTCACACCAAGCTGCTTGCCTATTGCAGATTCAGTCTTCCCAGCCTGGTGCAGGTCTACAATTTTGTTTCTGGTGTCCTTTGACAGCTCTTTGATCTTCACCATAATGGAGTTTGGAGTGTGACTGTTTGGGGTTGTGGACAGGTGTCTTTTATACTGATAAACAGGTGCCATTACTACAGGTAATGAGTGGAGGACAGAGGAGCCTCTTAAAGAAGAAGTTACAGGTCTGTGAGAGCCAGAAATCTTGCTTGTTTGTAGATGACCAAATACTTATTTTCCACCATAATTTGCAAATAAATTCTTTAAAAATCAGACAATGTGATTTTCTGGATTTGTTTTCTCATTTTGTCTCTCATAGTTGAGGTCTACCTATGATGTCAATTACAGGCCTCTCTCATCTTTTTAAGTGGGAGAACTTGCACAATTGGTGGCTGACTAAATACTTTTTCCCCCACTATATATATAGTTCTTACAGCACTGTACAAGGATGTTCATCACTATCATTAGTCTCATAATCTAAATTCACCTATCTGTACTGTATACAAACCATCTGTACACCTATCTTTACTGTATAATAACATACAAGCCATCAATCCATGCAGATTTTGCGCTGCAAGCCATAAGTGCTAACCACTGAACAACCGTCCCATCGTCTCTCTATTCTTCCTCCACTTTTAATGAGTTTTGAGGCATGTAAAATATCTAAAAAAAATCTTAATCTCAATGTCCTCTGTTTAATCCTTGATCGAGATTAATTTTATTATTGTACAGCCTGGTTCTTGCTGTAGGCATGGGAGAGGTGAACGTCTTGTACTAATGGTAATGTAATAAGTACTGTTGAGCAATGTATCACATTTCCCTCCTTGTACTTCATCACTGAAGCAGCTCAGGTGCAGACAATCTCTAGTGGTTTCTTTATATAAACTGAGAGTTCAGATTTCTGGCATCTCACTGTTCCTCTAAACACACAGCTTCTTAGGGTCCATTCACACGAACGTATATTTGCGGGCCCGCATTACTGCGGACCCGCAAATATACGGGGGCCGCCCGGCGTGTGTTCCGCAGCGCTCGGAACACACGCCGTGCAGCCCCATTAAAAATGCCTATACTTGTCCGTGCACACGGACAAGTATAGGACATGCTTCAAAAGAGCCGCGGCACGGAGCTAGCTCCGTGCCGCGGCTCCCGGCCCCATAGAGGTGAATGAGGCCGCATCTATTCCCGCAATTTTGTGGATAGATACGGCCCCATTCACACGGTCGTGTGAATGGGGCCTTAGGGTGCAGCCACGTGTTCAGATTTTCGAAGCAGTTTCTGAAGCCAAAATCAGGAGTGGATTAAAAAAGAGAAGAAGTTGTGCCTGTCCTTTATACTTTCTCTCCTGATTTGGGCTTCAAAAGCTGCATAAAACATGAATTTGTAGCTGCACTCTTAGGCCTCATGCACACGCCCATCGCCCGGCCATGCCTGTATTGCGGCCCGCAATATGGAAGGTGCGGTTCAGAACAGAGTGTTTTCATGGGGTTCCTCTCCGTGTCTCCGTACCACATAAAATAGAACATGTTCTATTTTTTTGCAGTGTGGACAAATCATGGACCCATTCAAGTTGTGGAATCCGCACGGATGTTGCCCGTGCACTGGGGACCGCAATGCATGCAACTGCCAAGCAACGGCTACGTGCATGAGGCCTTAGTGGAACAAATAGAATATATGTAGTTTTATCAAGGATTGGAAATACAATCAAACCGTGGAAGAGGTAGTAATGGCAGATACTACAAGGGTATGGGTAGACATTGTGGCATCCACATGCGGTCGAACATACAGTGGACAGTTTTGAAGCCAATACCTTGCAAGCTTTGCTTGCAAAATCATACCACCATTGGCCACCTCATGTGGGCTTCATACATCCATGATGCCAAGACAGCGGCCCGTATCCTAATAAAGGGCTCGGTACTAACCCTATAACAAATTACTCAGGGTCAGGATAGGTCATCAATATTAAAAGCCCAGACAACCTCTTTAATGATGTATAATTAATCGAGGCATGGTGGCTCAGTGGTTAGCACTCATGCCTTGCAGCGCTGGGGTCCTAGCTTTAAATCCAACCATGAACCACATCTGCATGGAGTTTGTACATATGTTCTACCCGTGTTTGCGTGGGTTTCCTTCGAGTACTCTGGCTCCTTCCACACTCCAGAGACATACTGATAGGGAACTTAGATTGTGAGCCCCATTGGGGACAGAGTGATGATAATGTCTGTAAAGCGCTGCGGAATATGTCAGCCCTCTATAAATGACTGTAATAAATCAAGAAAGACTGAACTTGATGGACCTTTTTCCCATGTATATGACATAACTTGAAATATTCATCTCATAATAGCAGATTTGTACATTGCCATTGCATTTATGTGTGATATGTGATCATTTGTCACCCTCCATTGTGATGGGGTGGAAGCATTAAAGGGGTTGTCTCATTACAAGAACTGTGTCTGATCAGCATCAGGGAGGTGTCCAACCGCTGGTGCCCCTGTCGATTATGAGAATGGGGGTCTGTGTTCCCCCTTTTGAATGGAGCAGCAGCCACATGTGCATGTCCACTGCTCCATTTAAATAGGGAACATGGGCCTGACTCCCTTTCTCATGATCATCAGGGGCCCCAGTGGTCAGACCCTATGCCAATTAGACACTTACAAAGAGATTTATTTTATGGTGTAAAGGAAAACTGGCTTAGTTGCCCCTAGCAACCAATCAGATTGAACCTTTCATTTTTCCGAGCTCCTTTGGGAAATGAAAGTTGCAATCTGATTGGTTGCTATGGGCAACTAAGCCAGTTTTCCTTTTGATAAATGCCCCCCTTATTTCCTATGTTGTGGATAGAAAATATGCTTTTGTAATGGGAGAACCCCTTCGAAATGGCAAACTTTATGGACAAGAAGTAGGGCCAAGGTGACATTTCCCCCACACACACCACCCGGTCTGTCCTTGCCGCAGAATAAAGCTCTTTTTCTTTTTCTTTTTTGTGTTTTAATAGGCGATAATGAAAGAATTGCTTAGTTGAAAGGATTCTCTGAATCTGATGTCTTGGTGTGACATCAAGTACCAGCAGGAGAATTTAATACGGAGACGATTAATCAAAACTAGCTAACAGAGAAAACCTGTTCTTGTTGCCCATAGCAACCAATCACAGCACAGCTTTCATTCTACCAGAACACCTTTAGGAATGAAAGCTGAGCTCTGATTGGTTGCTATGGGCAGCAAAGACAAATGTTATTTTAGATGGTGATAAATACAGGCACACGTTCTATTCACATCAGACTGAAAAAGTAGGGTCTACTCAAATGATAATTCAACTCCACACATTTATTACTGTAACTATGTGACCTTATAATATCTGATGCCCACTGTCACAAAGGTTTTATCCACAATCCCTCCGCCGACATTTCCAACTTTAATCCCACATGGTCCTGGTTGTCATGTGATAATCCTGTTTTCAGTCCGTTTCGGTCAAGAGTCCAGAAGACAGACAGCACGTCTCGCCCTACGTCTCACTCTATGTTCGCTCAGATAGCTGGGCAGCACAGGGTGTTCTTGAACTTGACGTAAAGCCCTGACTTACTACAAGATTCTGGCTGTATCCTTTTCACAGGTAGGTGAGAACGACTTAGTTCCATGCTTCGGCCACATTTTGGAGGTTGAACACGCATACAGTGAAGTATGAAGCATGTGGACAGCGGCACATTCAGTCGGTATAGAATTGAAATATTAACCATATACTTCTTTTTCTATATATGACTATTTTTTTTTCAAAAATCTGATGGATGGTTTTCTAGATATAATAGGGGTCATTTATCAAACTGGTGTAAAGTAAAACTGGCTCAGATTCCTCCTTTCATTTTCCAAAGGATCTATCCAAAATGAAAGGTGGAATCTGATTGGTTGCTATGGGCAACTAAACCAGTTCTACTTTACACCAGTTTGATAAATGACCCCCAATGTCTTGAAGTCACTCCATGCATTCTACTTCCTTTGTTTAGACTTTTAGCATGGCAGACAGCATCGCTTAAAAGGGTTGTCCTCAGGATCGGTAATAAATTTTAGATCGGCGGTGGTCCGACACCCATCACCATGCCAATCAGCTGTTGGAAGAGAAAGCACACGCCGTGCCAGCGCTGCCTCCTCTTCATTGTTTACCTACTCGCCGTTGCATCCTCAGTGGTGAGCAGGTGTAATTACACCTAAGCTGTCACACCGGCGAGCAGGTAAACAATGAAGAGGAGGTAGTGCTGGTATGGCGCGCGCCTTCTCTTCAAACAGCTGATCAGTGGGGGTTCTGGGTGTCAGACCCCTGTTAGTCTGATATTGATGACCTATCATGAGGAAAAAATAACTTGAACAACCCTTTTAATGCCCCTTTCACACGAGCGGGAGACTCGCATGTCTCCCGCAACGCATCTACAGGGCTGGACTCGGCACTGACAGGGATCGCATATAATGCTATGCGATCCCTGTCAGTGCCAAGTCCAGCCCTGTAGATGCGTTGCGGGAGACATGCGAGTCTCCCGCTCGTGTGAAAGGGGCATAACTCCCTCAGTCAGACCATTCACTGCTGCTAGTGTGGAAAGAGGAAAGAGTGACTCAATTAGAGCATCACAAGTACAACTTCATCTGGTCCTATGAAGAAAACAATACAGTTGTCACCGTTTTATCCCAATTCTACTAGCCTACTATTATACTAGCAGATAACATCTCCTCACAGCAGCAGTAAACAATACAATGGACTATTTATCTGTACAGGAGTTTTATCTCTCTGGTGGTGACTGCTACAGAAGAATGTTATTTTCAATAGTATGGTATTGCCGAAAAAAGAAGGAAAAGTGCCAAAAGTTCTTTTAAAAAATAGTTTTCTATAAATATATTGAGTTTTTAAAATGACCCCTTTCTGACACAAGTGTCCCTTTATCAATGAGATTATCTGCAATGTATTACTAAATAATTGCGTCAAGCGACTTGAAAGGGATGAGTTTTGTTGAGCGTTTCTGCCCCTGTGCTAATAGATTACTCAGATGCTTCTGTTGGCAAAGGATTGCATTTTTGTAATATTTTAGCATTCTGCATTGTGTTCTGTACAAACCATTGCTCAATACTTCTCTGCACAATTGAAACAAAATAAGACTATGGTTTATGCACTATGCAGTGAGTGTGTGTGTATATATACATGTATATATGACACTAGACATTTCTAACACTTCCTATGTCATATACATTGATATTGCAAAATGGCCAAGGATGTGACCACAGGCCAAATAACTTCCATAACCCTTCCCAATCATCTGCCCCTCTAAAGGTGAAATGATCGTTGGTATGGTCACCTCAATCATCGTTTCTGAGCAGCAGATCTTGCTGTCTAAACAGGCTCTGCTGCCCAGGAGCAATAATTCTGTATGGGGAGAAGCAGGGGCGGACTGGGAACTTAAAGTGGGCCTGGAAAAAATACTAAAAGTGGCCCCCGTTTTGTAGTCTGGTCCAAATTGATGGAAGGCAGGACAGTAATACCATATTGTGGCACATTATACCGCCCCAACAGAGCCAAATACCACAGTCCATCACAAAATACATCCCCAAAAACATCCACTGGTCAGCCATGAGGAGGGCTCAGGCGGCCCCCTGGGCATCGGCCCACCGGGAAATTTCCCTGTAAGGTTTATGGCCAATCCGCCCCTGGGGACAAGAGATACCAATAGTGATCCCTCATCCTCATACTGCGAAGGTGATCGCTGCATGTAAATGAAAGCACTTCAACTCCACTTAACGAGCAGCCGACTGTCGGGAAGAAAAGCTTGCTTTCCAACAATATGCTGCTCCTCAGATACTGTAAATGTGTCTTTGGAAATTGTGGGCACAGTAAATATCTGACATGTGGGCAGGGGTGGACTACAAGCATAAGGTGACTTTGGAAAGAAACCTAAAAGTGGCCCTATTTCATAGGCAGATGCAGATTGACAGAAGGTGGGGCAGAACAAGTAGGCAGGCACACAGAAGTAGGCAGGTCCAGCAGTAGGCACCACCCCATCAGAACCAAATATCACAGTGCAACATAAAATACCGCCGCCCACATCGTTGTATTCACCTGTCCTGACGGTGATACAGATGAACTCAGGAGGTCACGTGTGGAAGTACCTGACACTCCTAGCATTAACTAATGCTGAGGGCATAGGATTATTATGAACCCAGCCGATGGCCGTAAGGATGTCTCGGGCGGCCCCATGAGTCATCGGCCCACCTGGAAAGTTCCCTGTAGGTTTTATGGCCAGTCAGCCCCTGCAGGTGGAGGACCCCACCTATTGGGAGAACAAGAGTCCTTCAACCTTCCATTCTACACATTTTTTCCATAAGTCTCAGACATTAGTGGAGCCTGGGCCTGATTTTCCTAATCCTAATCCACTGGATCTGGACAATTTTGAGGGGACAATCTAGCAGGTATGGGAAGTGCCCAGATATCATCCGGGTTTAGAGTTTATCTTGTCCATGTTTCTCCACTTATCAATGTCTTCCTATTTGATATAACATGCATGCTTAGGCTTCTGTCTCACTTTTGTATGGGCAACCTTAGGGTATGTTCATGTTAAACATTTGTCTATGACAAATCCAATGTGCATTTACACGAGGATCTGCATCAGAAAACTGAAGATGGTACTCAGACTTCTGAGGTGGACATCACTCGAGTGGTCAGAAGAATGAGCTCAAGGATGATTTTTTTCTCTGACAGGTTTTTTTTTTCTAATGAATGTGAATAGGCTATAAAATACCCTTTTTACCTGCATTGGATGTGATAGCGGATTTTATGAGGATCTAGGCACAGACTCTGCTCTTAAATCCTCATCAAATCTTGTCGTGTGAACAGGGGCTTAGCGAATTACATGATTTATCTCATGAGCTACAATACATTACTTATGCATAGCTTCATCTCTGGTAGGCCATTTTCTGTACAGATGGTACTTCATGACGGTTAACAAAATCTACATACTGTATATCAGATTTCTCCACTCCCAGGAGGAATAGGAAGGCGCCATCTGTACATTTTCCAAGCAATCTGCAATTAATCAATAAGCATGAATATGTGCAGGCTTCTGCACTCCACTTGGTACTGTGATATGTGTTGAAAAATGTTAAGCTAAAATTGTTGAATCCACGGACCTCAAGGATCGGGAAGCAAATAAATTTGAATTTATTCAGTGAGCTCCAAATATAACCATTACGGGGTAGACCCTAGTATTTCGGGCCGTCCCGGTCCTTGTTCACAGCTGATTAGAAGGAGCAGGTATAGAATAGCAGATGTGTGGTGGAGCTATTCTATACCTGCTCCTTCTAATCGGCTGTGAACACTACTACATGACATAGTTACAAACTGTACATTGTCTATACAGCCAGGTGTGCCCAGGTACATTTCACCTTAGTGATCAGATGTTGCACTTAAAGGGGTTGTCCCATGAAAAATATTCTACAGTTTTCAAACCAGCACGTGGATCTGAATTCTTTTGTAATTGCTTGTAATTAAAAATTTTGCATAGCCACTGAGTTTTTCAATAAAATGTATCTGTATAGCTCCACCTGCTGTTTGTTCTTTTCTTATTTATTTGACCTGCTCACTGAAAAGGCCGCACATGCTCAGTATAATTCTTTAACTGCCTCCTGAGCAGTGATTGGGGGAGAAGACACGCCCCCTGCAGCAGAAAAGACACTCCCCTTGAGCTTCCAGCATCATATAAATCTAGCAGAGCCATGAATGGGGAGATCTCGGGATCCATGTGAGGTACAGGGCTGGTTCTAGCTTTGTTACAAAGAGGTTGTCATGTACTATATGATGTCTGATTTTCATTGTTCACATTAGTTATGGGATAACTCCTTTAAAGAAGTATTCCAGTTGTTAAAAGTTATATCCTATCCACAGGATAGGGGATAACAATTAGATTGGTGGAAGTCTTACTGCTGGGATCTCCATTGATCATGAGACAGATTACCCAGTACCCCATGGAGACCCCCAAAATGAATGGAGCAGCAGGTCACACACGAGCACCGCCGCTCCATTCATCTCTATGGGACTTCCAGAAATAGCCAAGAGTTGTACTCTGGAACTCCTGTAGAGATGAATGGAATGACATTCTCCATCCCTGACCTGCTGCTCTGTTCATTTTGGGGGACTCCAAGGGGTATGGGATGCCCATTCTCGTGATCAGTGGGAATCCCAGTGGTAGGACCCCACCAATCTAATAGTTATCCAATATCCTGTGGATAGCGTATATACTTTAACATTCGCTTTAAACAGTAATTCTGATAGTGTCGTTCCTAGATCTTGTCCTATCTGGAAGCCTTTTTCTACAACTTAGCTTTTTTTCCATCAGAATTGCTTCGTTAAAAAATGTTGATGAAATGAAGCCATCATACTTTTCTCTGTTTGCCGAAAACCCTTTGCAGAACTACATTTTTTACTTTCAGCGTGCCATCAGACTCTACCTATGCCTAGACATCTCCCATGTATGAGCTATGGATCCACAGGAGCTGTCGGTGTAAGGCTTTACTTAGTGGGTGCTCAGAATTATGTATTACATATGAAATATTACATTACGAATCCGCTCCATCCCATGTCATTACCATCATTCTGATTTTGAATCTCATTTTCTATGCCCCCTTATTGAATGCCTATGCTAGGTTTGGCTTTACATCAATTATCACTGTATTATGGAGAACACAATTACTTCTATTCTTCTGGCTCCCGCTTGGGTTATCCTAATGTCCTACAGATGAAATATACTCAGAAATGTCATGGCTATGCAAACAAGAATATGCTTTTTGCATCCTTTACCCGTACAAGAGAGGCATAGACAATGCAGAACGGTTGCAAATAGAAAGGCACCTTGGCAAATCAAAGTACCATCAAGGACACCTACGTCGGACATTGAAATTGAGCTTCAAAAACACAATTTAGGCCCCAAATTTGTATGTGTTGATTAATATAGAGGTGTTGTGTGCTCTATGTCTATACATTGTACTGGATATATTATATCGCTACCCTATCCTAAAATTGACTCAACGTTGCCATTTCGAACTCAATATTCCCAAAAAGTAAAAGTTCTCTTGGACTATATTGCAGTGCCCTATTGGAAGGATCACCCCATTCATCTAATGTGAGGTTTGCAGAATGAATCCTTATGGTTTGGAATTAGTGGAAGGTATTTAACAGGCGGCTGGGATTCATCACGTTAACAGGCTATAAAACCGAGTGTTGAGTACAATGAATGAAAGACTGACAGGCGACGGCTAGCGACTATCATAGGGGTGTACAGAGGTAAGGTGAATGCACACGTAAACCATGGAATGACCCTTAAACTGCAATGAGATTAAAGTTACAGTACTCCGCAGGTTCCTGCAAGGGTTCAGGATTATGAGTGCCTCTCTGGAAGCATTAAGGGTTAAGGCAACGCGAATTGAACAGGCATAGATGAAACGGCTGCTGGAACACGCCGGCAAACATTCAGGCAAACATTGCTCAGCAGATGACCATGACCAGGGTTTAAGGGATTTAAATAAGGCTCATGAATAAATAACAATGCTGCAGCAAAAAGGGTTTGCAGCTCTACTGAGAACCGGCACCCATCTCCTCTAACCAGCCCCCTGACCGTAGCTTCCTGTGACATCTTACCTGCTGAGTGACACTGCTCGGGGAGAGGTCCTTGTCACTGAGATGTAGCTGGAATCCACTCCCTGATGTAGAGGAGGCCAGAGATGTGTAGAAGGGAGACAGAAGGAGGGAAGAGGAGGAGGAGAGATGCAGAGAGGTGGGGGGAAGAGAGGGAGATGAGTGTGAGAAAAGGAACCCTGCCCCTACAGGAGAGAGAGGGAGAGAGAGGAGGAGGTGTGACACACAGGAGAGTAACAGGGGACACCACTCATGGACTGGAGGCCAGGGGAGAGAGTATAAAAACAAATTCTGCAGATGGAAATCTAGATCTTTCACGGGAAGTCAAAAGCAGAGAGCTATGGAGAAGCTCTAGAAAGGAAGTGGTCTTTCCAGGGTGCAGTATAGAAAGTGAACCCAGCTGAGTGTGCACAGCAGAAGGGGGGAAGTGTCTAATAATTCGCGGAAGTCAGCAGTTCAAGTTAATTTTTAGACAGTGAAAATCTGCAGCCTCAGACAATCTGCCACTTGTTCTTATCGGCTGAGCTGGAAAAGTGATATTTGACCCAATAAAAATAAATGCCAGGGTTTACAGGTCCTGATACAGGGGAGTGTCGCCCTCTGCTGACAATAGAAGGAGGCGCAACTAACAGAATTGAACGCAAACAAAAGAGTAGATAGGGAATTACGTACAAAGTGCAGATTTTTTTTTTTAAATTTAATTCTAAAAGTTTTCCAGATCTCGGGAAGCAGCATGTGGCCATCAATTTATTATTCTAATAAATTCCGGCAAATTTTCCATAATTTGTCCTTGGTGCAAGCCAATTTTACCTCTTTGGAAAAAAAATGTTTTTCTTGACCCCATAAAGGTAGATATATAGTTGGTAGTTGTTTTTGCCAGTGTCCTTTTGTTCTTAAAGGACACCGAAAAACACAAAGCGGAATTTTACTGGTGCTTCATATTCCATTCTTAAACTAAAATTTGCATATATTAAAACATCATTTTTCTCAGCAATGCGGGCACATATGAACATGGGACCAACACAGATGCCTTCAGCTGCCAAGTGCACATGTAACAGGTCAGCCAGTGTCATAGGTACAAATCTGCTGACAGTTGTCCAGCTGAATGCTACCACTTTTGAGAAGTGATGAGAAAAAGTGTAAAATAGTAAAAAAGCAAAAAATGCAATAATACATTTCCTTCAGTTTTTTAGCAAGTTGGCTACAGAAATAAAAAAAATACTATCAGCTGATGCTTTACAATTGCTCTTACTTGTATTTTATATCTGCACCATCTTTTTTTCTTGATGTTATAGGGAAGATGGAGTTGATATCAGATACTTATGGAGAAATGGAATGTGGGTCTGATGATCTAATTTGGGTGTTGGACCCAGAAACTTAACCTGGAAAGGTCGATGGACAGCACATAAGATAATATGAGCAGGTATACCCAGATACATACATTGCCTAAATTATACTGTTATACAATGGAAAAATACTTTCACGCAGCACACCACATAATACCACAGTACAGATCTAAACTAGTAGCATCATACAGTGCCCACATAGTAGCACCAAACAGTTCTCAAATAATATAACCGTCATACAGGTCCCAAAATATTAAATTTATACAGTAATACAACCATGTAGGTCCTACATAAAACGTTCATTCATTGCTCACATACTATATTACCTATACAATACTGCCATTCTTGATATAGCGCCTCTGCTGGTCTTCAGATAGGGACCAGTGCATAGTAGGAAAGACTCTGCCAGACTGCATGAGTGACCAGAAGAAGACACTGAGAGCCCGATGACCAGGAGCCAGCCGGATGATTGAGCGACAGACCCTGGACCACCAGCCTTTGGCCAGAGTACCAGAGAGAGAGAGAGGGACAGCTAGCTCAGGCCTTTCCACAGCATAGAACCTTCTGCCCAGAAGGAGAGTGGAGAAGACAGCCCTATGCCTCGCCTGTATTGTTTTGCACTTGAGTTCCTCCAGTAAAGAAGAACGCCGGTTTACTGCAAACCCTGTCTCTTTGGACCTATTTCAATTGGAGAGCACCACATCTTACCATCCATTCCAGAGAGCCGCAGCACATGGTGACACCTCAACAGTGTCCGGGAGACCCAACGTAGCATTGGGGCTACCCCAAACCTGGCCACTGCAATAGTACCTGTTGACAATTTGATCTCGTAGAAGTTTGTCTCTGCTACTTTCATCAATAGCAGGGGCGTAACTACCATAGCTGCAGACCATGCGACTGCTATGGGGCCCAGGGCAAGAGGGGGCCCAGTTGGGATCATCCCCTCTTCTACTTCAGCCAATGTTGAACTGAAAAAAACATATCTTGCTCTGAACGACCACCATGTATAATAATAATAATAAGCACCACATACGTCTTCTACATTTCCCATTACTGCTATAACTCGTGTGATTGCTCCATTAAGAGAATCATCTCACTAGCGCCACCTTGTGGAAGTGGCTCCTATGAGTCCAATTACGACTTTTTAAAAAGACATTTGAGTATGACGAAGGAAGATGCTAAGCCAGATATCCATCTGTAGACAACTGTTTTAGGAGGTTGCCCCTCATCTGTAAGGTACCCTACAAATAGTAGTGTCAGGTACCATAATTAACATTTACTTTTTTCCTGTCAGTGTAAATCTATGTTGCTCAGATGGAGAGAGATCACCACTGGAAACATTGTCCTGATGTGTGCCTACATTTTGCATGGCACTATAAGGGTACGGCTACACAGTGACATGTGGTGACATTTCATATAATGTATTTCAATGGAGTTGCAATGTGACATGCTGCGACTGTGACATGACAGTCACGGAAAATCTTTTTTATTTTCGACTGTCGCATCACAGTCGCATCATGTTGCATGTTACATTGCGACACCATGAAAACCTTTTGTGTCGTGCGGCACATGTGGCCGTATAGCCATACTCTAAATCTTTTTAATTTTTTATTTCGTATTGGTCCAAGAAGCTTCAGGTTACACCTCTGGGTCAGCTTCTTGTAGTAACATTTACATTAGCAGCAGGCATTGCTGTTCAGCAAAAACTAACGCTCCATGGCCAGTAGAGAGGAGAGTCCTTGCCCCTGACAGCAGTGGTCATCCTGATGGAAATTTCCATCAGATCCTCAGCAATGGCCTTTCAAATCGCAGATCATTTTGTGTATAAGGCCCCTTTCACACGAGCGTGGCGGATTGGGTCCGGATGCGTTCAGGAAAACTCGCACCATTTTGCAAGCAAGTTCAGTCAGTTTGGTCTGCGATTGCATTCAGTTGTTCAGTTTTTTCCGCGCCGGTGCAATGCATTTTGATGCTTTTTTTCACGCGCGTGATAAAAAACGGAAGGTTTACAAACAACATCTCTTAGCCACCATCAGTGAAAAACGCATTGTATCCGCATTTGCTTCAGGATGCAATGCGTTTTTCACTGAAGCCCCATTCACTTCTATGGAGCCAGGGCTGCGTGAAAAACTCAGAATATAGAACATGCTGCATTTTTCACGGAACGCAGAACTGATGCACTGTACACAGACCCATTGAAATAAATAGGTCAGGATTCAGTGCGGGTGCTTTGCGTTCACGTCACGCATTGCACCTGCGCGGAAAACTCGTTCGTGTGAAAGGGACCTAAGAGCAAAACCACAGTATGGGGGAGATTTATCATTTCCCTTGCACCTGAAGAGTGGCTTCAGTCGCATCTCTTGATTTTTATGCAGCCCTGACCACTTTTCTTAAAACAGGCATGGCATGATAAATTTATCTTCATCTAAGCCAGTGGTCTGGCACAAATAAAGCCAGAAATCTACAGCAGCTCTGAGCTATTGTAGATTTCTGTTAAGAAGCACGGACTTCCAGAGGATGTGCCTAATTTGTGACGAGGCATAAATTAAGTGCATCCTCCGGCAGCGCCAGTCTTGATAAACTTCCCACAATGTGTTTGTCCTAGAGCAGGGATCAGCAACCTTCAGCACTCCAGCTGTAGTGAAACTATGACTCCCAGCATGCACACCTCCTTGGCTGTTCTCAGAACTCCCAAAGGAGCGAATGGAGCATACTGGGAGTTGTAGTTTCACCACAGCTGGATAGGACAGCAGGAACAACCAGTCAGGCCAGAGATGGGGCTAAAGTCCAGTTCCACTTTAAAGTGGTTGTCCGGTTTCAGAGCTGAACCCGGACATACCCACATTTTCACCCAGGCAGCAACCTCATATTAGCATCGAAGCATTTCATGCTCTCCTTTGCCCTGCACTGAATCACGTAGGGAAAAGGCTTTTTTGGCGTTCTAGTGACCAGGGTCTCCATAAGGACTGCTAGGCAGAGGCTTCCGCCCAGCAGTGAGCCCAGTGACCCAGTGATCACCGGCACTAATGGGCGGACTTTAGCACTGCCCTAGCCGTTTTACACTAAAGCCCGCCCATCAGAGCCGGTGACGTCACTGAATACACTGCTCGGCGGAAGCCTCCACCTAGCAGTATAAAAACGATACAGTACAGGGCAAGGGAGGGCATCAGACCATGAAATACCCATATCAGAGAGGCTGCCTGGGTGAAAATGTGGTTATGTATGGGTTTAGCTCTAAACCCAGACAACCCTTTTAAAACACATATGGGGGAATTTATTATGAGGGGTTTATTTGAAGTCAGTTTTTCTTCAGTCTGCATTGGAGTATTTGCACCAAATTTTAAAGGGGTTTTCCAAGAGTTAACTACTGATGACCTATCCTTAGAATAGGTCATCAGTATCTGATCAGTGGAGATCTGACACCCGGGACCCCCGCTGATCAGCTGTTTGAGAAGGCACCGGCGCTCCCGTGAGTGCCAAGGTCTTCTCTCGGCTTTTCCTAGGCCAGTGACGTCACGTTCATCGGTCACGTGGCTCAGCCCCATTCAAGTGAATGGGGCTGAGCGCGATACCAAGCACAGCCGCTATACAATGTCTGGTGCTCTGCTTGGTGAGCTGAGAGAAAGGTAGCGGCGCTCACAGGAGTACCGGTACCTTCTCAAACAGCTGATTGGCGGGGGTCCCGAGCACATACTGATGACCTATCCTGAGGACGGAAAACCCCTTTAACAAATGTTACTCCAGTTTTCCTACTCCTCCCTTGTACTGTGACTTTTTTTGTGACTTTTTAAAAAGTCTCAGTGATACATTTGGAGAGAAACTCATTAAAATAGCTAACCATGCTCACTTTACCACCCACTTTTCAAAACTTGAATGAATGGTGTAAAAAATGTAAAATGGCACAACATTTTTGTGTAAGTGATTCCAACAGGTGGCAAGGCCTCTATTTGGTGACTTTTTGAAGCCAGAATTCTGATAAATCAGATAAAATAAATAAAAAAAATGGTTTATCCCTGATTGATTCTGTATGGGCGCTTCTATATGTCACAAGTACCTGGGGACTACTTGCGGTACAGCTTTATGCACACTATTGTGGGGACGCTATAATATATGACGCAGTAACTACGCAAATAAAAGGCAGAAGAAACATGTTATATCTTAGTTTATTAAAAGCTTTATTCTGTTACAAATGTACATTATCTATCTACACAGCATTTTAAGAAATACACGTTAGGAAAATGTGATATCCTGCATTGTGCCGCCTGCAGTGCCCCTCAGGCCAGGCTTTTTCCTTAAATGATCCTCGAATCCAGCTCAGGATATGGCAATAATTTCATTGCGGCTCAGACATAGTCATAAATCTTTTCTATAAATATATTTACACTGATATACAGAAAAATATACACAAATATACAGCAAAAGAAATTGTACACGTTCGGCGGAATATAGGCTTCATTTACAGCAGTCTGTAGCTTTAATTTTTTTCAATGTCGTGGAGAAATGTCCAATCTTTGTCTGCAAAATGGACAAGAATAGGACATGTTCTTTTTTTTTTTTTCATCGAACTGAATGGATCTGCATCTGATTTGCAAAATGTTGTCCACTATGCTGTAAACTAAACAAAATTATGGAGCATACACTTCATATATTTTGTGCAGAAAGTGTGCGAAGTCTGGCACAGTGACCGATATATGGTATCTCCCCCAGTAATTTCTAAAAAAAAAATATTTTAATGGTGTGTTTTATGGCATTTTTAACTGCTTTTTGGCAGTCAGAAATAGAAAACAGAGTATACACAAATCGTTTTGTTGTGTTTTTATGGATTTTTTTTTAGTTTTTTTAGCACCATTCTTTTAGATATAGTGTTTTCCCCATAGGCTTCTCTATAGAACTTGGAAAACACATGTGCAAAATGACAGTAAATATAAAGAATGCCACCATAAAAAAAGCATGACATACAGAAATAAGCATTCATTTTAAAATGTTTTTTTTTATACATTTTTAAATGACAGAAAATAAGACTACTTGAATGAAGCCTAAGGATCTGTTAGTCCTCCAGTATTGAACGTTCTTTACAGTGACTCCAGAGAATACATTTCATCTTAAAACTTAACGGAAATGGAGAAAAGCGTTCTGAAATCGCCCCGTAATGAAGGATGTCACTCCCGTTAGTATTATACCTGTGTGCAAATATCTTTGATTGAAGTTACAGGCCTAAACACTGCATCAAGTATGTTCCAGCTTCCCCATCACAGTACTGCCTGTCAAGTTTTCAATTCTGTAAAAGTGCTGTAACATTGGTTAGACCTAAATCACATCAGACCTATCCTATTCACATCTGTTCCGGAATTAGCAAACACGTACATTAGTAAACACGCTTGTCTATTTTCCGAACGGCAATAGAGGTGAATGGCAACAGCCGCGCATGCATGGCCACCTCTCCATTCACAGCAGCCATGTTTCCAGAGGTAGGACCAACACATATCAGATATTTGTCCCAGATGGCTCAGTACATTGTCTCCAAGCCGATATCTCCAGGACAAACTTTAAGTAACTGAGATGATAGAGGGACAGCACTCAGAGCTGACTCCAGATAATTCAAATTGAGCACAGCGGCAGAACCTCAATATGAGATCCCCGTGGCTCACATTATTCATTCAAACGTCAATACCGCCACCATTTGGTCTGTTTTGTGAGGTTTCAGGCAGTGCTTCAGCTTCCAGCTGCCTTCATGACTGACTCATTGCAATTGCAGAGTCTTCACTGCTGTTGCCTTGGTCCAGACCAACTCTTCGTATGGACCTTGTGTATTTTTCCCTTCCCAGTGCGATCACGTCTTCTATTTCATCAGCTATGTCGTTTCTTTTGCTAGTCCGCATGGCCTGTACTAACTTCTGCACACAGTCCGGCTGCTCAGAGTTCTTCTGGGCCCATAAAAAGATCATATCCAGGATCAGCTGATTCAAGTCTTTGCTGAGAAGAAACAAAGTAAAGAATTGTCAACCATTATCTTCCTTGGATATTAAGTGTGTGTCGTGTTAAAGGGGTTGTCCACTGATATTTTTATGAAAGAAAGAGGAACAACAAGACCGTTTTTAGTGGCCACTTTGACCGGAGTGCACCCATCGGGTACAATAGTTAAAAAAATGGCCTTTTAGGGGTTAAAAAAACCTCACATCATCCACTTGCATGCTTGGGACACCCCCTCCTCACCCTGATGCTCCCATCATGGTGACATCATCACACTGGGAGCATCAGGTCCTTCGCTTTCAGTGAACCGTGAGTGTCTTGGGAACGTGCAAGTGTTTTAGATGAAAAATGCGGCAACTCATTAATACTGGGGGACATTATGGATACTGCTGGCGGACACTCTAGGGGACATTATGGATACTGCTGGGGGCTACTATGGGGGACATTATGGATACTGCTGGGGGCCACTATGGGGACATTATTACTGCTGGCGGACACTATGGGGGACATTATTACTGCTGGGGGCCACTATGGAGGACATTACTACTGCTGGTGGACACTATGGGGGACATTATGTATACTGCTGGGGGCCACTATGGAGGACATTACTACTGCTGGTGGACACTATGGGGGACATTATTACTGCTGGCGGACACTATGGGGGACATTATTACTGCTGGGGGATACTATGGGGGACATTATAACTGCTGGGGGCCACTATGGAGGACATTACTACTGCTGGTGGACACTATGGGGGACATTACTACTGCTGGTGGACACTATGGGGGACATTATGTATACTGCTGGGGCCACTATGGGGGACATTATTACTGATGCTGCACACTTTGGGGGACATTATGTATTCTTCTGGGGGCCACTATAGAAGACATTATTACTGCTGGGGGCCACCATGGGGGACATTATTACTGCTGGGGAACACTAAGGGGGACATCATGTATAATGCTTGGGGCCACTATGGGGACATTATTACTGCTGGTGGACACTATGGGGGACATTTCTACTGCTGGGGGCCACTATTACTGGTGAGGGCCACTATGGGGAACATTATTACTGCTGGGGGCCACTATGGGGACATTATTACTGCTGGGGGCCACTATGGGGGACATAATTACTGTTGGTGGACACTATGGGGGACATTACTACTGTTGGGTGCCACTATGAGGAACATTATTACTGCTGGTGGAGACTTTGGGGGGGAATTATTACTGCTGATGGACACTTTGGGGAGAAGTATTACTGCTGGTGGCTACTATGGGGGACATTATTACTGCTGGGGGATACTATGGGGGACATTATTACTGCTGCTGCACACTTTGGGGGACCTTATGTATTTTTCTGGGAGCCACTATAGGAGACATTATTACTGCTAGGGGCCACTATGGGGGACATTACTACTGCTTGGTGCCACCATGGGGGACATTATTACTGCTGGGGGATACTATGGGGGACATTATTACTGCTGCTGCACACTTTGGGGGACATTATGTATTCTTCTGGGGGCCACTATAGGAGACATTATTACTGCTGGGGGCCACTATGGGGGACATTACTACTGCTTGGTGCCACCATGGGGGACATTATTACTGCTGGGGGACACTAAGGGGGGCATCATGTATACTGCTTGGGGCCACTAGGGGGGACATTATTACTGCTGGTGGACACTATGGGGGACATTACTACTGCTGGGGGCCACTATTACTGGTGAGGGCCACTATGGGGAACATTATTACTGCTGGGGGCTACTATGGGGGACATTATTACTGCTGGGGGCCACTATAAGGGACATTATTACTGTTGGTGGACACTATGGGGGACATTACTACTGTTGGGTGCCACTATGAGGAACATTATTACTGCTGGTGGACACTTTGGGGGACATTATTACTGCTGGTGGCTACTATGGGGGACATTATTACTGCTGGGGATACTATGGGGGACATTATTACTGCTGGGGGGCACTATAGGAGACATTATTACTGCTGGTGGACACTATGGGGGACATTATGTATACTGCAGGGGTTGGGATTTAAAAAAAAACAAAACAATGGAAATCATCCATTTTAATGGTTGTTAAACAACGGATATAAAACGGACTTTAAAAATGGCCAGAAAATGGATGCAAAAATGTTTGAAAAATTGCCATGAAAAAAGGACATGCTTATGCCACTTAAGAAACCATTAGCCTAAACACCAAAGGAATGGCAGTGACATATCTGGCGGTGTTATGTACTACAGCTCTCACCTGTTCTTATAACGAATACGTTCTAGCTCCTGATACGGCAGTCCCAGGTTAATACCAATGTTCATCCAATCTGAGCCAATCTGACTGGCGATGCTGAGAAGGTTTGTTTCTGTCAGATAGCCCATCTCAGGATTGCCAATATTCAAGGGCGGCAGTGAATGATTGCTCCTTGGCTTATCAGGTTCTCCATTTGGGAATTTTGTTCTCTGGCAAAGAAAATAAGAAGAAATTATCAGGTGCGGAGTCATCTTACGGCTGAACTCACACATCCGTGTTCTGGCAGAATGATATGTATATATTACTGGAAGGTGTCACTGATCGACTGTTTTTTAAAAATCTCATTGCTGCTCTGCAAAAAAATTTCCACAGCAGCATCTCCACATAATTCAAGAAAGACAAGTTTCAGTTTTTTTTTTTTTTTTATAAATAAAATATCTTACAGGCAGTTTTATAGGCAGCGTCGCCATCCAATCAGATCGGGAGCCCTTCCTGTGTTTAGTCACTTCCTCAGGAAGACCTTCGGGGACCGATCCTCGGTAGAAAGAAACCTAGAAAGCAAAAAGTTATTTATATGTATGAATAAAAAGAATTAATATTATTGCTGTAAGGCTGAATAGCTGGATGTGATGTGTGTTCTTATTTTTTTTTTAATTAGAAACATAAATAGGGTAGAAGGATAAAATTTACTGTTCTTGTATTTTCTTTAAAAAAAAAATACAAAACTGGTCACACAAACTGGATCTTCTGTGTATAGGGAAGTAAAACGACCCTGAAGAACAGATCTTGGTGCAAGGAAGGATCAGGCATGCTGGATTTCAGTATGTTCAATCTATTCATCTGTTTGAAATAAACATGTATCAAGAGTATGTGTTTATGGGGAGGTTAGTGGAAAGAGACGAAAAACAGTATGTAAATCAGAGAAACCTAATGGTGTCCAAATGTAGTTTGATTCATAAGTATTACCTATGGCCAAGACAAACTGGGTCCCAAATGATTTAGACTGAAATTAAAGGCTAGGTACACCTCTGCAGGCAATTTTTGTTTATGATTGCATTTTACTCATTTTTGGCCAAAAAACTATATTTTTAGTTGGCCTTTATTAAAAATATTGAGCCGTTCTGTCACAAAGGGTTAACTGGTTTTCTAGCTGTTTGACTGATACTTTCACTTTGTGCTGGTCATCTAACAACCCTTATCTCTAAACTACTAAGAGGTCATAAATAAAGTTGAGCGAACGTGCTCGTAACGAGCACTGTAGTGCTCGGATCCCCTGCGCTCACATGGCCGCAGGCATCCGGATCCGTCCTCACCTGACTGTAAGTCAATGGGGGCGGATCCGTTTGGTATGACACACGAGTGTGTCATACCAAACGGATCCGTCCCCACTGACTTGCAGTCGGGTGAGGAGGATGGATCCGTTTTGTGTCACACACTAGTGTGTGATACCAGACGGATCCGTGCCCATTGACTTACAGGCAGGTGAGGACGGATCCGGATGGCTGCTCAGCGGAGCGCAGGGGATCTGAGCAGTACAGTGCTCGTTACGAGCACGTTCGCTCAACTCTAGTCATAAACACTTATTTAAGTCACATTCTTATCTGTAAGATAAGGATTGAGCTTTAATGAGTGTTTATAATGTGAGAGAGCAGAGATAAGGAGTCTGTCTGCTCCCCAGGTGACGGAAAAGAAAAAAAATCCACAGGCAGCTAGTAGAGCATCTCAGTTACATACACAAAAAAGGATTCCATACTGTTAATAAAGACCAATTGAAAAAATGATTTTTAGCTCAAAATAAGTACAATGCAATAATAATAAAAAATTGCCCCAAAAGTGTACATAGCCTTTAAGTAACAAGAGGTTCTGACCTGTCCCTTCACATCTTTCTCCTTCCTATCAGCAGACGATGTAACATACACCTCCTTCATGTTTTTCATGCGTGAGTAGAAAACAAAGCAAATTCTGCCGTCCACACAATCAGGACGCTCTGAAAAAAAAAACAGAATGATGACATCAGCATTGTGAATCCAGTAGCCTGATCCAGCAGAGGACTAGGCTACTAGAGTTTACCATATCCAGCATTGCCGGATACCACCATGTCCAGATACCAATTGATTATAATGGGATCCAGTGGTGTAAACACCAGACAGAGAACATTGCATGCATTTATGTAGGAACAGACTACCAGAACAGACAGCCGGATGTCTGACCGCAACCGTGAAGGTAGCCTCAGAGTCTGGTGCACAGTACCATGTACAAATGCCACTGCTAGGCTGAAGTGCATGACTGACAAACTGAATAGCATAGGGAAAAATCTGTCTACAGTAGGTCATGTGATGGACACACCAGTGCAGGGCTTGGTACAGGTACGGTACAGTTATCAGAGCTGTGCCTGGTAACAAGCCGTACACCAGTGTGCCCACCACATGACTTGGACAGAATAATAATCTTTGGGAGAAATCAATAAAAGTGTAAATTGTATGACTGATTGGAGAGCACAGGTTATGACACTGACAGTGCATACAAGTGAATGAGTCCGCATCCGTGGTATGGAGCTCACACGGCTGGTGCCTGTATATTGCGGACCAGGTGTTTGTGGGCCACAATACGGGCACAGGCTGCACACATTCATGTGCATGAGCCCTTAAAGGGGTTCTGTAGTTTTTTCAAACTGATGATCTATGCTCTGGATAGATCATCAGCATCTGATCGGCGAGGGTCCGACACCCGGGACCCCTGCCGATCAGCTGTTTGAGAAGGCAGCGGCGCTGCAGGAGCTTAGCCCCGCCCAGGCCAGTGATACTAGTCGTGACGTCACTGGACCTGCGGTAAACACAGAGAAGGCCGCGGCGCTCCTGCAGCGCCGCTGCCTTCTCAAACAGCTGATCGGCGGGGGTCCCGGGTGTCGGACCCCCGCCGATCAGATGCTGATGATCTATCCAGAGGATAGATCATCAGTTTGAAAAAAACTGCAGAACCCCTTTAAAGGGAATCTGTCAGCTCTGAAACACCCTCCAAACTAGAGTAAGCTGTGTATAGTGTAAGTGACGTCAAGTCCGGTTATGTAAGTTTTATCTTCATACTCACTTCCATTCTGACGCTGTGCTCCCACAAACCGGCAGTAAAATTCACTCACTGGACTCCAGTGCTCACTCACATAATGGAGAGGACTCAAAGAAGAGTCCACTGAGTGCATTTTACTGCTGGTTTGTGGGAGCACAGCGTCGGAATGGAAGTGAGTATGAAGATAAAACTTACATATTCGGATTCAGCATCACTTACACTATACACCACTTACTCTAGTTCAGGGGGTGTTTCAGAGTTGACAGGTTCCCTTTAAGGAAGAGAAGGAAAGACTATGGTAGGCCCTGGTATATCACAGGAAAGTATACCTGAATACAACTTTAGACCTTGTTCAAATGTTGCAAAGAACTGTTCTCCTTCCACAAGTTCAACCAGGTCCGATGGCTCCGGGCCCTTGTATCTATCCTGCAGTCTTTTAACTGTTGACTCCACCTAAGGGAGGAAGAAAAATGACAGAGAAAAAAAATTACTTATCCATCCAACTTTTTCCCAAAAAATTCAGGTAAAAAAAAGATCTCTGTTTCGGAAACTGCACGCACAGTTGAATTGATATAACTTAAGCCAATGAAGTTTTTTTTTTCATCTTATAAACTGTGGTTGTCTTGCTGCAGTCTGGGTGACGACTATACCGTGTACTGAAGTGTTAGCAGAAACTTGTGTGCTGCACAATAGATGGTCCTGCTTGGTGTCTTCCAGAAAGCACAGGAACCAAAACAAGCACTGCAATAAGAAGTATTGGACGTTGTGTGCTATCTCTGTATTGAGAAGGAGGAGGTAGGCTTTAATCGAGAGTGTGCAGGCTTATTATAGTATTTTCATATCTTGAATTTTTGTACTGTAATAATGGAGGAATATTAGGCAAGCTTGTAGTATACTGAAAGTACCAACAGCCATATATAAGAAAACACACACTCACTGACAAATAACGCACCAAGTAGGAGTTGTTGGAATGAAACTTGATTGTAATGATGATATGTGTAAGTGATTACAATACTAGAGTGAAAGGATAAGTTTACTGGGGAAAATTATACAAATGAAAGGAGACTTTAGGACCTTCTTGGGCCACCTCTAGTCTCGATTCAAGATGAGATATGGTTGAGCATGGAGGCATACAGGTTTTGTATGGTATCCTGCAGCACATTTGCCCACAGATGGTGTAGCTGGGCCTGTAGATTCTGCGCACTTGAAGGTTTCCAAAGCTGGCGTCCCAGCTGGTCCCATAAATGCTTGATTGGTAATAATTCTGGTGACTCGAGCAGCCACAGAAGTGTTACAATCTGGCAGAGACATTCCTAGGAAACCCTTGCTGTGTATGGGAGAGCATTATCCTGTTGGAAATGCCAACTGGAAGCTCAGCAATATTGCAGAATAGATGCGGCCCCATTCACCTCTATGGGAGCGGGGAGCCGCGGCACAGAGCCAGCTCCGTGCCGCGGCTCCGCATAAAAAGATAAAGCATGTCCTATACTTGTCCGCAACAGAGGACAAGTATAGGCATTTTGAATGGGGCGCCCGGTCATGTGTTCCGTGGCCCTGCAGAACACACGCCGGGCGGCAGCCGTAGTATTGCCAGTCTGCATTATTGCGGACCCGCAAGAATACGGCCATCTGAATGGGCCCTAGGGGTGACTATCGTATGTCTCCCAAGATCACCATATCAGCAGTTGAGGCAAGCATTGTTGGATCCCAAACAGTTCCTGAAATCATCTCTAAAGTAAATACGGTTCCAGTCCATAGCAGTCCAGGTTATAACAATACTGAAAACAAAGGTGACTCTGGCTGGCTATCAATGGAAGGACATGTAATGAGCAGCGTGACGCAAAATTACCTTCTGCTAGGTGCGTGGAAATGGTCCAGGCAGAGACAGGGGTGTGTAATGAATGTGCTACCTATGTCTGGATAGTGGACAACAAAATTCTGGAAGCTGCTTGTGCTTGTCAGCTGATTAAACGATCCTCTCTACTGGTGGTCTGTCTGGGCTATCTGGAGCCCTTTTGCAGTGTGTGCTCACTCTAACATAAGCACTGTTCCCAACGTCTTCTAATAGCTAGGTCAAAATGGTCTGGATGGAGGACAATTCATCAAAATAACCATCCTGCCTCTCTCAGTCCAATGATGCACATCTCTAAAAGTCTGTCAACTGGGTAAATTGTCTTTGTGTGCGTCATGGAAGAATGTGTAGCAGTCAATGATCTCTCACACAGTGGTACACTACCCAAATGTAGCCTCTGAGAGCATTTTATAGGGCAGTGGGGGAAGACCCAGTATCTAATCAGACCACACCTGTCCCTGTAGTCATTTACATATTTGCCTGAGACATAGCAGCATAGCTGAGTTTTGCAGCAATCCGACATCATACTCCAATATAGTTGTATGATGCTGAAAGCCAACCAGGAGTGTCCCTGTCTGGTGACATGAAGTTTTCACACTATGATGGTGGTATATTTGCATAAGACATAATATATATAACATGCTTTTATCATAGACTGAGGCCTAACTGTGGAATAACTGTGAGAAACTAGTATATTCTGACACCAATAGGTTAACCTTGATTATTTATAATAATCCTACAGAATACACAATGTCAGTAGTTTAGCATGAATATAAGGTTATTATAGAGAATCACAGGTAATACACTGCCAGCTTCCAAATGCATGCTCATTCATTAAGCACAAAGTACATGCATCTAAACTTCAGCCTCTTATTTGTTTTACTTAAAGGGGTTGTCTGGGTTCAGATCTGAACCCGGACATACCCATATTTTCACCTAGGCAGGCCCCCTGATGATGTCTTTTTATTTGCAACAACACACTGCTGGGCGGAGGCATCCGCCAGCAGTGTGTTCAGTGACATCACCGGCTCTGATGGGCCGGCTTTAGCGCTGCCCTAGCCATTTTACAGGCTAGGGCAACACCAAAGCCCGCCCATCAGTGCCGGTGACGTCAGCAGGCTCCGCCAGGTAGCCCTCGGGAGAGCCTGGTTTGTCACCGCAACTCTTAACCCAGACAACCCCTTTAACTCATCCACATAAAACACTGATGAATATTTAATTTTTGCAGATTCCGATTGCTGAATGTTGTGGGCAAAAAGTCACCGGTTCAAGAAAAAAAAAACCAAAGGATAGTTAATCAGTTAAAAAATCTTAGAAAACCCCTTTAAGTAAAAACAGCTGATCAGCGAGTGTTCTACTCCCGGCACCAAGGATAGGTTATCAATAAGTAAGAAAATCCTTTCAATTTGTGTTGGTATGTACTGCTGTGTTTGGTCCTGAAACCTAGCCCATCGCACAGAACCAGGCACAGTACAAGGCACAGTACCAGGCGCAGTACCAGGCACAGTACAAGGTGCAGTACCAGGTGCAGTATCGGGCGCAGTACCAGGCGCAGTACCAGGCGCAGTACCAGGCGCAGTACCAGGTGCAGTACCAGGCGCAGTACCAGAGGCAGTACCAGGTACAGTACCAGGTGCAGTACCAGGCGCAGTACCAGAGGCAGTACCAGGTGCAGTACCAGGCGCAGTACCAAGTGCAGTACCAGGTACTGTACCAGGAGCTGTACCAGGAGCTGTACCAGAGGCAGTACCAGGTGCAGTACCAGGAGCTGTACCAGAGGCAGTACCAGGTGCAGTACCAGGCGCAGTAGAACAAACAGATGTGCCACAGTTGTGCCTGAATAAACATAAAAGAGGGTGCAAGGCTCACTGAGTTTTATAGCTCGGACGCCCATCAATCACACATTATCAATAAGCCATCAATACAGGGTCACCGGTTCATTGTATAATTTTAGTCTGGCCTAGCTTTCTACTCTTTTTTGGCCCACACAAATGTATTTAGTACATCACTAGTCACACAAAAATCCCATTCAGAAAAGACATGCAGGCAATCTCACATGCT
The DNA here is from genome assembly GCA_900303285.1 of Rhinella marina. NCBI lineage: Eukaryota > Metazoa > Chordata > Amphibia > Anura > Bufonidae > Rhinella > Rhinella marina. The sequence continues at coordinate 206,000 of ONZH01008968.1, forward strand.
ATTACTTAGCTGGTAAAGGCCGGATTTTTCACCTGCACGGCTGTGACGCACTCAACGTCTGTCTGAAGCACAATGTACAGAAATAAGCCGACATTTACATTACACTTCCCTATGTCTATAAATTCTGTGGTCTAACGGGAACATCAAAAAGTTTGGTCATATATTCTGTAAAATATTAAAATGACTTGCTGTTAAAGAGGTATGCTATGCCATCAGTGTCTTTTCAGTAGGACCTCCACCATTCCTGGGATTGAAAGGGCCTCAGCACCCTGTCCCTTTAATAGATTTTCCCTGCACATTGGTATTCCTGGCCACAGGTTGTGCAGAAACTGTAGCATAGCCCCAGTCACCGGAGGTGATGACATATATTAGCAGTGTGCCATTACTTTCTATGATGAGAATAGCCCTTTAAAGGGAGCCTGTCACCTCCAAAATTGGATTCAGAGTAAGCATACTGTCATGTAGAGTAGGTGCACCGAAACAAAAACATTTTTTGGGGGGGAAAAAGTTCTCTTTTCCTGAGAAATGCATTTTTTTTATTTTTAGGCAAATAAGGTTTTTAGTGCACCATGGGCTGGGCCACAACGTTTGATGTACCATTGCTTCACCATAAGTGCTTCCTTCTCCCGTTTGAGATTTCAGAGCTGGTAGTGATGATGCAGAGGAAGACAGGAGCACTGAATGGAGCAGCCCCACCTGCAGGGCTCCAAAAATCCTATCTGCTTAAAAAATGAAAAGACACATTTCTCAGGATTAGAGGACCGGACTTTGAAACTGATTTTATCGATAACATATGCTTATGTATCAGGTAATTACATAAACAATGATTCTGGAAAACATACCGTATTTTCCACACCATAAGACCAAAATCTTATCAAAGTCTTATGAAGCGAACACAGTAGAAACTGGAAAGCGGTGAATACAGCACTCCTTGTGCTGGCTGTACTCATTGTTCCCTGGTCGTCTTCTGCCTGTGCTGTGACCTAATGTTGCACAGAGCAGGCACGCACTATGATCTGATGCTGTGCAGGGAGGGGCTGGAAGAAGAAGACCAGGGATCTGTGAGTGCAGGAAGAGCTCGCTGGATCTGCGAGTGGCTGCACCATCTGGATCAGGAGAGGTAAGTTCTTTTATTTATTTTATGTCTCATCTGATGTCTAATGGAGGTCTGATGAGGAATGAGGGTCTAATCTGAGGTCTGATGGGGGTCTGATCTGAGGTCTGATGGGGGTTGATGGGGGTCTGATCTGAGGCCTGATTAATATTGTGGGTAGAGGGGGATTTGATCTGGGGTCTGATGAGGAATGGGAGTCTGATCTGAGGTCTGATGAGGAATGGGGGTCTGATTTGGAGGGTCTGATCTGGGGTCTAATGAAAAAACATTTTTTATTATTTTCCACTTCTAAAACCTAGGTGCGTCTTATGATGCGAAAATACAGTATTTATTATTGCTGTTGTTCAAGCCTGGATTTTCTGAAAATCCAGAAACAAACCTACAATTTACTTAGATTCTCTGCCATTGTCGTGCCGATCCATCAACGGCAAATACATTTAGCAGTAATTTATGGAAGCAGGGGAAAAGATTGTTTCCATTTTTAAAGGAAGTATTTCTGACAATAAGACTACACTATGGAATGAATTGACATTTACACACTTCCACAATATGTCAGGGAAAACCTAATGCAGCCCAAGTCACAATGTGAACTACACTTTTTTTTTTTAAACAAAAATGATTAATAGTGAAAATCTGAATTTCAATAGGGGAAAATGGATGAAATGACAGATGGATTGTACCTTGTGCTTAGGGACACACTGCAGCAGCACTTGCTCCGGATCCCGTTTTCTCTGCAAAGCAACAAAGTTGACCTGGTACATGCGCAGCCGCTTGTATACATTCTTGGCCAGCTCACCCACATAGGACTTTGTGGTATACCATAGCCAGTACCTTAAAGAAAAAGATAATTTCAGTAAAAACAGGTGACAATCTTAAGGAGTAATATTTGATTCAAATACTTCCTACCTATACAGCATTAAATTCCATGCACACCTCAAATACGTGTGCATGTATTACAATGTGTGTGGCGCCATATGGTACCACCGTGAGGCATCATTCTGCCCAATAGTGTTGCTCTTAGGCTTCATTCACACGTCCGTATTTGTGCACATCCTGGAAAACGGTCAGTTTTTTGCGGATCCATTGTTCCACAAAAAACTCAGTTTTTCCAGGGCATCCGTTCCGTTTTTTTGTAAAAAACGGAAAGGATGTATCCATATGTCATCCGTTTTTTTGCGGATCTGCAAAAAACGGAAGGATGAATAACATCTGTACCTTTTCTTTTTTTTCCTCCCCTCCTGGAACGGAATCTGCAAATACGGATGACATGTGGATGCCTTTCCGCATATCTTCCGCATTTTTTGCGGATCCATAGACTTTCATTGTGCTACGGACCGCAATTCGGGAGAAAAGTAGGACAGGAGGATTTCTTTATGCGGACAGTTGGAACGGACACACGGATGCGGACACCACACGGTGTACTGTCCGCATTTTTTCGGGACCCATTGAAATGAATGGATCCGCATCCTATCCGCATAATTGTCTGCAATTGCGGAAAGGATGCGGACACATTATACGGACGTGTGAATGAGGCCTTAGGGGATAATACCTTTTTTTATCACGTATTCTTATGTGTAAAATCAGCATCTGAAAAGTTCAGGAAACAGTCCCAGAATTCCAGAGGAGAATTGTCTGGCCTACAAGACTCCTCACGCCAATTAAGGCACTCTCCATAAGGAGATATAAACCCCCCTCCCCCTCAAGTCACAGTAAAAAAAAAATACTAAAAATGACTGATAATAGGAACTCACCACGAGAAATGATCAACCTGGAAGTGAGCATAGATATGAGTGATCTGCAGCACAACCTGGTTGGTTATGTCAGTCCAGGTCTGTGCCCGTGGGTCACCATGCAAAAGGTACAGACAGGAAAGATCCAAGGTGTCACCTGCAAAGATTAAAAATGCACAGTTAGGTGACCAAATACAGGCTAAGGCTACTTTCACACTAGCGTTTTAAAATTCCGGTATTGAGTTCCGTCATAGGGGCTCAATACCGGAATAAAACGCTTCAGTTTTGTCCCCATTCATTGTCAATGGGGACAAAACTGAACTGAAGACAACGGAATGCTCCTGAAAGCATTCCGTTCCGTCTTCAGACCGGAGAACAAACCGCAGCATGCTGCGGTTTGCTCTCCGGTCCAGGCATCCGCACCAAGACGGATCCGGAATGACCCCCAATGCAAGTCAATGGGGGTGGATCCGTCTGGTGTGACCATAATGGTAACCGGATCCGCCCTCCATTGACTTTCAATGGAGTCCATTACGGATCCGGGTACACATAGACACATACAGACATAAACATACACACACATAAAGACATACAAACACACATACATACTTACATGCTCCCCGGCAGGTCTTCGGAGCGTCAGGACGGCTCACACAGGTCACGATTCCCCACAGCGCCCTCTGCTGGGCGCCTGGTGGAATCGTCATCTGACGATTCCACCAGGCGCCCAGCAGAGGGCGCTGTGGGGAATCGTGACCTGTGTGAGCCGTCCTGACGCTCCGAAGACCTGCCGGGGAGCATGTAAGTATGTATGTGTGTTTGTATGTCTTTATGTGTGTGTATGTTTATGTCTGTATGTGTCTATGTGTACCCGGATCCGTAATGGACTCCATTGAAAGTCAATGGAGGGCGGATCCGGTTACCATTATGGTCACACCAGACGGATCCACCCCCATTGACTTGCATTGGGGGTCATTCCGGATCCGTCTTGGTGCGGATGCCTGGACCGGAGAGCAAACCGCAGCATGCTGCGGTTTGTTCTCCGGTCTGAAGACGGAACGGAATGCTTTCAGGAGCATTCCGTTGTCTTCAGTTCAGTTTTGTCCCCATTGACAATGAATGGGGACAAAACTGAAGCGTTTTATTCCGGTATTGAGCCCCTATGACGGAACTCAATACCGGAATTTTAAAACGCTAGTGTGAAAGTAGCCAAAATTGTCACTGAGACAGCACAACTAGATGACTATCTGACCTGTCACACCTGGCGGGAGGGGTAACTGGATCTTAACAGGATTCAAAAAGTTGGCTGCTGAACTTTGTGAGAGACATAACAGGGGACTAGTGGAGGACTCTGAGTCTCCAGTGATCTGCTCCAGCATTTTCTTGGAGACCGGCAACACCTAAGATGATGAGAATAAGCATAGTGTTCAATAGTGTCCGATGACATCATCAGGTCTACATGTAGTCATCTCACACCACTGACCTGCATGCGAACTGTTCGAGTCTCTGCAGTTGCACCTGGGGGAAACTCAACCCGGATGTTTTGATCCACACTGGAGAACAGGAGCTCCCCTTCCTTTGGAACTTCACAGCGATCTTCTACTAAACGTGAGACCACAAGGAACCAAGAGAAGTGAGCAGTCTTACAGGAGGCCAGCATCTGTTTTTGTAAAGAAAGGGAAAAGTTAGTATTGTCCCATTAATCCACACACAAATAGATATATGTTGTTTTAATAGAGTGGTTGGACGACAATGGACATATGGATCCATCAGACCATGTCTATAAATATGTGTTATTGTGTTGACCTCTGGAGAATGGTATCAGACAGTCTCGTCTAATAACTACCTCATTTCTATTCTGAAATTTCTGGTGTTGACATCACTAGGGAAAGTGAATTGATTAAGGTTTTGTCATCACAAATTGCCTCCTGCAGAACATTTGCATTCCTTCCTAGTGGTCCCACCTCATGCAGTGACCTCTGCTTTATTGTAGTGCTCAGGTCCGTCCATGTTCCAGAACCGTCAGTAAAAGTTCTGATAACCACCTCACGTTTCGGCACAGGCTTCAGGAAGGCAAATGGGATATTGATTTCCACATCCTATGGTAAAATGGAGAACACAATAGGTATTCAAGACATAATCTTACTCAACTCAGCACATCCTCCACATAATAGTGTAAAGTAAAGTACAAACCTTAAAGGGGTATTCCGTTAAAGTAACTTAAAGGGGTTCTGCAGTTGTTTAAAACTGATGATCTATCCTCTGGATAGATCATCAGCATCTGATCGGCGGGGGTCTGACACCTGTTTGAGCTGTTTGAGCTGTTTCCATTCATGTGAACAGAGCTTAGCCCCGCCCAGGCCAGTGATACTAGTCGTGACGTCACTGAGCCTGAGGAAAACACAGAGAAGGCCGCGGCGCTCCTGCAGCGCCGCTGCCTTCTCAAACAGCTTATCCCGGGTGTCGGACCCCCCGCCGATCAGATGCTGATGATCTATCCAGAGGATAGATCTTAAGTTTTAAACAACTGCAGAACCCCTTTAATTTTTGAAAAACTGCATTAAGGCTGCAAGCTGTGACCCAACCAGAACCCATACCTATGCATATAATCAGAGCTTCATTTTACCTTGTAATCCATGTGTCTAGCTCCTGTCTGAGCCTGCAACACACTGAGAGTATCATGGTTCCTGATCTTCCCTCACAAAACTACAATCCCCACAATGCCTAGCTTCCTGCTGTGAGTTTCTGCTTTTTCATGAGTGTTGATGATTACTGATTGGCTGCCTGATATCACAGTGTAGACACGCCCCCTCTACTCAGTAATCAGCAGCACACTGACATTTAGCTAGAGAACTGATAGCAACACACTGAGCATGCCTGACCTGACAAAGGCGCAGAACTACAGGTCGGTACCATGGTAACTCATGAGGAAACACAGTGGGTAGTAAGGAAGAAAACTACTTTATAACTACTGAACGGTAAATATGTGAAACTGACATTATATTAGGTAATTATTGATGATGAAATAGTCTAAAACATAAGTTATATTTATGGTAACCGGAATACCCCTTTAAAGGGATTTTTCAGGATTAACTACCCAGGGCTGCAGTAACCAGACATGACCACTACACAGTGTACGGACCGTGTCGCTCCAATGCTGTTCTAACAGCCAGCAGCAGAGAAAAATCAGATCCTGGTTGTTTAAGCACGCCTTTATAAGTGAAACTTCCTAATGGACAACTAGAGTTTTTGAGTGATTCATGTAAAAGACTAACTCATTGAAGATCTATCCTTAGATACTGTAGTTCATCAGTATCAGATCTGAATCCCGGCACCGCACACACACACACACACACAATCAGCTGTTTCGGATGTCCATGGTACTAGAAACTATACTGTGTAAGGTGCGCTGCTCTGTACATGGTGTAGTGGCCATGCTGGGGTACTGCAACTCAATTGGAGCTGTAATGCAGTAGGCCGGTATTGGTAATTGCGATGTACGGAGCCTTCTACCTCGCTCTATACATTGTATAGTCTGTGGCACCACAGCTGGGGGTGGTCTGGTTTCAGGAGGACTGTCATCTTAGGTGCACTGCAGAGTAGGTGCACACAGTAGAAACAAGGCCTCATTGAAAGATTAAAATGAGTCTCCTATAATGGTGGTGGGTTCTGCCATCCAGAACAGAAGGTCCTATTATTGTTTCCACCTCTTTACCCTTTCCGTGATTCTTGAGCCAATTTTCTACCCCATTGTTTGCTAACAATGTAGTTCTATGGGAGTGAGGAATCCTGCATAAGTCCTTGACACCCAGAACGGAGGGTGAAATCAGGGCCGGGCCCCTTATTATCCGCATGGCCTGCTCTACGGTATGTATGCCCTTGTAGATAACAACTTATAGACTGTCCCTTACCTGATGGAACTGTATACCATGAGGCTGTAGCTCCAGGGTGCTACTGAGCAGCACATCATGGTGTCCGAGTCTCACATGCTGCTGGTCTGGTGACAGTATTTGGTAATGTATTCTTGTGGTGCAGGAAACAGCTCCGGGAGGAAAACAAAGGTGAAAGCCGTGTGGGAGGAACACCCAGCATCCATTGGGTGTGACGCAAAAACTGAGAACATGTGTGAGGAAAGGAGTTACCATAAGCAGTATCATTTCTGGTTTCTACAAACTACATGTATTCTAATATCCTGCAGATCCTGTTCAAGTAACAATCCCAGAGATCATATAAGGCACTGTTCACATCTTGTATTATAGTGGATTATAGATCAGGATTATTTCCCACCTCTAATGGAAGAATCTGATTTCCGGTCTCGACCCGGACAGGGTCAAGTGCACCACTGCAGCCAATGACTGACCTCATTAGTGCCATGTCCACAAGCTGTAAGTCACTGCTAGGTCACGTGCCACTTTGGGACATGTCCCCACTGCAGCGGTGCATGTGACCCCCATCCATGCGGACAGGAGGGGAGTGGAAGTATAGTGAACACAACCCAGTTAGGCACAGAGCTGGAATAGAGCAGCAGGTAAGTATAGATCTCCTCACAGGTACCACTGGGTGGGGAGAATTTAAAAATAAAAACCTGGAAAAATCTTTTTTTTTACATGGTTTTCTTCTATTCTGCTGGAACCTATCCCCACTTCTTATTAAAGAAAACATAGTAAATAAAGTTTAAAGGCAAACGGCTGACTAAACCCTTAAAGGGGTTGTGTCACTTCTTCAAAAGACATTTATCATGTAGAGAAAGTTAATACAAGGCACTTACTAATGTATTGTGATTGTCCATATTGCTTCCTTCGCTGGCTGGATTCATTTTTCCATCACATTATACACTGCTCAATTCCAGGGGTTATGACCACCCTGTAATCCAGCAGCGGTGGTCGTGCTTGTACACTATATGAAAAAGCACCAGGACCGTTGCAGCACACATAGGCACGCATGCGCAGCAGCTCCCATCACCTGCACGTCGTATCCGCAGTGCGGCAGAGGCCATAACTGCTGGACACAAGCAGTGTATAATATGATGGAAAAATGAATCCAGCTAGCAAAGGAAGCAAAATGGAGAATCACAATACATTAGTAAGAGCCTTGTATTAACTTTCTTTGCAAGATGAATGCTCTTCGCTGAAGGGAGACAACCATTAACTGGAAACTGCAAAGACTGACATTACTTACCTCTTGTCTTCTGGTTTCACGTAAAGCTCTTTTAAGTCCAAGCTTTGACTTTCATCTGTAGAAAAGATACGGTTATATAATTACATAATCATAACTGTCACCAGTCCAAGGCCTCGTGAACACAGTGCAGTTTTGGTTCGGTCTTTCCATGCTTCTCTTCTGCAAGATGTGTCAATCTGCCCTGTGTAAACCTGGCCCAACATTGATATTTAGAGAAAAATAACTAATTGTGAACAAGGTTTATTTTTTAGGTTTAATACTAATAAGGGTGAACCAAATCAGGATCAATATATGTTATTTCTAGTATGTAGCCTGACTGATAGGAGCTGTGCCACTTGGGCATAAATACCCATTGATCATGACTGATAGAACATGCAACCTGTGAAAAAAGCCTACTGCTGCTGACACTTCATTCTAGCAATTGCTGATGGTCACAGTAGTTGGACCCCGTGTCAATCAGACATGACATATCCTCCAAAGACATACTGATATTTTTCTCATCCTTTTAAAAAAAAACATTTAAAGGGAGACTGCAGTTTTGACCCCTCTATACTGCAGACAAGTGAGAAATAAATCTGGGTAAACATACCTCGGTGGGTGGTAATGCTAATGCTTTGGTCTGGCAGTGGATCACCAAAGTTATGAAGAGGCGCCGGCCTCTACATATCGTCAGAGTATCCACCACCGATTCTAAATGTAAGACTGCTTCCTTGCTGTCTTACATTTAGGCTAGAGCTACACGGCGACAGTTGTCGCACCAAAGTCGCGCGACAAATTTTATAATGGAAGTCTATGGTGTCGCACTGCGACATGCGACATGCTGCGACTGCGACACGACAGTCGCAAAAAATCCATCTTGGATGGATTTTTCTGCGACTGTCGCAGTCGCAGCATGTCGCATGTCGCAGTGCGACACCATAGACTTCCATTATAAAAATTGTCGCGCGACTTTGGTGCGACATCAATGTCGCGCGACACATGTCGCCGTGTAGCCCTAGCCTTAGACCATTTTCTACTTTTCCTTAACCAGGCATAGAAAATGAAGAATGAGACGGGTGTGCCGGCTGTTCCCCTTCCCCACCACCCCCATTTTTTATAGACCTGGTGTGAGTGGGGAAGAAGTCGCAGATTCTGCTGGAACATGGGGTGCAACAGAATCTGCGCCAGATATACGCCACAAAAGTGTCAAATATCTGTTCGTAAATGACCCCCTTAATTCCTCTGGTGTCATAATTTCACAATCACAATCAAGTGTCATGGAGAACAGTCCTTTATGTCCTGTCTCAGGATGTCTGTACTGAAGGTTCCCCACCTATCTATCTCTGTCAGCAGATGTGAGGGTTTAAAGAGGACCTTTCACCTCTGTTATTAATAACTACTTGCATTCCCCATGTAATAACAACTCTGGAGCATCTATTCTTATAGCTCTATGTTGTGCCGTTCCTTTATTATTCCTGCTAGAAGTTTATGGATAAAGGTCCAGATGTTTGTAACCAACTGGGGATTTGTCCCTGTACTGTTAGATACTGGCGGCACTGTTTGGATAATGTTAGACTGCGCAGGGACACCCCCCTAACTGGTGACACCCAACTGGATCTTCATTGCAAACTGCTAGCCATTCATTCATGTCTTCTATCAGGAATAATAACGGAATGACACAACATAAAGTTGTAAGAATAGGTGCTCCAGAATTGTTATTACATGGGGAATGCAAGTAGTTACTAAAACAGCCATGTCAGGAGAGAGGACAGGTTCTCTTTAATTGCTGACAGTCTCCCTGTAAGGGCCCATTCACACGACCGTGGAGTGCGGTCCTTGAAAACCCGGACCGTGCTCCTTCTGAGGGCAGGAGCGCACGGCATCATTGGTTGCTATGACGCCGTGCGCTTCCTGAGGCCACCGCTGTACAGTAATACACTGTACACGCTCGTATACAGTGTATCAGTGTACATCGGCAGCCCTAGGAAGCGCACAGCGTCATAGCAACCAATGACGCCGTGCGCTTCTGCCCTCAGAAGGGTTTTCACAGTCCCGGACCGTGCTCAATGGTCGTGTGCAAGGGCTCTAAGATGTGTGAAGCAACTTCACAGATCAATTACCTGAAGAAATTTCCTTCAAGGATATTTTCTCATTATTAGGTCTCATGCACACAAACGTATTTTGTTTCCTTGTCCGTTCCGTTTTTTTTTTTTTTTTTTTGTGGATAGTACCCATTAATTTCAATGTTTCTGCAAAAAATGCGGACAGCATACCATGTGCTGTTTGCATCTGAATGTCTGTTCCGTAGCCCCGCAAAAAAGATAAAACATCTGTTTTGCGGACAAGGCATTGTTACAATGGATCTGCAAAAAATACTGATGACGTCCGTTTGGCATCAGTATTGCATCCGTTTTTTTGCGGATCCAGTGTTTTGTGGACCGCAAAATACATACGGTCATGTGCAGGAGCCCTAATTCTTATTTTGAAGGCCTATATTCAGATACAATATTTTACCTTCAGAAAGAGGTGACGGCTCCGGTTCACCTATGGGGTTCCCTTGGAGATATACACAGGAGCATTGCAAGATTTCTGTAGGGACGGTGCGTAACCTGTTGTTCTGTAAGTCCAGGCGAGTGAGGTGAGGCAGACTGGCCAGTCCTGCTGGTACTGCCACAAGTACATTGTTGTGAAGGTAAAGCTGCTGGAGGGACATCATGTTACCTAAATGAACATGAAACATATTTCTATATTATCTGAGATGAAAGTAGAGGTGAAATCTGTAGCAAATCCGCAACAAAATCTACATGTAACTCATGAGGATTTGGTCGTGTGTTTTCTACTGCATGTTACGTCCCGTGTGGATGTACCCTTAAAGGCCATTTTTTTTTATTATTGCATTATACGTATATTTTGAGCTAAAAATCATTTTGTCAACTGGTCTTTATGGAATATATACAATATGGAATCCTTTTTGTGTACAGAGCTGAGATGCTCTACTAGCTGCCTGTGGATTTGTTGTCTTTTCCGTCATCTGAGGAGCAGACAGGCTCCTTATCTCTGCGCTCTCACAAAACAAACACTCATTAAAGCTCAATCCTTACCTTACTCATAAGAATGTGGCTTAAATAAGCGTTTATGACATCTTAGTAATCAAAGTGAAAGTACCAGTCACACAGTTAGAAAAACAGCTGTTGTGACTGAACAGCTCAATATTTTTAATAAATATGAATATATGATTTTTAGCCAAAAATAAGTTAAATGCAATCATAAAAAAACGACTCCAAAGATGTATATAACCTTTAAAATACCAAAGTAAGGCATACAATAGTAGTTCAAAAGATCCGTCAACAGAAGCTTGTTGATGAAGAAGGTAATAGAGATATATTACAAATATGCTAGATATTAAATTTACTGACCGTATAGCCAATGTTATGAAAGGGAATGCATCAATGTAAAGTGTTTATACAGACGTTTCCTAATTTATTTCTTTTATTGTCATTTTAAATAAAAATGGTAAAATTATTAAAATTATGGTGACACTTACACACTGTTTCAGGAAGATTAGCAAGGCTGTTCGCAGACAGATCTAGATCGGCACATTGCTGCAAGTTTCCAACCGCCTCTGGTAGAGACACCAGCTTGTTCTCAGACAGGTCCATTTTCTCCAGATTGTTTAGCTGCCCAATGCCTGCAGGGAGCTCTTCCAGCTGGTTAGACATGAGTAAGAGTTCTGTCAAGAATTTCAGTTCACAAATCTCATCAGGAAGTGTCTTGAGATGGTTATACCCAAGATGGAGAGTGGTAAGTGAAGAAAGGGCAGTGACGCAAGATGGCAGCTCCGAAAAGTTGTTGAAGCTAAGATCCAGGTGACGCAACCAGGAAAGCCTACTGATATCTGGTGGTAGAGTGGTCAACAAACCATTCTGACAGCGTCCATAATCGTCTCGTAGATGTCCACCTGAGAAGTGTGATACAATAGGCATGATATATAGTCATATATAGGTGCACAAGGGAATATGGAGCTGAGATAATACTCACTGTCTACTCCAAAAATTACCAGTTTTATATACCAATAGCATATGACGAGAACACCATGATTTTCCCTTACACATTTCAGCAACCAGATTCCCATTGGAATATGATAATGTAAGTAGATAATGTGACCATGAGGCTGCAATGTATGTCCAACAGAACTTTGTGAAATAAAATCTGAACCTATATCATGGTGAAGTTCATTAACCGTCAAAAATAAAAAGTTTTACAATCAAAGCTGGACAGCTCAAATTTGGAAACCTCTTCTCTGCCAAGAACAAAGTTCCTCCTAAGGCACTTGATGATTAAAATAGTGCAAAGTTGCCTAAAATAAATTTCTATGGCCTAACAATCTTTGAGATCCCACCAAGGTCTGTCTTCCTAAATCTTTATTTTCAACAGCCCTGCCTAGATTTTTGTCCACTCCAAGAGTTGATCTTGATGTTATATGTACAGATGACTGACTTTCAGGATGAGGTAACCTAGGGTTACAACTTACCAGTTGGTCAAGTTTACCAGAACTATGGTGAGCAATGCCAGATACAACATGGCATTGTACATTAGGGTGCACAATATACTCCAACAGGCCAAAACCTCTATATGGATTTTAGGTATCCAGTATTCTAAGGACGGGTTTACATGGCCCGATAGAGCAGACGATTGTTGGGAAGGAAGTGCTCCTTCCTGACAATTGCCTACTCGTCAGTGGAGGTCAAGAGCTGCATTTACATGCATCAATCACCTCCACTCTATGGGGATGAGCGATGGCTACTGTCATACTTTCTGGGCAGCAAAGTGCTGACATCATGACCTGCTGCCCAGAAACAACGATTGAAGTGTCCGCATAAATGATTGCTTAACTCGATAAATGAGCGTTTTACAGATTCTTCAAGTGATCTGCAGCACCTTTACATGGGCTTATTATCTGGAACGATCGTTCATACGAAAATATGTTCCAGATAATCAGCCTTAACATCACATCGTCTAAACCCGCCTTAACAATTCTGATGGGTTAAGTCGGTAGGGACGACAGCCTTTAAAAATCTGCACCAACGTGCAATTTCATTGTCTTTCCTTTAACCTAAACCTCAAGTCACGTAGAAAGGGGACTAGTGCAGCCCTGAATTCCATCTACCCCACTGTTCCTACCTACTTGGATGATCCACCCCAAAATGACGGTCCCTAACTGAACAAAGGTCCCTCACCTAAGTGCAAGGGGTCTAAACAAGAGGGTAAACGGATGGTCAGACAGAAAAGGTCAGCATCAGATGAGCAGGACAAGGACCAAATCAGAATTCAGAGAAGCAGGTTAGAGTCCAAATCAAAGAGTAACGTCAGAACCAAAACAAGAGACAAACACAGTCTAATACCAGACAGGGTCAGAGCCAGGAGAAAATGTCAGGGCAAGGTCAGAGACAATCTAAGGCCCCATTTACACGACCGTATGTATTCCGTGTCCGTATAAAAACGGAACGGAAGACATACAGAATGTCTTCCGTAGTGTTCTGCATTTTTGCGGACCCACTGACTTTTAATGGGGCTACGGACGTGTTTTGCGGCCAAGTATAGGACATGTTTCATTTTTTTTGCGGGAGAACTTCCGTAATATACGAATGCGGAATGCACACGGTGTGCATTCCGCATTTTTTTTTCTCCTATGGAAAAATGAATGGGTCCATATCGTTCCGCATCTTATCCGCAAAAATGTGATAAGATACGGAGATGAACATACGGTCGTGTGAATGGGGCCTAAGGGTCAGAGTATCAGGAATCCAGGAGGTAGTATAATATACACTAGTGAGGCTAAGAAAACCAATCACAGGCGACTGTGGCGAGCAGTCTACCATTTAAATAACCCACTGTAATGAGGCACGGGACACTGATGCAGTTTTTCAACTTATTAGCAGAAACAGAAACTGGGAAAAGAAATAGTAATTTATAATACATAGAAAATGTCATATTACACATCAAGATGATCTGGTAGATTATCGGGAATGAACCAGACATTCCTGGTAACTGGCAGATCATCAGCGGAGATGAGGGCCGCATTTCCATGCAGCAATCACCCCCACTGTATGAAGACCAGCAATCACTTGCCCCTAGAAAATCATTGTTCCAGCGCAGCAGTTTGTTGTTTAGACAACAGGAACGATGATTTCCAGTGCCAGTAGAATGACACGATCACACGATGAATAAGTGTCTGCTTTCATACAGATTATAGGAAACGAGCGTTTATCCAAATTCTCATCTCTGATAATTGGTCCTTGTAAAAGGACCTTTAATCAAAGCTAATCTCAGGGACAGCAGTATGTCCCTACATAAACAAACTGCACTCAGGACTTCGTACCTAAGGGAACCCGAATTTGATGCGTATATTAGAAGAGTGAGATATGAAGGTATTGAAGCGATGCTCTACTGCAGTGTTACTGCTTAATGCTTCTAGGCCAAGTACCCCCTACTCAAATAGATTAAATCAAAGTATCTATAGCTATGATCTGATACCTTGAGAACAATACAAGAACCCCAAGCACGATGTCGTGTACCACCTTAGGATATGCTCCAGGGGTTGAGAACCTAGGGTCTACTGGAAGCAAACATCTGTTGACCCCTTTAAGCAATGGCTTTATAAATGACCCTAAATATTTAAATGATAGATTATATAAAAAACATGTACATGTCATCTGAGTACATGAAATGTGATGGGTAGTAATAATAGGTATATGAGATGTTTTACCTTTCAATACCAGCGATCTGAGATGGCTGAACCTCGGCAGATCAGCCACCACTGATGTTATCATTGCATCATTGCTGCTAAGTCGGAGAAATTCCACCTCCACCAGGTCACCTGTCCGACTGTTTGTCACCTGCAGGAACCTCTCACATCCGTCCAGGTAAACGTCGAGGATGAGTCTGTTGCCTGCGATATGCGGAGTGGGAGAGGCTGGTTCCTCTGGGCTGGTTCCCTCCCACTGGGGGTCCAGAAGATGCTCCATCTCTCATTGTCTAAGTGTGGCAACACCGGCATGTCACAGCTCGCCCAACACGGAGGAGATCTCAGCTACACCAAGCTAAGAAGAAGGAGGGCGAAGCATAATGATCAACTGAACATGTAAAGATAAAGGCATATATTAAACATTGGAGGCTGTTGGTTAAAAAAAATCTTCATTTTATGAATATAAGAAACACAATGCAAGACAGTGTCCTCGTAACTACATAAAAGGGGTGACTGGGCAGAAAGCTTTTATTTTTACAAAGGATATTTCATTTTGGAAATGCAAAAAGGAATTATGCAGAGAAGAAGCAGAAGAGAAGACAGCATTTGGAAAAATGTACTGAACGTGTCCTCAATAACATCAGACATTGAGCAAATTTTGCACACAGGGTCATTAAAACTCACATATAGTAATAGTGTAATGGGTTGGCCCATTTCTTACATTGGGGGCATATCACTTGGATATGCCCCCAATGTCTGATAGGTGTGGGTCCCACCTCTGGGACCCATTCTTATCTCAAGAACGGACCCTGCAAAGTGAAGGAGAGCAAACCACACATGTGCGGCTGCCCTCCATTCATTTCCTTGGGACTGCCCAAAATTGCCGAGAGTGAATGTTTGTTTGCTTGCACAAGGTTTTCATTTACAATTCAGAAAATAATCGTTCAGAAATGTTACTTATATATGGCCCCAGAATTGGGAACACATCACGTTATATATGGAGACTACAGAATATTGTCCAACATGTCATTTTCAAGGTCCTGAGGCTCAGAGTTGTCTTCAGATGTGTTATTTTAAGGCTCTGTAGACATCTGTGTGACAAACGTTATGACAATGTGGGAGCACATGATGGACACCATTGAATGGGATTGTTTCAGGATAGGTCATCAATATCAGATCGGTGGAGGTCCGACACCCGGCACCCCACCCCCTATACCCCCGATCAGCTGTCCCGCAGACATACAGCAGCAGACAGGAGGAGAGAAGGGAAATGGCTTGTGCGCACAACGCACACTGTCTCTTCATACAGCTGATCGGACCCCTGCCGATCTGATACTGATGACCTATCCTGATTCTGTATAGGGACGAGCGATGGCATTAGTGTTCACTGCTCCCCATACTGTGGAGGAGATTGCTGCATGTAATTTCATCAGTCACTTCCACTGACGAGCAAAGGATTTTCGGGAAGAAACGCTTCCTTCTCGACAATTGTCTGCTCTATGGGACCATTGTAGTCTCCAGTGGCAGTGTGAACACAGCCTAATTTTTACAGACAGTGCAGACATTCGGAGACCATAATGTGCACATGCTGGGGGTCATTTATTATACTGAAATATGCCTAGGCATTTTTCAGTTGCAGATGGCGGCATAATGGTTAGTTGCGCCGCTATCCGTGACTTCGCCCCGCTCACTCATGGCTTGTGTAGGGAAGAGGACGGTCCAGCAGGCCCATCTCTTTCAACATTTTCTATGCCTAAAACAGGAAGCTGTCTTATATTTAAACTGGCGCTGGATGTGCCAAAGTTATGGAGAGGCCGGTGCCTCTTCATAACTTCGGCGGATCCTCCGCCAGCGCAGGAGCTTTATTAAGACAGGCGTCTATAACGCAAGTCAGGTTTGCAAGCTGCCTTTCCACTGCGTGGGACTGGCTCGACTCTATCATGTTTTCCGTTTTCCACTGAGCCAAAGTTCCAGATAGTACCTGGTACCTGGGCCACATCCAAGGAGGTCCCAAGCTTCAAGCCAAGCCCATGCTATGATCATAAGGTCACCACACTGCTGACTAGTCATAGTTCTGAGAGAGTCCTCACTTCTACCAGCTACATTGAGAGGGTACCATATCCACAGTGGGAAAAAACTACCGGGCACCAAAACAGTAAAGGCAAGGAGAGTAGGGTACAGCGGGTACCATGCAATAGAACATATGAAGTGAGAAAATTAGTTTGTGAGTCCCCGACTGCAGAGGAGGAGGTTATTTTCTTCTTTTGGACAGGTAGGAATACGGAAGGATACACCACCAGCTCTCTATGGATATAACCTACTTTGTCCATAGAGACCCCCAACCACTTCCTACAGTTGTGGTCCTCCAACAGTATGCATAGTAAGAAGTGTGAGCACCAATGTCTATGTGAGAACTGCTAATCCCTGACAATAAAACC
Organism: Rhinella marina; assembly: GCA_900303285.1. NCBI lineage: Eukaryota > Metazoa > Chordata > Amphibia > Anura > Bufonidae > Rhinella > Rhinella marina. The sequence goes on from ONZH01008968.1 coordinate 223,184, forward strand.
CCTTAAAGACATTGCAAGAATATGCTTACATTTCTGCTGTGCATACAAAGTGCTGAAATTAAAGCAAATGTCCCTGAGAAATGAGCACAAATAAAACCGCAGCAATACTTCCAGTACTCACAAAGTCAGTCGATGGCCGCTGTGGTTCAGGGAAGGAGTCCTTTGTTCTTCATTGAAGCTGTCTCACTCACAGCATGCAGGATACCAGGGGGCACATATTTTTCTGCAAGAATTAAGGGTTAAATAAAACATTCTGTGCAGGTCTCATGATCTCTGTGTGCTGCAGACCTGTATGTTTCAGAAGAGTCACTTTTTTGAACTTCCTGGTTACATGAGGTTTGGGTGACGAGGAGTGGGCAGGAGCAACGGAGCAGCCTGTCCCCCCCCTCCCTGCTCCATTCACAGGACAGGGCATTGTGCTCTGCAGGAAACATGCTGCCACAAACCTCCGCCACACACAGAACATGTCCGCAGATGTCTATGTGCTGTACCACAGATACGTCTGACTTTTAATAAGGACCAAAAGTTTCCAGATTTTTCTTTCATTTATGAAGACTTACTTTGTATCAGACATATAGGGTAGATTTACTAAGGCTAGATGAAAAACGGACGTGTGATGGACGTTCCTTTAAAGGTCATCATACATCCATTTTAATACTAATGGTCGTCTATGGGGTTATTCACACGGCAGTTTAATTGACTGTCAATGAAAAATGGACGTCAAAAAAATAGAACATGTTCTATCTTCTCCGTTTTTTCACTGACCGACTGCCCCCATTCTATTGAATGAGTCCATTTTTAACGTCCATTTCTTGAAAAGGCATCAGTGAAAAAAACGCTGTGTCGTGTGCATGCCTAAGGTTTCATGACCCCAAAAAAAGGCCATTAAAAAACGGATAAACTGTCAGTTTTTCATGGCCATTTTGCATCAGTGTGTACATTAATTTTCTGCACATTTATCCATTTTGCATCCATTTTTAACGGCCATTATGGGTTCATAGACTTTTTTTTTTAAATACATAATATGCCCTCCATAGTGCCCCTTGGACATCCAATGGCCCTCATAGAGTCCCCCAGTATGTAGAATAGCCCCCATTATGCCCCCCCAGTATAAGTAATGGCCTCCATCGTGCCCCCTAGTATAAAGAATGGCCCCCCAGCATAAGTAATTGCCCCCCAGAATAATTAATGGCCCCCTTTTGTGCTCCCAATATAAGCAACCACCCCCGCTCCCAGTGCCTGAGTATATATAATTTACCCCTGTTGTGCCCTCAGTAGTTATAGTGCCGAACCCTCACCCACTGGCACCCTCTAACCTCCAGTAGTCCCAACAACTGAAAAAAAAACAACCTAATCCACTCGCACTGGGAACACTTGCTCATCCATGGAGGCACCAGGACTTGACGCTCCCAGTGTCATAAAGTCATGTCCGTCCTACTTTTTGACGGCCGGTATTCACTGGCCGTTAAAAAAAAACCACCATGTGAATAGCCCCATAGACTTTATTTGGTTCTGAAAAAGGTCATTATAAAAATGTCCTGTGAATGAGCTCTAATACTTTCTAAGATTTAGACCATGCCCATTTACATGGGACAATTATCAGAAAAGAATGTTTGTATGGACACTTGCTCCCGGTAATTGGCTGTGTAGTTGGCTGATCACCCGAAAATGCTCGCTGGTTGTGTGAACTGATAGTTTATGTGGCACATAAAATAATTGCATGTCAGCAGAATATCTCTCACTGTAAACAATAAAACCCTATGGGAATGCTCATACTAAGGCCTCATGCACACGGTCGTTGCCAGACGTGGCCCATATTGCGGCCCGCAAACAGCATTCACTTGAATGGGTCTGCAATCCGGAGCTGCGGTGCGGAACGGAGGCACGGAAGCACTAGGTTTATTCCAATACAGACCCGATTATTTCTGCATGTAAATTCAGCTAAGGAGCGGGGCAATCGGCTAGGCGGTCTAAAAAATTGCCAGATTCATCACTGTGGTCGATAAATCTGCCGCACCTTTAAACTGTGTAGTTTAAAGGGGTTTTCCGAGATTTTGATACCCATGACCTATCCTGCCCATAGTGTCAATTATCGTCAGTATTCTCTCTACCAGTGCTGTCACTGGGCTTTGGTTTCTTGACTGCAGCAGTGAACTTCCATCTTCCCGCACGTGATTGTTGCATCCAATTACTGGTCTTGTGCCATATACCGCTGAAGCTTAGTGACTGGCCTCTGTGGTCACCCGCTGTATATGTGCATATCATCACTGCAGCCAAAATATGATGTCATGGTTGCAGAGGTGAGGAGGATATGAATGGTGGCCTGTAACACAGGGGTTTTGGGACGGGACGAATAAAATTTTATTTGTATTCTAATAGGTTCCCTGCCATGGAAAAATCTTACGTTGATCAAAATGGCCGATTTTACCTAAACCATTCATCCATCGGTTGAAATTTAACAGGGGACAATCTTTATAGCTCTCTGATTAAGGCTACATTCACACGTCCGTTTAAAACATCCGCAATCTATCCGCATCCGTTCCGCAATTGCGGACGGTTTTTGCGGATATTTTGTGGATCCATTCATTTCAATGGGTCCTGATAATCTGCGGACATTGCACCGTATGTTGTCCGCATCCGTTAATCTGTTCCGTTCCGTTTTGCGGATCCGCGAACAGAAATCCTCCTGTCCTACTTTTCTCCCGAATTGCGGTCCATAGCACAATGAAAGTCTATGGATCCGCAAAAAATGCGGAAGACATGCGGAAAGGCATCCGCATGTCATCCGTATTTGCGGATTCCGTTCCAGGAGGGGTGAAAAAAAAAGATGTTATTCATCCTTCCGTTTTTTGCGGATCCGCAAAAACGGGTGACATATGGATACATCCTTTCCGTTTTTTACGGAAAAACGGAACGGATGTCCTGGAAAAACTGAGCATTTTGCGGAACAACGGATCCGCAAAAAACTGACCGTTTTCCAGGATGTGCACACATACGGACGTGTGAATGGAGCCTAAGGCTTCATTCACACGACCGTATTTTGTTTCCGTGTCCGTTACGTTTTTTTTGCGGACCGTACGTGGAACCATTCATTTCAATGGATCCGCAAAAAAAACCGAAGGTACTATATATGCATTCCGTTTCCATATGTCCGTATTTCCGTTCCGCAAAAAAAGATAGAACATGTCCTATTCTTGTCCGTTTTGCTGACAAGGATAGGCATTATTACAATGGATCCCCAAAAAAAACGGAAACACGGATGCCATACGGAACGTCATCCGTTTTTTTTGCGGATCTGCAATTTGCGGACCGCAAAACACATACGGTCATGTGAATGAAGCCTAAGAAAGATCTTTTCTTAGAAAAAACATTTCCAAAAGATTGTCGGTCCTTCGTCCAGTGTCACTGAACATTTACGGCCGGTCTGAATAACTGTAATGGCCAATATGGACTAACATCTGTACGGCTGCTTCTGTGAAATGATCGCTCACCACTGCTGCATGTACGGCCTTTAGCTCTACAATGATTGTGGATTACACCAGGCTCTTAGTGATCTGAGAACTTGCCAAGAAGCGGTGGGAAGTTGTGAGGCCAGTTCTCCAGCCTCGTCCGATTTTCCGATCTTCTTATTTAGCTTCATTAAATTAGAAGTCAGTAAACCGGCTGATAAAATCCCTACTGATTGTGATCATAGTAACAAGTAAATTACACAGATCCCAGGACGTTACAGAACTGCATAGTAATTACTAATTACATGTGTGAAAGTGCGTAAGTAGAAAACATTTCTACGCTTCAGATTCTTCATTGCTAAGGCTTATTTCACACGGGTGATACAGAATGAGTCAGGGTCAGTTCAGAAAAAAACTGGTGGTTTTGCAAGCAAGTTTTATCAGTTTTGTCTGTGACTGTGTTCAGTGTATCAGTTTTTGATGCATTTTTCATGCGCGTGAAGAAAAACTGAAAAATAACAATCTACATCTCCTAGTAACCTTCAGCAAAACATCTGGATGCCTTACGTTTTCCATGCAAACTCCATTTACTTCTATGGGGCCAGAGCTGCGTGAAAAATGCACAATATAGAACATGCTGCGAATTTTCCTGAACGCAGAGATGAGAGAGAGTGGCTTAGCAGCATGTTTCTCCCGACATGGCTGTGCTAAGGATCATACTGCTGCAACCTGGACAGGTAAGTTTATTACAGAAGGGTTTAAAAGAGGTTTTCTGAGATTTTTTTTTTACTGATCACCTGTCCTCTGGATAGGCCATCAGTATCTGGTCAGTCAGGGTGTGACGCTCGGGACCACCACCGATCAGCTGTTTTGAGAAGGCAGCACGTTCCTGTGAGTGCCGCTGACTTCTCCACACTAACCAAGCACAGCGCCGTACATTGTATGACAGCTGTGCTTGGACTTGCGTTCAGCCCTATTCACATGAATGGGGCTGAGCTGCTTCTAGGCCATGTGACTGATGAACGTGACGTCACTTGCCTAGGGAAAGCTGGAGAAAGCCATGACGCTCACAGGAGTGCCTTTGCCTTCTCAAACAGCTGATCAGCAAGGGTCACGAGCGTCGGACCTCCACCGATCAGATATTGATGACCGAAGCATCTTTGTTTCTTTTTTCACATCTATCTTTGCAAACCATTTTTTTTCCATTCAGTTATGTTAATAATTTTTGCACCTTTTTTAGTGATACATAGGGCTTTATTTTTTGTCATTTTTATTTCTGCTTTTTTTGTATTATTTTTTTTTAAAGAAAAAGTCTGTTTTTTGCATGTTTTAACTTTTTTTTGTTAATAGAAAAACAACATGCAACTAAATTATTTATTTTTATTATATCCCCTTTCCATAATGGTCCTTTTGATATATTTAAATTATTTTTTTGTTTTTATTTATTTTTTACTTCATACTTTGTGTGTATGGCTCTGTTCAAATGGGTCGGTATGCTATCCATTACAAAAACAGATTGCACACTGAAGAAAAAATGGTCCTGTGCATAAGCCCTTGAAGGACATCTGTCAGCAGATTTGTACCTATGACACTGGCTGACCTGTTACATGTGCACGTGGCAGCTGAAGACATCTGTGTTGGTAACATGTTCATATGTGCCCGCAATACTGAGAAAAACGATGTTTTATTATATGCAAATGAGCCTCTAGGAGCAACGGGGGCGTTGTCATTACACCTAGAGGCTCTGCTCTCTCTGCAACTGCCGCACCCTCTCTACTTTGATTGAGAGGTCCAGGCAGTAAAAACATCATTACTCCTGGTCCTGCCGATCAAAGTGCAGATAGAGCAGAGCCTCTAGGTGTAATGGCAACGCCCTTGTTGCTCCTAGAGGCTCATTTGCATATATTAAGTAAAGTCATTCTATGTGACTTGTCAGCCTATTCTTGTGATGGAGCTCCAGTATGATACACAGCTGGCCATACAGACAAGCAAGGGAAAGCCATGGTCACCTTAAGCAGGGGTGGGTCGCCAATGTTTAAAGGGGTTGTCAAAGATATAACATAAGAGCCAATAGTCATTCGCCTGTTAGATGCCGTGACGGTCTTTTACCTGCCTGCAGCAATAATGTGCCTGTCCACACGTGACCACTGCAGCCAATCACTGATCTCTGTGGTATTGAGCTATACAGCCCTGAAGTCAGTGATTAGCTGCGGCAGTCACATGTGTAGGGGGTACACGTCATTGCTGCGGCCTAGTAAACATAACCCAGCAGGCAGCTTGGGATCTAACACGGGAGTATTAGTGCGTTTTGTTATTTTATCACATTTTCTGCCATTGCTCACATTTTTTTATGATTGTTTATGATGAGGGCTACATTAAAGGGGTTTCTCCAATTTGGGAAATGTATATCTACCACCACCATCAGGAGAAGAGGGGAATCTTAACCTTTTTTTTTGGGGGGGGGGGCTTCATATGACCATACGTGTTTTGCAACCTGCAATATGTGAATCTGCAAAATCTTGATGACGTCTGTGTTGCATACATTTTTTCACAGACCCATTTCAACTTCCATGAGTCCGTGGTCCGCATAGGACCTGTGCTATCTCTTGCTGAACAGACATGTGGATGCAGAAAGCACAAGTGCAGTGAAATATGGACACGACCGTGTGCATGAAACCTAAGGGATTCAGTGTCCGTTTTGTTTTGTTTTTTTTGCCCTTATGCAGAAACATTCACTTTGATGGGTCTGCAAAAAAAAAACAAAAAAAACGGAAATTACTCCATGTGCATTCCGTTTCCGTATATCCATTCCTCAAAAAAAAGGATGCAATACGGATTTCACACCGACATCATCCATATTTTTTGCCGATCCGTGTTTTGCAGACCACACAATACATATGGTCGTGTGCATCAGCCCTAATGGTGATCCCTGACCTCTTCAGGTCACCTCACAAAGCTATAACATGGATAAATAACCACTTTGCACTGGTCAGCTCTTATGGCATGGATTGGAGATACTACAAACAGTAAATAAGAACAGAAATGTGCCCATACACGGAGGAGGCACAGTAATAATGGGCTCTGGTCAGGCGGTCTGCCAGGCAGGAAGAACTCCCTCCACTGCGCTTGCGCCGAAGTTTGAGTGTAGAAAGATGGCGCTGGTTTCCCATGATGCTTTTCTCCCCGGCCCCAGCAGGATCTTCCTGTGTATATCCCCTCCCTGTGAGCGGCCTTTTCCGCCCCGTCTCCGCAGAGGAAGCACGCGTGGTCTTCTGTCTCTCCGGCCTAAGTGCTGAAAAGTGTCCCGCGAAGTAAGTGGGCGGCCGGTTCGGTCAGCTCGGCCTGTCATGGCGGACTGTGGGGTCGCCAGGTGCTGGATGAGGCGGTAGTGCCGGGTTCTCAGCTTATATAAGCCCCACAGTCCACTCCCTCATCAGGGATTAGTGGTCTCAACATGCCCTGCGTGGAGATTGTCAGAAGTTGAGGATGCAGCAGAGCTGAAGCTGCCATGTAGTCGCGGGGACTGCGCTCAGCACTGCTACATTTGGCTCCCTTCTGAGAAGACAGAATGGCTGAGATTGTACAAAGCAAACACTTAAAGGGGGGGGGGTCACATACTTTTATTTTTAGAACTTTTTGCACTCTTTTGTTAGTTGCAGAACACTATGGCCGGTGCCACCATATAGAATATATACCCTGCATTAATTTTGATGGCCATCTAATGTATGGGGGTGCCCAGTCTCTTACTGCAATGGCAGATATTAGGGGATATAGCAGTCAAGGATGACGAGCTGCTGCAGGAGGTTCCCGGTAGACATGCATGCTCAGCCAGAGTCGAGTAAGCGTCTCTATGGGGCAGGGGTGGTGGAAAGGGTAGCTTTCATCTATTGATGTGGATAACTACTAAGGTATATTCAGTGGGGTTTTTTGCTTCAGATTTTTTAACATTTTCCACCCCAAAATGAAGAATATGTGCCATGTTTGTGTTTAGCGCCCGCTAAATCCATCTGCAGCATGGACATTTGAAATGCTTGTTCACACAGCAAATTTTCCATGTGGATTTTGGCGTGCAGTTCACACCAGAAAACATGGCACATCCAGTTCTTCAGTAGGAATTCATGCTGCTGTTCATGCGCCTGCTGATTTCCCCCCATGTGGATATCGGACCACGTCAAGAAAGGACATGGCCGTCCATGGTTCGGTGTCCACGTGAATGGACTGATCTGCAGTATTCATACAAATCCGAGGGGCAGACGTGGATTTCTGTTACGGGTTTCGTGGCAAGTAGAGGTCCACCTTAAAGGGCTTGTCCAATTCATCCCATAATCTACAGGAATAGGGGGGTAAGACTGATTGACTGCGTCCCCTGCCGTCCACAAGGATGGGGGCCCATGCTCCCCAAGAATGTTTAGGTCGGTTCTTGGCGCAGTTACCGCACAGACCCTTTGCTAATCCAGAGGGAACCTGCTGGTGGTTTAGCTCCTTTCAGTGATGCTAGAGCAGTTTTTGGCCTGGGACATGCAGAGGATTCGGTTGTGGACAAAATTCCCTGTGTGAACATCCCCTAAGAACAAGGTTACGTGCACACACGTGTAGTTTATGCAGATTTTCCATGTGGGTTTTGTACATTTCTTAACTGTTTATCCGTCTTCTGTTGAACAGAATGCGTTACGTAGCGTCATATCTCTTGGCCGTGCTCGGCGGTAATGACAGCCCCTCCATCGCTGACCTGAAGAAGATCCTGGACAGTGTGGGGATCGAAATGGACAAGACGAATGCAGAGAAGGTAGTGACAACTGGTCCTGATCTGTCCCTATAAGAAAGACATAGCTAGGGATGAGCGAACCCAAACTTTACAGGTTCGGACAGCGGAGGAATCCCACTATGGAATATAACGCAATGCACCATGGAACCTGAAAGCAATCCACCTGGAATTCAGGACAGGAGAGAAATTTGCTTTGCCAAGTGCGGCTTGTATCCCTGTTCACACCGTGTTTGATGTATAATGGAGCTGTAATATGAAAAAAAACACACCAGGCAGTATGGACTTTGCAGGTTGTCCTTATATTGGAAATCTGCCCATTCCAATATGGATAAATCTGGCATAAAGAAGAGCCGTCACCTCTCCTGAAGGGACTTAGTATTCTCCATGTAATAACAATTCTGGAGCATCTTTTCTCATAACTGTTTTGTGCTGTTACTTTATTATTCCTCCTAGAAATGCATAAATAGACAAGATGATCCTTTAGGGAGCAACTAGTTGTCAAAGGAGTGTCTGCGTTGCCAGCTCTGGTTGCTGACATCCACCAGCCATCAATTTAATCACTCATTTCTAGGAGGCATACTGGAGGAATGGTGCGCTACAGAGATCAAAGAAAAAGATGCTCAATGGTTATTTTTGGGGAATACGGGATAAAACAGATCCTCCTTAAGCTTTATTTACTTAAAGGGGTTATCCCATCTTCTGCCACTGCCAGGCGCAGCCCCCTCGCGGCACTCTTAGAAACTAATGGGAGCACACCGCTCTTGCACGGCCACCGCCCCCATTAATTTCTATGCTACTATTTCCGTCGGCTCAATAGAAATGAATGGGAGTCGGGCCGCCCATGCGCGGTGCGCTCTTATTGGTTTCTATTAGCGCAGTGGGGGAAGGCGAGGGGGCAGCGCCTGGTGGTGGTCGAAACCCGGGGTCCTCCAGGCTCAGAGCTCCCCCGCTTTGTTCTCAATATAGGTGCGGGTAGGTGGGACCCACACCTATAAGACAATGGGGGCATATCCTAGCGGTTGTGCTTGGTATCGTGCTCAGCCCCATTCACTTTAACCGATGAGCGTGATGTCACATGGCTGCAGCACTACTGCGGGTACCGGTGCCTTCACAAACAGCTGATTGCTGGGGGTCCCTGGTGTCAGACCCCCACTGATCAGATACTGATGACCTATCCAGAAGATGTCACTGAACCCCTTAGGACTGGCTGCGACATTGTCTCCTATCTCATATTTGCTGATCCTGCGTTGTATGCTAGGCCTGAGTGTGGCTTTTGTTGAAGAGTGTTTTTGAGTGTAAAATATTGGTGACGTATCCTCAGGATCCATCAATATCTGATTAGTGGGGGTCGGACTTCCGGCAGCCCCGGGTATCAGCTCTATGAAGAGACCACTGTACCCTGGTTTCTTTGTAGCCCAGTGACGCCACGTACATAGGTCACATGGTCTATGTGCAGCTCAGTCCCTTTCAAGTGCATGGGCCTGGGCTGCAGTACCAACCACAGCCACTATAAAATGGGTGGTGCTGTACTTGTCTCACTGGAGCACCACAGCTTCGATAGTTGGGGGTGCCAGTTGTCAGATCTCTACTGATCAGGTATTGATGATCTGTATTGTACTCCCAGAAAACCTCTTTTGTGAAAGCAATTCCTGAATTTCTGGCAGTGCGTACATGATGGATGCTGCAGTGTCTTCAGTCATATGTGTTTCAGCTGCTGTCTAGTTAATGGAAATAATCAGAGCTTATTGTAATAGTGTCCTTCTCTTGACAGGTCATCAGTGAACTCAAGGGCAAGAAAATCGACGATGTGATCGCCCAGGGTAAGGGTCTTCCCGTGTACTCGGGTCATACAGTGTGTGCCTTACAGGTCTATGGATATCTGCTGGTGATGCCCCCTTATACCTCTATCACCTAGGGACAGGACCGCTGCTCCATTCACACTTCCCACAGCCGCCTGCTCCTGTTGTGGTCAGTGAGGCCCCTAAATCGGTCAAATATTTATCACCACTAGGGGGCTCTCCACCATTAGTAAAGTCAAGTGATGTCATAATGGAGAGACGCTGTGGTTTGACAGCATATTGTTAAAGGGATTGTTCAGTTTGTGAGAAGTTAGCTGCAGATGTTATAAAACACTACTCTTCAGTCCTCTGCCGATCCAGCGGGCCCTGCCAGTCTGTGTACAAGCTGTCACTAACCACAGCTATCACATGGGGTATTTGTGTAGCACTGGGGATTACCGGATTGGTGGGGCACTGAAGACAAGGGGTGTCTCTTATACAGTTTATGGTATGCTATCACTCAGTGGTCCATCCTAATACCTGGAGGTTGGTTCTGTACCTGCTGGGTTTCGCTTGTGGACCAGATTAATTCAGAGAAGTTTTTTTATGAAATGGGTGTTGCTTACTCGCCCTCTCATTGTACAAGCTTCTCTGGACAAAGTCTTGTGAATCACGTGTCTGGTAAGGCTGAAGATACACCGTTATTTTGCTGCATTTTTCTGCACTTTTGCATATTTAGTGGCCTTTTGGCACCTGCATTTTTTTTTTTTTTTTGTAGAAAAAAAACCTGCCACCTCCAGATGCTAGTTGACAGTCTATGGGAAATATGAAAGCATTTTTTGGCTAGTGGCATTTTATTCTTATTAAAGCTTTTGGCGTTTTCCTTGTGTATTACTGTGAAATCCGAGATTCGGGAAAAATTGACTTAAAGGGGTATTCCCATGTTAGACAATCGGGGCATATAACTAGGATATGCCCCCATTGTCTGATAGGTGCGGGTCCCACCGCTGAGAACAGAGCAGGGAGCTCCCCGCTGCTCCTATAGAAATGAATGGGAGCACATGCGTGGCCACTGCTCCCATACGCTTCTATGTAGCCGAGCCAGCGCTCAGCTATATTTGCCGGCCTCATAAAAATGAATGGAGGGTGGCTGCGCAGTGCGCCCTCCTTCACTTTGGGGGCTCCATTCTTGATATAGCTGCAGGTTCCAGCAGTGGGACCCGCACCTATAAGACAATGGGGGTATATCCTAGCGATATGCCCCCGTTGTCCAAGATGAGAATAACCCTTTAAGCTACTTTTACATCAGCGTTTTTCCGTTCCGGTATTGAGATCAGTCACAGGATCTCAATACCGGAGAAACCGCTTCCGTTTTGTCCCCCACTTATTGTCAATGGGGACAAAACTGAACGGAAGGGAGTGCACCAGAATGTATTCCTATGACTGACAGAAAAACAGTTTTAGTGCTGGATCCGTCATGGCTATTTTAAAGATAATACAACTGGATCCGTTCATAACAGATTCTGCCGGTTGTATTATCATGACAGAAGCATTTTTGCTGAACTGTGCCAGATCCAGCAAAAATGCAGATGTGAAAGTAGCCTTAAAGGGTTGTGCAGCAATTTATATTGATGACCTATCCTCAGGACCAAGTCCTCAATATTTGATCTGCAGGGGTCCAACACGTGGACCCCTGCCGATCAGCTGTTTGACGAGGAGGCGGCAGTCCATGCGAGCACCAGTTCATGTTCATTACTCTACACTCTCGGAATATGACACATATTTGCTCCATTAACTTGAATGGAGACCACACGTAGTGTAATGAGAGCATGGAGCACCGCCTCCTCATCAAACAGCTGAAGGTGTTGGACCCCAGCAGATCTGATATCGATGACCTATCCTGAGGATAGGTCATCAATACAGATCACACCACAACCCCTTTAACACGAATTACGTGCATCAAAGTTTACTAAACTAGGATCAAAGATCTATACGAAAGATAACATACAGACTAAAGTAAGTCGCTAAGGCCGTGAACAAATGGGCCAGCTCCCATCGACCAGTTTCCAACATGGCACCTGGCTGACACCCATATGATACAAAGAGAGGCGATACTAGCAAGACCCATCTTATCCTGATAATGTCTTCAGTGGAGATGAGCTCTTTGTTACATGGCTAGATGTTTTCTAGCCTCCTCCTAAAGGTCTTCAGTGTGGAGTACACATGTTACTTTACACTTCAGGAATGTGGCAAGGTACCAATAACCAGCTACATTACAAAGAATTAATGCGGAAAGAACCTTGCTGTACACCGTTTTTTTTGTTTTTTTTTTTATTCTCCTCTATAGAGCCACTGCTCACAGTAACTTTAAACATCTGGGCAGTGTGCGTTTTTCTGTCCTTGCAGAGATGGCAGCAGCATTCAGATTGTCCTTGCCTTCCCCATCAATGTGTGTATAAACATCGAAAAACTGCGCTGGTCCCGGCGATCATGTGATCACTAGATAACATGGGAGCTGATAGGTCTTAGCTGACCCAGATCAGCTCTAGAGGCTGATATCCGTTAAAATGTTCCCCCATATGTCTTATACGTCCTTATTGGGGAGGTGGGGAGGGTATAATGTGTAACACAGAAAAAAATTATCAAAATGACCGTAACAGAAGGCGGACAAGATCTAAAAATGTATTTTATTTATTTATTTTTACATTGTCCTAAAGATGGCATAAATATAAAGCCATGGATATAATCAAAAGAGAAGTTACCTCCTTCAAAGCCACTTGCGCCAAAAATGTCTGGTCATGAAGGGAGGTGGTGGGGTGGCAATGGGGGGAGGGGGGAATAATCTGGTAAAGGATTGCCCTCCTTTTACTAAGTAATGACCTATCCTCAGGGTAGGCCATCACTAGCTGATCAATGAAGGTCTGACACCCGTTGTTCTGCTGTTCGACCATTGTAGTGGACTGAGCTTGTCCCTGCAGAGCCGCTCCTTTTGGAGATCCCCCACCAATCAGCCAATGTTGGCCTATCCTGAAGATAGGACATCACTTAATATAGGGTGGACAGCCCCTTTAAACTTTGGTTTTCCAGAAGCTGCTGGTGAGGGGTCTCCTCCATTGACCTGTTCTTCCGCTCAGGTCTTAGTTTTTTGGCTGAGTCCTTGCAGTTTTAGAATAAAGAGACACAAGGCAAACATTTTGTTCTGATGTCCTGAGAAGTAGTGTACGATTACTACAGCGTCCCTTGGGAATTCACCACTCGGAAAGAACGGACAGCAAATGTCGTCGGCCTTCTGTGGAAATGAGCGGGACGGGTGTTTTTAACTGAACAAGATGGTTCATTTCAGGACACGAGGGCAGTGAAGCCATGTCCAGATCAGCTTGCACACTGAAACTTGGGGAAAGGGTAGACTTGCTGTATGCATTCTGTATATATTTTTTAAAGGTGGTTTTCCGGGAGTTAACTACTGGGAGTTAACCTCAGGACAGGTCATCAGAATCTGATCGGTGGGGGTCTGACACCCAGGACCACTGCCGATCATGTTTGAGAAGGTACCGGTACTCCTGTGAGCGCCGCTGCCTTCTCTCAGCTCGCCAAGCGCAGCGCCGTACATTGTATGACAGCTGTGCTTGGTATTCACATAAATGGGGCTGACCTGCTCCTAGGCCACGTGTCTGAATGTGACGTCTCTGGCCTAGGAAAAGCTGAGAGAAGGCCTCGGCACTCACGGGAGCACCGGTGCCTTCTCAAACAGCTGGTCAGCGGGGGTCCCTGGTGTCGGACCCCCTCCGATCAGATACTGATGACCTATCCTGAGGATAGGTCATCAGTAGTTAACTCCCGGAAAACCCCTTTAACTGGGGAAGGAACAGCACATTTACTTGGTGCCCTTCTTTTCAGCTGCAGATGACTGCATCTCGTATGACAGTAGAGAGATCTGCAGTTTCCTGGACTTCAGTGATCCAAGATGGCCGCATCTTGTATGGCGGGAGAAAAGCTTGGAAATTGGCAGATCTGTGCATTAATTGGAGGGTTGCTTTTTCGGTTTGAGAGTTGAGTAGAGGGCTCCGCATTGGGCTGGAGACCACCATTAGTTACAACATCTCAGGTCTCAAATGCACGACCATTCAAGAGTGTAGAGGAAGCCTTCTTTTATTCACTCTCTTTAAAGGACCGTGTTTTGGAGTGCGGTCCAATGTGCATACAGTCCAGCAGCCTTATGTCTCTGGAGACGATACTCGTCTTCATAGACTCGAAAAAGGAGAACCACATGCCGAAACGCCTTGTTTTAAAAAGTTTAAATACAAGAAGGCTTCCTCTACACTTAAACATTTTTATATATTCTTTTTTTCCTGTAGTTATTGAACAAGCAATCCTTTGATTTCATACCCAATGTCTGCTACTCATTATACTACTGACAGGCAGCCTAGTAGACCCTCCCTGTGGCAAGGCCTAATAGGCATATGGCAGACCTGGGGGCCATTGTTAGTATGCCGCCCCCTCGGCAGCCATTGCTCCCATCAGCACCCCACTATTGTTTCAGTGGGAGCCCAGCTGTATATTACAGCCATCTACCCATGGCGCAGCTGCGCCCATGCCATCCTGATGGTACATCAGTGTGCAAAGTAAAGCCTTACTGGAATGTACAATTACACCAATGTGCAGGAAGGGCTTTAAGGGGGTTTACATGAACAGCTAAGTGGGCCGGCGCTCCACCGTTTCCATAAGCCCACTAAAGAAGTTTTTCGGATGTTAAACGTTGATGACCTATCCTCAGGATAACTCATCAATATCAGATCGGTGGAGGAAGAGCAAAGACTCTATACAATGTACGGTGCGGTGCCAGGGTAGTGAGAAATACCGATCTCATGACATGCCAATCCATTTGTAGTATCTGCATTCAAGATCAGAAGTGATAAGACAAGTCTTCACCATGTTCTGGATAAAATTTATCTTCCCTCCCGTGAAGTTGGCTGGGGATGCACATTAAATGAAATATACCCATCATTACTTTCACAGATTATTTTTTTTTTTTTTTTTTTTAACTTTTTCCAAAATTTCTAGGTCAAAGAGACAATGCATACGAGTTCAAGCCTTGGTGAGGTTTCTGAGAAGGCTCTCCAGGGATTGCTGTTCTCGGAGCTTTAGACGCTAGTCTTTATGTAATCATAATGTACAGTTCAGTTAAGGCCAGATCTGCTCATATATAAAGGACAGGCCAACCTCAGGAGATGTGGTTTGTGATCCATGTGTGTGCTTAAAGAATTACATGTAAACACTTAAAGGGGTCGTCCAGGATTAACAGGAACTGCACCACTTCTGTCCAGATTGTGCGCGGTATTGCAGCTCTTCCCCATTGACTCCAGTGAAGCCAAGCTGCAGTACCGGACACAACCTTTGTGCAGGGGGTGGTGCTGTGTTTCTGATCCTCAACGACCCCTTTAACATGGGCATTCTTACCATACACGCTGCCATAATCGTACAGGTGTTGGCTGTTTTAATGTTCAGAAATGAAAAGGGTCTGATTTATTTTTTTAGGGAACACCAAATTGGCAAGTATGCCCGCTGGAGGAGCTGTCGCTGTCGCCGCCTCTGCTGGATCAGCTGCCCCTGCTGCTGGAGGGTCTGCTGCACCAGGTAACCTTCACCTACAGAAAAAGAACAGACGTCTTAAAGGGGTCTTCCAAGATTTAAAAAAAAAAAGAAAATGGTAAAAGGTTGAGAAGGTGTCAACATAACAAAAGAATTTATAGTCACGGGTTCAAACACTCTGGTCGTCCTGGTCAGGCTATATTTACATGGCTGTGACCGATGCAGCCGATCACTGGCCTCATCAGTCTCATAAGGCTGGTGATTGGCTGCAGTGGTCAAGGTCATCACTGCGGACAAGAGATGACATTAGTGTTGCAGAGTAGCAGTGCTGGAGGAGATGGAGCCGGTGGATATGCATTTTTATTATTATAGCCCCTTCCCTGGCTTTCATTTTTCTTTTTAACTATTTGATGACCCGTTGTAATCCCAGCATGCTGCTTACAAATGCATATATGTTTGCCTACACAGCAGAGTAGGGTAAAGGTGCCTGTCCTCTCCGGAGGGTTTGTCTAATGTAAACATCCTAGCCTGAAATAATTGCCCTGGCGAAATCTTGGATGACCCTCCAAATAAGTTGTGGACGTCTATGACCTCGCACCAAAAAAATGATAAATACATTTACATGTAATAGAAGTGGATATCGTGTCATATTGTGTGAGTGAGAAATGGTAAATTACAACACAAGATCTGACCTGTGTCCTTGTCTATGTAAAGTGTTGCATGATGGAATACAAAAGTAAGGCTACTTTCACATGAGCGTTGTGCTGTCCGGTTTTGACATCCAGCACAGCGCTGCAGTTTTGTGTCCGTTCATTGTCAATGAGGACAAAACTGAACAAACTGGAATGGAGTTGCGTTCCCATGCCTGACACATAATCGCTGCAAGCAGTGTTTTTGTGTGTGGCATGGGGAATGAAGAAAAATGGATCCGGAGTCCATTTACTTACCGTGGTTTTAGTGCCAGATCTAAACAGAAGGGTTTATCTGTGGTTATGAGATCCCCTGCTGTACAGCAAAAATGCAGATGTGAAAGTAGCCCAAGTCCTGGTTCACACTTGTGTCCGGCAGAGGATCTCCGTACCGGAAAAAACGTTTCCATTTAGTCCTCATGCATTCTGAAGGGCAAGAGATCCGTTCAGGATGTCTTCCATTCCGGCAGCATTCCGTCTTGTGTCCGGTCATAAAAATTGGGGGGGGGGGGGGGAAGCATCTGGCACTGAAAGCAATGGAAGTCAATTGTGATAGGTCTTTTTTTTTTTTTTTTTTTTTTTTTTTGAGCCTAAAATAAGAGATCTGTCACCCACTGACTTTCAGTGTATTTAGTGACAGATTTTTTTTTTCAGTTTTGATTTCACACAGCCATATATTCTGATGTGGAAAATCAAAACGTATCCGTTTAATTCCGGTATTGAGATCCTCTGCCAGACCTCAATGCCGGAATTAATGACGCAAGTGTGAAACAGGCCTAAATAAGGGCTTGTTCACACGTCGGTTATTTGATCAGTTATTGTGCGCCAAAACCAGGTGTGGGTCAAAAACACAGAACAGGTGCAGATGTTTTCATTATACGTGATCTCTGTGGAGGCTCCACTCCTGGTTTTGGCTGACAATAACTGATGGAAATAACTGACGTTTGAACAACCCCTAACTTTATATTGATCCAGGAAAATATGCAGCTCTAGTCTCCCATATGGGCATATTCACCTCTGTGTTGAAGGCTTTGTCCTGGGACCAAAAAGAGTGGACAAAAAAGGGGGCACCTGAACACACCCCATTGTAGTCCATGGGGTCTGACTCTCCATTTATGGAAATTAGGTGCCAGCACTTCTATTTTCCTCCACTAACCATTCTCTAGAACAGGGATCAGCAACCTTCGGCACTCCAGCTGTTGTGAAACTACAACTCCCAGCATGCTCCTTCCACATGTGTGGGAGTTTAGAGAACAGCCAAGCAAGTGTGCATGATGGGAGATGTAGTTTAACAACACCTGGAGTGCCGGAGGTTGCTGAACGCTGCTCTAAAAGTTACTAGAAGATGGAAACAAAATTCCTGAAAGCAACCACCAGGGGGAGCAGCACTTCTAGGACTCACAATGAAGTGCAAGCAGGCCATAGGCTTCAGGTAAAGCGGTCAGCAATCTTAGTTGGGGACTAATTGGGGAACTCAAAGAGAAGATTGGCACTGCAGAAGTGTGAGAACTGGTCATTTATAGGAAAACTGAAATTTCTTGGCCTGAACCATTGCTTTAGGTGCCACTGCGGTGGTTACGACTATCTAAACTTTAAGCATGAAGAATAGTGTGACTGAATGCATGGAAACTGGCAGGTGGTGTAAACTTATTAAAGGGCACCCGTGTCTTCATAAGTACAGTGGGGTCTATCTCCAGGATCCTGTTTTCTATTACTGGGGTAGCAGTGCAGTTGTTGTCCATCTATCAAGTCGAGCAAACTTGATGAGACGTCTTACTTGATGCATATGATTACCCAATGTCTTAATGTGACCCCTGTTTTTCAGCTGAAGAGAAGAAGGAAGAAAAGAAGGAAGAGTCTGAGGAATCTGATGAGGACATGGGATTCGGCCTCTTTGATTAGAACTTGTGGCAGATAAATAAAAGATCTTTATTTAACCTTGCTGGTTTTCTTGACTTTGGTTTTGATGGGAGGAAGTGATGAATCCTTACTGCTTGTCCTGTGTAAGGATCAGTCTTGTGCCCTGAAGTAGTGGGCAGCGCTCTTATATACTACAGAATCCGTCCTTACTCCATTGTGCACCGCGTTGTACTTGACTTTGACCCGATTGGTGTTTCACATTGGGGTTTTTTATATACTGCTTTATTTGGAAACTACATGCACAAATTTGCACTTGCATATTTTGAGGGCTGCGTTTTTTTGTCTTTTGTGCTGTGCTTTTGAGAAGAAGCCAAAAAGAAAATGTCACCTAATTAACCAATGCCATTAGCTGAAATGAAAAATGCTTGTCCTGTATTTCATATTTCTCATATACCGTTAATATCTGCAGGTGCTGGTTTTACTGCAAAAAAAAACATGTAACGTGCCCTGTTCACAGCTGGTTTTGCAAAAGCCGAATCCCCTGTGTATTCAGCAGCACAAACCCCTCCAGTTTCCATCACAGTTGTTCAATGCGAACGCCTTGGACCTACGTGCCTCATTGAATGGAGCTAAACCAACAGCATTTGTATGGTCACCGTGCCAGTAAGGGACATAACCAAAAGAAGGTATTCATTAGTATACTGTGTTGGGTGAATTTATTTTAATGGGTCACAGAGTTACAAGATTTAACCTTGGACTACAGAATGGAACAGAAAGGTCAATTAAAGAAGAACTCCTGCAAAAATTTTATTCCATGTCCTGCTAGAAATGTACATGATGTAATCTGTAGTGAATGTCATTTTCTTACCAGTAGCTGAATTTTTGAGTTATATCATCCTGAACTTTCTTATTTGTGTCATGTGACTAGGAATTAGACCCACCAACTCACACAGCACCTTATGTGTGGACAGGAAGTCTAATTCTCTATGTATTTCTATGGGAGCCTCACTTTCAATCTCATATGAATGAATAGAGCAGTGACTGGCTTCCTGTCCTGGGTCAGTTGGAGGTCAGGGAGTTGGTCACATGACCCAGCTACAATAAGAAGAGAGTGGAAACGCTCAATTTCAGCCTCTGATAAGAAAATGACATTCACTACAGATTACCGTATTTTTCGCTTTATAAGACGCACCTAGGTTTTTGAGGTGGAAAATAAGAAAAAAGGTGTGCTTTTGATGGGTTTTCGACTAATGGTGGCCTGTGGATGACACTGTTATGGGGGGATCTGTGGCTGATGCATTGTTGTGGGGGATCTGTGGATCACCTACTGTTATGGGGGATCTGTGGATGATACACTGCTATGGTGGGGGGATCTGTGGATGATACACTGCTATGGGGGGGGGGATCTGTGGATGATACACTGCTATGGGGGGATCTGTGGATGATACACTGCTATGGGGGGGGATCTGTGGATGATACACTGCTATGGTGGGGGGATCTGTGGATGATACACTGCTATGGTGGGGGGATCTGTGGATGATACACTGCTATGGTGGGGGGATCTGTGGATGATACACTGCTATGGGGGGATCTGTGGATGATACACTGCTATGGTGGGGGGATCTGTGGATGATACACTGCTATGGTGGGGGGGATCTGTGGATGATACACTGCTATGGTGGGGGGATCTGTGGATGATACACTGCTATGGTGGGGGGATCTGTGGATGATACACTGCTATGGTGGGGGGATCTGTGGATGATACACTGCTATGGTGGGGGGATCTGTGGATGATACACTGCTATGGTGGGGGGATCTGTGGATGATACACTGCTATGGTGGGGGGATCTGTGGATGATACACTGCTATGGGGGGGGGATCTGTGGATGATACACTGCTATGGTGGGGGGATCTGTGGATGACACTTTTATGGGGGATCTGTTGATTATACACACAAAGCATGTTATGCTGGTCCCCTCATGGCCCTATGTAAATAGTGACTCCATTACACCGGGCCCTGCATTCTTTACATGTAAAGTGTAGTTATTTAATCCTCAAGCAGTGGCTCTGCTGTGTTAAACTATGGTAATCGTCTGTAGTAGTACTCACAAAGCAGCGGGGAGGCCGGCAGCGTAACGTCATTTACTTAGTTACGCTCCTCCCACTTCATTAATGAAGTGGGAGGAGCATGACCGAGGAGTGACGTTACGCTGCCGGCCGGCCTCCCCGCTGCTTTGTGAGTACTACTACAGACGATTACCGTAGTTTAGCACAGCAGAGCCAGTGCTTGAGGATTAAATAACTACACTTTACATGTAAAGAATGCTGTGAGCAGGGCCCGATGTAATTAAGTACAGTGACTTGCACCGGGCCCCACTGCGAGTGCTGTGCAGCATAGCGGCCAGCGATGTGTCAGTTTCAGCCATGTAAAAATGGCACCATTCGCTTTATAAGACGCACTGCCATTTCCCCCCCACTTTTGGGGGGGAAAAGTGCGTCTTATAAAGCGAAAAATACGGTATATCATGCACCTTTCTAACAGGTCAGAGAATAACAATTTTTGCGGGAGTTCTTCTATAAAGGTCACTTTCAGACGAGCATATTGAAATCCGTCAGTGTTCTGGCTCTGGATCCTGATGATATACCATCAGTATTGTCATCAGGATTTACATGCGTATTTCTTCCTTCATTATTTATGCGCTGCACAGACTGTAATGTGCGCATTGGGAGACAAATCCGCACAAAACTCGGATTTCAAATACTGACGGAAATTATACGCCCATGTGAATAGCTCTATTCATTAACATTAGCAGCGGAATCCATTACATTAAATCTGGACTATACACGCATTGCAAATACGCTCGTCTGAAAGCGGCCATAGTCCAAGGAAGAATCCCTTTAAAGTCGTTAGACACATAAAAGGTAGAGATGAGCAGAGTTTGAAAAATTCGATTTGGCAGTTTGTTTGGTGGGGTTTTTTTTCTAAGCAAGACAGAGCGGATGGCCTCTCTGCGATCAAGTGAGTATAGGTGAGGTGAGTATAATTTTTTTTTCCAGCCACCATTTTAGGAAAAATTGATTTACCACAAAGCGCAAGGAAATTTGGATTTGTGGTGAATTAAATTTTTAATAAACTTCGGATGCTTTGATTTGCTCAGCTCTAATTAAAAGCCATGTTCCCTTTGCATTATATGGTTGGATACCATGATGCCTAACAACATACAAAATACCTCTTTCTCCACTTATCAGATTCCTTTTCTCCCTGCCTCCTGTGATCACTCCCAACATGGACAGTTCATTTTCTAAATTCTTTTCACATAGAAGGATTATGCTTACCAGCCTAATATATTGTATATAAATATACCAAAGTTGAATACAGAGTACGGGCTGGTAAGGCTGTATCTGCACATGCAATAGATTTGTTGCACATATTAGAAGTAATCAGTTGCCCATATTTCTGCGATAAAGCAGCTGTCTGTGAACACAGCGTAACAAGCGACATCACTTTCATCCAGAGGGGAAAAACAGGTCTCGACACCATTGTGCACATGAATTCTTTACAGTAAGAGCAGTAGAACGCTGGCACATGATTTTATGGAACCTGAGCTTGGATCACTGTAGAATCCTATGGCGAGATGTTCAGTTTATTTGAACAGTTGCTGTGTTTTTCACATAAGATGAACTGGACTGACTATAAGGCCCCTTTCACACGAGCGGGAGACTCGCATGTCTCCCGCAACGGATCTACAGGGCTGGACTCCGCACTGACAGGGATCGCATAGCATTATATTCGATCCCTGTCCGTGCGGAGTCCAGCCCTGTAGATGCGTTGCGGGAGACATGCGAGTCTCCCGCTCGTGTGAAAGGGGCCTAAGACGCACCTAGGATTTGGAGGAGGAAAATAAGAAATTTTTTTTTTTTTACGTCCGATAAATAAACTTGCTCTGGACGGCAATGCCACTCACTGCGACCTGATATCGCACACGCCTGTGTGCACTACGTCCTGACACTGTGAAAAGCAGCGCCGGAAGAAAACTAGGGAGGGTGAGAACTACACCGCATTTCCCGCATGCTGGTGTCTTTAGCATTCACACTATAAAATGCACTGCCACTTTTACCTCACATTTGGTGGGATGGGTGCATCTTATAGTCTGAAAAGTACAGTAATTAAAGAACCTTTTCATTGGTACTAGAGATGAGCGAACGTGCTCGAAACAAGCACTGTACCGCTCAGCTCCCCTGTGCTCGCATGGGCGCAGGCAGCCACTTCCGTCCGCCCATGCAAGCGCAGGGGAGCCGAGCGGAACAGTGCTCGTTTCGAGCACGTTCGCTCAAATCTAATTGGTACCTTTAATACAAAAAAAATCTTTGGATTTTCTCTGGACATACTGCACAATTCTGGCATAAAATTCTGTCTCAAAGTAAACCAACCAATAGTTGGTTTAGAGTTACAGAAAGGTGTCCATCCCTTCATCACATTTGTCATCCAGGCTGAGCCCCTGTGATAAATCTGGTGCAGGTCTTGAAGGACGTAGGCTGAATCCATTCACATTTTCGCCTTGTGTTTAAAGTATACATTAGACGGATGCCTTACAGTGGTATCTGTCACCATAGTTTCCATTGTAAAGAAAAAAAAAAGTTTTTTTTTTTTTTTGTTTTTTTTTTTACTGGACAAGGGTACTGCACTTTTGCATCCTTTTTTTTCCCCCTCAATGTATACATTAAACGTAGGACAAAAAGTCATGTGATCCAACCTTACTCTGCCTATTGGATTTGTAATTGGCCCCACCGTATGTGACCTGTGGCAAAGGAGTCTAGATTAGGACTAGAACTTGTATAAAAACTCTTCTGAAATGTTTTTCATTATGGAAGCTGTTTCTTAGGATCATGCAGCAGATTTATATTAGAAAGGTCTTCAACTGTGGGTGGCCATGCCCAGCTGTCTGCTTATGTTCTCTGTGGAGAGACTGGAATAAGTTGCTACCAGTAAGGGCTTGTTCACACATCAGTTATTTAATCAGTTATTTCTAGAGATGAGCGAGCATGCTCGAGTGCCGTATTTGCGTACGCATTTTAAAATTCGTACACTATTCATACGCATATTTTAATCTATATGCAAATGCATACAAATAGCGTACAAATTCAAATTGTACGCTATTTGTACGCTATTCGTACGCATTTGCGTATAGATTAAAATATGCGTATGAATAGCGTACGAATTTTAAAATGCGTACGCAAATACGCAAAAATGGCACTCGAGCATGCTCGCTCATCTCTAGTTATTTCCAGTTATTGTCAGCCAAAACCAGTAGTGAAGCCTCCACAATGATCAGGTATAATGAAAAGATCTGCACGTGTTCTGTGTTTTTGACCTGCACCTGGTTTTGGCTCACAATAACTGATGGAAATAACTGACCAAATAACTGAACAAGCCATGACCGATGATCACAAAGGATTTGGGCATGTCGAAATCAACCTGCTCAGTCCTTCTTTCCCCTGATATTGTGAGGACCCCCCATACACATGATGGCCCAACTGAAATTCATGTAGGGCCACCTTTAGGCCTCAGTCACCAGACCATGCTGCAGACTGCTAATTAGGGTCCGCAACGCATGGGCACCGACCATGTGCCCGCCATCTGCTGACGCAGACCCATTTATTTGAATGGGGCCTGCAATCCTCATCCGACAGTCCGCACCACAAAAAAGTAGTGCATACACTTTTTTTTTTGCGGTGCGGAGGCACGGACAGAAAACCCATGGAAACGCTCCACAGTGCTTCCGATCCGTGCCTCCGTTCTGCACTGCATTTCCCGGATTGTGGACCCATTCAAGTGAAAGGGTCCCCATCCGTGATGTGGGGCACACACGGTCGGTGCTTGTACATTGTGGACCTGCTATTTGCGGGCCACAGAACGGGCAGGGGATACCTACAGACGTGTGCATGAGGCCTTAGGAAGATTTCACACATAGAATTTTTTTTTTGTGGGGGGGGATGCAGTTTTAATTCAGTCTTTTGAGGCAAAGTCAGAAGTGTATTCGAAAGGTAGGAAAAATATAAAAATGAAGGTCGCTTTGAATAAAGAAAAAAAAACAAAACTTGGACCTGCCATAAGAATCTCATGTACATATGGTACATGTGAAGATATGATTTCTGCCAAGTGCGTGCGGCTTCCAGCACTCCAAACCATGGGTGTCTAGGGCGATAATTTAGTCTGCCACACCGGTAGGTATTTACAAATTGACTCTGCTGATTGGTGGGTTATGTATATATATATACCTATGCATTGACAAGGAGAGTTGTACCCCCAGAGGAAGGCGTGGGCCGAAACGTGTGTTGGGGTGTGTGGCTCTCCTATACTCCACTCTCCTCCGGTATGTGATACATTCTGAATTTGTCTTGAGTTATGGTTAATTGTACATCAGTATATATAGGCTATTAACATTGTTTAATTGTTGTACCATTGAGGGGTGTTGTGATGTGAGAGGAGCCATACCTTTGGACTCTTTGGGGGGAATTTATCATTAGGAAAATATTTGAAGTCAGTTTTGCTTCAGTCTGTGTTGGAGTACTTTCTGCCACATTTATCAAACGTCACAGGTTGTTTGATAAATGTGGCTTGTCCTTAAACCTAACACTTCTGTCTAGAGAAGCTACTCCACTTTTCCTACTCCACCCTCCTCCTGGAGTGAGATTGCGACTATTTTGCAACTTTTTTAAAAAAGTTGCAATGATAAATCTGGAGTGAAACTCATTAACATGGCTAACCACACCCACTTTTCCACCCATATTACAAACTGGAGTGAGTGGTGTACACATGCAAAAAGTCGCAAAAAAGTCGCAAAAGCCCTATCGTGCGACTTTTTGAAGACAGAATTCTGGAGTGAAGGTGTGATAAATCAGGGCCCCGGAATAAAAAGTTTACTCTGCGGTGTAGCAATGCAATGACAGGAAACGTTGGCATTTTTGGAAGCTGCCACTGACTTGTCTCTCATAGGAAAACGTTGAATTCCTAGGAGAGCTTATGAGGAGAGCATATGTGTCTGTAGCACCCTAGCCTAAGGTCATATGACAAGTCTATTGCCGTGACAAACCATGAACGTGATAATGCCTAGTGACCACATATTGGAAATATAACCCTTGCATCGCTAAATGATCGTTTCTGGAAATTTGCTGTGCAGTCTGTCCGCTCACTTTATTAGTCTAGGATATGACACAGCATTTTGCCATCTCAGCGTTAGTTGAACAAACAAAAAAACAGTATAAACTAGCAGCAAAAGTGCAGGTTAGCAAATACAGCCAGATGGCACCTAGCAGGTCTTGGCATTTATCAGCACGCACCTGCCCTGGTACCACATGGTCATCTAGGTGACACTGATAATTGTTTTAGGGCACAGGTTTTTAGTGGAGTTTCTCTGTTATTGTGTTTTTTAGTAGCATTTTTTGTGTTGAAAATGTCCGCTCCAGATGTTAGCTGAAGATGTATGGAAAGTAAGAAACAGGGGACATAGGCTTTTTTTTTGCTATTGGCTTTTTTGTTACATTATTTTTAATTATTCGTTTTTTTGTCTTTCTGGCTGCTTTTCAAAAATGCTGATTATTGGAGTTTTTGTTGTTTTTCATGCATTTTCGCATCACTTTCCCTATAGGGGAAAACACACTGGAGCAGATTTATTAATGTCAGTTTATCTGGACAGTAAAATCTAACAAAATTTGGTGCAGTTTTGGCTCTTTTTAGCGCATCTAGTTCTTAACAGATCCTCTGCTCAACAAGAGGGAGTGGCCTGAGATGCGCCATTTAGCTCCAAAATTGAGCCACAATTCTGGCATAAAATTCTGTCTCAAAGTAATCCGACCAATCTAATATATAAAGCTGAATGTACGTGTATGTATGTATGTCCGTGTCACGTCAGGGGGTAAGTGCAGCCCTGACTAGAACCCCACCTCTGACCCTGCCTACTTGCACGACCCGTCCTAGGCAACGGCGTACAACTGGGCGACAATCCCTAGCCTAGATACGTGCAGGGGTGTACAGGGAAAGGGAATAACAGGAGAAAACAATAAACGAAAACAGAACCTCAATACAGAAAAGCAGAGTCGTCAAGCCGAAGTCAAACCTGGAGGACACGTCAAACTACAGGGGAAATCCAAAAGCCAAATCCGATAACAAGCCGAGGTCAAATCGAGAGATAACGAAGTACCAGAGGAGAGACGAGAGGGTAGTCGAGTACACAAGCCGAATTCACAAATAGCAATCACAGTGGTAACACGCTCTGGATGAAAGACCAATCACAGGCAACCTGTGGCTGGCAGGTCACCTGTTTAAATAGGGCTCCAAGTAGGTCATGTGACGAGGCGGCGTCACGTGACCTAATTCCAGAACTAAAACAGGAAGTGCCAGTACTCAGAGGTAGTTCATGTGACATGGCCAGAGTCACGTGACCTAATTCCAAAACTGAAACAGAAAGTGCTGGCCCCCTGCCAGAGCTCAGAAGCTCCTCCTGCCTGTCGACAAGGGGATGGGGAGGACGCCGGCCGCGCTGAGACTGAAAGCGCGCCGGGTCCTCCCCGCCCCTGTTGAACAAGAGGAAGCGCACCACCGGCTCCCCGTGACAGTCCGCTAAAGGAATCGGCACCGTCACAGCTTCAATCACGAAATTTGGCACACAGGTACATCAGGTGTCCAGGAAGGTTTTAGACCGGGTCTCAGCTCTCCAGATGTACCGTTACTGAGATATTCCCAAAAAAACGCATTAGCCAATAGAAGCCTGGTCACATGACCCTTATCAGCCAATAGAAGCTCAAAGGCACTTAGTCTCCACACACACCAGGTTTCCATAACAACCTAGCCAGTCCACTATATCGAGAACGAAGCTGGGGAGCTCTGAGCCTGCGTGGCGCGGCTCCCATTAATTTCTATGGAGCCGACGGAGACCCCAACCTATAAGACAATGGGGGCATATCCTAGCGATATGCCCCATTGTCCAGGATGGGATAACCCCTTAAAGGGTCAGAGCGCTGTGGATGACACTGTTAAAGGGGTATTCCAGTTACCACAACTATAACTTATGTTTTAGACTACCTCATCATCAATCATTACTAATATAATGTAAATCTCACATATTTACCATTCGGTAGTAACAAAGATGTTTTCTTCCACTGCCACGCCCCTTCCACTCCACATCCGATCGGGATTGAAAAAATGAAGGTAAAAATCAACTTCTGTCAGCTGCAGGGGAGGGAGGGTGACTTTCTCCCTGCAGCTCATGCTCAGACTGCACAGTGCTGCTCTCTGAGAGTGAGCTGTTCAAAAAGACATCCCTGTCCTCCGTCCAGGCCCTGTGCATGACAGAGGTCAGGGAGTCTGAAAGCCGGGCTGTCCGGCCTAAAACTGGACCTCTGGACAACCTAGGGGCAGGCTGATGTTAGGGTGGCCAGACGTCCGGTTTTAGGCTGGACAGTCTGGGCTTTCTGGCTCCCTGTCCTCCGTCCGCGCAGTGCCTGGACAGACACCAGTAAGGTCTATTTATTTTTTTGTTAACTTTCTCCTGACCAGTTAAGTTTAACCCCTTCAGGCTCAGCAATGTTACAGTACGCTCTAAGATTTAGCATGGACAAGTAGCTACTGGCACTCAGCGTTGCTGTCACCCCGAATTGTCGCTGATGACCAACCTTAGGGTCCATTCACACAACCGTAATTCTGGGTCCACATCTGTTCCGCAATTTTGCAGAACGGGTGCAAACCCATTAATTTCAATCAGGCTGCAAAAGATGCGGACTGCAAAACACGGTCGTGTGAATGCACCCTTAGGGCTCATGCACATGACTGTATGTATTTTGCGGTCTGAAAAAATATGGATGATGTCCGTGTACATCCCATATTTTGCGGAATGGAACAGCATACAACTAATAGAACAGTCCTATCCTTGTCCGTAATTCACATAATAATAGGACATTGTCTATTTGTTTGTGGAACGGACATACGGAATCCACACAGATTATCTTCTATTTTTTGGGGAGGAACCGTTGAAATGAATGGTTCTGTTTACAGTCCGCAAAAAAAAAAAAGTAACGGACACGGAAATAAAATGCATTCGTGTGCATGAGCCCTTACTGACAGGAGCAAAAGTGCAACGAATGATAAAATGGATATATGACGGGTATGTGAAAAATAAAATGTTTCTATCAGTGTTCCCTGAACCTGTACAGAGAATGTAGGGGCCCCTGTAGAAAGGATCAAAGCTGTCCCGGGCGGCTGCCTTATGATAACTGGGCCATGTAGGCAGTGTTGTGCCCCACTCACTATGCGGTGCTGAGACAATGGATTAAGCGGACCGCGGCGGTGAGCCTGCTCCATACACAGCATCAAACAGCAGACAACCGACTGCAATGACGCTGAACCCCTTTATTAAGGCCCCATTCACATGACCATAAGTCGTCCATGCCCGTTGCAGATTGCAGTTCTACAAAATACAGGCACCTGCCGCGTGTACCATATCACGGATGGATGATGTCCACCTTCAGTAAGCTCACGCTCAGACAGCTTCTTCCTCTGTGTCTTTCATGGAGCCAGGGCATAGCCTCATGTTTAGGGGTGTGGCTTCATGGGTACTGGGGTGTGGCTTCATGTTTAGGGGTGTGACTTCATGGAGACTGGGGGCGTGGCTTCACATTTGGGGGCATGGCCGATGAGGTCCGGCTTTCTGGGGTAAAGACAGTGGCCACCTTAGCTGCTGTGGAGGTCACAGTTAAAGGGGAGGGGCACTGTGGATGTTACTGTTAAGGGGCAGGCTGTTGTCGAGGTCACTGTTAAAGGGGCGGGCACTGTAGATGTCACTCTCGATATCTTTTTAACGACACACACAAACATTAAATGAAATAGATGAAATATACCTGGGCGAAGCCGGGTCCTTTTGCTAGTAGTTGATATAGAGACAGTTGGGGGTCATTTACGAACATTTGTCTGCCAGTTTTTCGCATAAAAAATATTGCAAGACTACTTTTTGTGACTTTTTAAATGTCCGTGCAACAATAGTTTGTCGCACTGGTGTTTTTACACCGTCCTCGCAACTCGAAAGTGCCTGGGGCCTGGTCTTCGGCTCTGGCAAATTTACTTTCTTTTATGCCTGAAGTGGCGCCTAATGTATCACTAGACGCACACCTTGTCGTAAATTAGGCGAATCCTCTGGCAAAATTGTCGGGACCCTTCTAAAAGCAATCATTAGTGCTGTCCTCTTGCCAGGCCACTTACTTGGCACAAACACTTCATGCATGGACAGTCTGTGCACACAAACCCAAAGACCTAGTAAACAATACACAGTGTGGCACTTGCCAACATCACTGCTCTGTTTACTGCCATGGAAGATGAAACCCATCCATCATGTATGGTCATTGTGTGCCCAGCGGGTAAACAGGCTGAATCTGTGCGGTAAGCAAAAATAATGATGATGCAAGATGTTAAGAAATTAGCAGCATAAACACAGTTAAAGGGGTATTCCGGCCAGAAGCATTTATCACCTGCCCTCTGGATAATTAATACATGCCTTACCCGGGGGGGGGGGGGGGGGGGTCATCTGCTGCATGCCCGGCTGTCCCTGTCAGTGCCATCCATTTTGAATGGAGCGGCAGGGCACATGCTTTACCACTACTCCATACAAACTCTTCCTCGCTGCAGACATGTAGCTGAGGGGACCGGGGTCCCCATTCTGGTGATCTAGCTCTCATCAACTACACAATACATAGGTGACAAATGCTTCTCACTGGAATAGGCCTTTAAACTGTTGCCCTATTAAAGGGGTCCTCTCACTTCAGCAAATAGCATTTATTACAGTATGTGGAGAAAGTGAATACAAGGCACTTACTAATGTATTGTGATTATCCATATTGCCTCCTTTTTCTGGCTGGATTCATTTTTCCATCACATTATACACTGCTCGTTTCCATGGTTACAGACCACCCTGCAATCCATCAGTGGTGGTCGTGCCTGCACACTATAGGAACAAGCGTCAGCCTCTCTGATGGGTGGGACCATGGGAGCGCACATAGGCTAGTCATTTTTCCTATAGTGTGCAAGCACGACCACCACTGATGGAATGCAGAGTGGTCTATAACCATGGAAACGAGCAGTGTATAATGTGATGGAAAAATGAATCCAGCCAGCAAAGGAAGCAATATGGACAATCACAATACATTAGTAAGTGCCCTGTATTAACTTTCTCTACATGATAAATGCCACTTACTGAAGTGAGACAACCCCTTTAAGTTAGGGTTACACGATGGCATGTATTGCACAACTTCTTGTCGCAGCTTTTCTTTTTAATGATAGTCAATAGTGTTGCACTTTGACATGCAACATGCTGCGACTGCGACACGACCGTCGCAAAAAATCCATCCAAGTAGGATTTTTGTGCAACTGTCATGTCGCAGCATGTCGGAGTGCGACACGATTGGCTAACATTACAAAAATTGTTGTACGACCTTGCTGTGACATAACACGTGTCGCAGTGTAGTTGTACTCTTTTTGTAGGGTCTATGTGCACAGTCCATATGGTCTTGTATTACAGCGCTATAGGCACTCCCTTTGTGTCTGTGAGGCGCTGTATTCTCTTCTATAGGGGCGCATTCACACCACCGTGGTCCGCAAAAAAAGTGTGATATTCATGATGCACGGTTTTTTTTTTTTGTGGACCCACTGTAACAATGCCTATTCTTATCTGCAAAACCCAAATCTTTTCTGCTGGACCGCAACAGACATGTGGATGCGGACTGCACACAGTGTGCTGTCCGCATTTTTTGCGGCCCCTTTGAAATGAATGGGTCTGTATCCAATCCACAAAAATGCAGATCAGATGGGGGCCAAAAATACGGCCGTGTGAATGGAGCCTTCGCATCACGCCTAGTTGGATGGAGGTACTTTGTGTCCACCAGACTACATGACTGAGGAATCAGAGTCCAAGTTGCTGTCTCCGCTGCTATCATTGTGCACACACAGGCCATATGGTCAATAATAGCTAATAGAATAATACAAATGTAAAACTGATAGTGATGGTCCTCTCAAAATAATCTGGGGGTAATGGTGGAGGAGGAGGAAAATGATATTACACAGGAAAATGATATGGTTAGGGATAATGGGGGAGATTTATCAGACTGGTGTAAAGTAGAACTGGCTCAGTTGTCCATAGCAACCAATCAGATTCCACCTTTCATTTTCCAAAGGAACTGTCCAAAATGAAAGGTGGAATCTGATTGGTTGCTATGGGCAACTAAGCCACTTCTGTTTTACACCAGTTTGATGAATCTCCCCCAATGTGACGGCGGTGTCACTAGCAGATCAAGCCCACTTTTCCTGCACTCACTGCTCTCTGGTCTTCTGTCAGCGCCACCCTGTGACCTGATGCAGCACAGCATCTGGTGTCGGCAGAAGACCAGGGGGCAGCAAGTACATCCAGGAGCACTGTATTCACCACTCCCCTTTAATTATATGGGGGCTGTCGGTTTGTAACATTAACAAAATAGGACATGTCCGTTCCTGACTGTCGTGTGAATGTAGGCTAAAAGGCGGCTGCGGGTTTATTTTGTAGCATGTACAGGGGGTTTTGAAAATTTCATCCACAGGTATTATACTGTAAATGCAGAATCTGCTGCTTGTGAACTTGACCCAGTCATCTGCTAACAATCCACAGCCAATAAGTTTCCAGTGAGTTATTGCTGATGACTTGTTTGGCCAACTACGCAACAAACATCTAGAATTTAACCTGATTATGACCAAGCGCCATACATGTACGCAGGGGCGGATTGGCCATAGACCTTACAGGGAAATTTCCCGGTGGGCCGATGCTCAGGGGGCCATCTGGGCCCTCCTAATTGCCAGCAAGTGGAAGTTTTTGGGGATGTATTTTGTAATGGACTGTGGTATTTGGCTCTGTTGGGGTGGTATAATGTGCCACAATATGGTATTACTGCCCCTGCCTTCCATCAATTTGGACCCGACTACAAAATGAGGCCACTTTTAGTATTTTTTCCAGGGCCACTTTAAGTTCCCAGTCCGCCCCTGCATGTACGGCTCTTGTTACTGGGCTTTCATCCGGAGCGCCATACATGTGTGATGTGGGGATGGAGGCCCTAGTTATAGCGGAAAAGAGCAAAATACAACAAACAATGAATCCTTGGGGAGCATATTATGTGCCAAAAATCTATAAAAAATACGGAAAAGGGGTCAGCACCGCAAAAAAAATTGAAAATGTATTTTCTTGCGGTGCACAGGCACGAAGAGAAACTTCTGTGGGTTTCCATGCTCAGCACCTTCAGTATTGCGGATCCATTCAAAAAACGTCCATGCGCCCTGCATAAGTGATTTTTCATGAAGCACACTGAGCAAAAAAGCTTATTCAGTATCCACACAACCGAAATAACCTGAACAACTCATTTCACAGATTATTGGGTACAAAATATGTAGTGTAAACAATAAAACACAAAAAAGCAATGTCAGAAATTTTTTTTTATAATCACAAGGCAAAAAAATAATTTACATTGACCCTCAAACAGCACCAAAATGCCTACAGCTAGGCCTCATACAGCCATGTCAATGAAAGAAAACAAAAATAAAAGTTGTAACAGCTGGCCACTGAGGGGTTAATTGCTGTCGCTTTGGAACAACTGTCGCAGTATGACAGCAGACGTCAGGACCGGTGCGGTCTGCGTTACTGCATCTTCTGAGAAGTCCTGGAGAAAGCACGTGCACCCTCCTGATGTAGGACAGAAGTCCCCGGAGCGGTGACAGCGGAGGAGCCGTCCCCGGGACACGGGAGGGCGGGGAGGAAGGCGGGCCCCGCCCCCGGCTGAGGGTGTAGCGGCTTCTCCGACGCCCATTGGAGCGGCCGCTGTTTTCCTCCTGTGACATCTACGCCCTCGCTGCCTCCCGTAATAAAATACCAGGAATTGGAAGCAAAATAAGGCGCAGGGGCCAGGAGACGGGGACTACAAAAGGCAGCGGGGACACAGTCCGCCAGCTAAATGTCGCACGGCTGCGGTAGACTTTAGAGCGGGGGGTGGGTGACACAGCTGCGGCACCGCCTGACGTTTGCGACTTCTCGGTAGAAGACCAGGGACCAGCAGGACCTCCGGACATGTTCCCCCTGGACTCCCCCTGGAACATCTCGTTCGCCGGCTGCGGTTTCCTGGGGATCTACCACATCGGGGTCGCCAGTTGTCTGAAGGAGCACGCCCCCTTCCTGGTGGAAAATGCCAGAAACATCTACGGAGCCTCTGCCGGTGCCCTGACCGCCACGGCGCTGGTGAGCGGAGCCTGCCTGGGTGAGTGACTGCCCTCTAAAACGCAGCTGTGTTTTTTGTGTTATTACTGAGGTATACCTGCGGCATGAAGGGCACAAGACCGGCAGCTTCTCCACCACCTCTATAGACCTCAATAACAGGAGGAACCTGCTGCTGCTGCACCCCAGGATTGCCCCCCTCCCCCGGGAACTACAACCCCCAGCATGCTCAATTCGCTTCTGTGGGAGTCCTGACAACAACTAAGCAAGTGTGAGTTGTAGTAGGTGCTGATCCCTGGGCTAGACAGGGGACGGCAGTCTTTCCCTTTGGGGACCGGTCCTTCACAACACCTGTCAGGGAATATGGTGCCAGCGCTGGGTTGGACCTGATGTTATAAAGTAGTTGAAAGCCTTAAAGGGGTGCTCTCACTTCAGCAAGTGGGATTTATCATGTAGGGAAAGTTAGAGGGGTTGTCCGGGTTCAGAACTGAACCCGGACATACCCTTATATTCACCCAGGCAGCCCGCCTGAACAGGGCATCGGAGCATCTCATGCTCCGATGCCCTCCCTTGCCTGCGCTGGATTGCGCAGGGCAAGGGCTCTTTTATTTACATAACACACTGCCGGGGCGGAGGCTTCCGCCCGGCAGTGAGTTCCGGTAACGTCACCGGCTGTAATGGGCCGGCTTTAGTGCTGCCCTAGCCGTTTTACTGGCTAGGGCAGCGCTAAAGCCCGCCCATCAGCGCCGGTGACGTCACCGGGCGGAAGCCTCCATCACCGGAACCAGGCTAAATGCCTTTGCCCTGCGCTAATAAGTGCAGGGCAAAGGAGGGCATCGGAGCATAGGATGCTCCTATGCTCTGTTCAGGCGGGCTGCCTGGGCGAATTTAAAGGTATGTCCGGGTTCAGCTCTGAACCCGGACAACCCCTTTAATACAATGCACTTACTAATGTATTGTGATTGTCCATATTGCCTCCTTTGCTGGCTGGATTAATTTTACCATCACATTATACACTGCTCGTTTCCATGGTTACGACCACCCTGCAATCCAGGTGGTCGTGCTTGCACACTATTGGAAAAAGTGCTGGACTATGCACACTCCCATGGTCCTGGCCACCAGAGAGGCCTGAGCTTTTTCCTATAATGTACAAGCCTGACCAAAACTGATGGATTACAGGGTGGTCGTAACCATGGAAACGAGCAGTGTATAATGTGATGGAAAAATGAATCCAGCCAACAAAGGAGGCAATATGGACAATCACAATACATTAGTGTGGATGCCACTTGCTGAAATGAGACAACCCCTTTAAGGCTTTCATCTACTTTATAACATCAGGTCCAACCCAGCGCTGGCACCATATTCCCTGACAGGTGTTGTGAAGGACCGGTCCCCATAGGGAAACACTGCGGTCAGCACCTACTACAACTCCCAGCATGCACACTTGCTTAGTTGTTGTCTGACAATGAGGGTCTGGCCCCCATGTGCCTGCCTGTATGAGGGGTGATCGGTGGGCAGTCAGATCCCCCGCTGATCAGGCTCATTATAACCTGGCACAACCCCTTTAAAGGTATATATCGCTAGGATATGGAAGCATATCCTAGCAGGATGCCCCCATTGTCTGTCATGGGAATACCCCTTTAAGGCATCGTCAATAGCTTTTGGCTGAACACTCACCAACACAGCCAACAGCTATGCCTACCTACAGCCAGATATACATGCATGCTCAGCCGATCGCTGCCAGCGGTGAGAGGGAAGCAAGCTGCTGCTAGACACCATCGGTGGCCTATCTTTCCTGTAAGCACGAGGATCGGGCATTGTGTCAGGGGCCCCTTCATATAACGGGCGGACTTGTCTCCTATGTGCAGCGAGGTCTTTATGGTTTCTCCGAGATACAGGTCGTACACAGCAGTGTTCTTGTGAACAAAGATCGTCATAGACAATGGTAGGGAGACAAGCGCTCCACCTTACAAACTATGGGGCAGATGTGTGCAAGGATTCGCTATGTTGTAAGCGGGGGGTACCGGTCTACGGAACATCTGGGCAGCCATATCCTGATCCGAGGTCTCTGACCATCGGTGATGCAGTCAGCACGGTCCCCCTGTATTCTGGAGACCACGTGCTGCTGTCTCAGCAGAGCTGTCTATAGACCGGCTGCACGCTCAGTGCACTCTGCTATATTTCAGCTTACTCAGCCAGGGTCACAGGAGCGTAGTGCTGGCCTGTAGTAATGGCCGAGTCACCCCTCGATGACACATCACAGGTGGAGCTGTTTGGTTAGATCATTTTTATTATACTTGTAAAGCATTTCTTACCTGTTCTGCATTTCTTTTAGTCATATACTGAGGCAGTGGAATGGTTAAAGCGTATCTACCCGCCCACGAACCCTGCATTTATCAATAGTACAGAGTGCGCGTTTCATTTTATCACTTGTATCTGGCGTTTTTAGCTGTTTTCTTCTGCATAGTGAAAAGTCTAGTTTGCGCTTCTCTGAGACAAGTGGAAACCAGCTGCCATCCACTGCTCACAAAAAGTAGAGGAGAATCTGCTTCCAAACCTTCTCTTACTCAATCAGAATCAGCCCCTGGATCATGCAGGACATTACAGAGAAGTACTGACCTCTATGGTTGAAAGCAGATTTGTACCTATGACACTGGCTGACCTGTTACATGTGCACTTGGCAGCTGAAGGCATCTGTGTTGGTCCCATGTTCATATGTGTCCACGTTACTTATTTAATATATGCAAATGAGCCTCTAGGAGCAACGGGGGCGTTGTCCTTGCACCTAGAGGCTCTGCTCTCTCTGCCATTGCCATGTCCTCTGCCCTTTTATTAACAAGGACCAGGCAGTGTAAACATCATCATGTCTGGACCTCTCAATCAAAGTGCAGAAGGTGCAGCAGTTGCAGAGAGAGCAGAGCCTCTAGGTGTAATAGCAACGCCCACATTGCTCCTAGAGGCTCATTTGCATATATTAAAACATCATGTTTCTCAGCAATGTGGACACATATGAACATGGGACCAACACAGATGTCTTCAGCTGCCAAGTGCACATGTAACAGGTCAGCCAGTGCCATAGGTACAAAACTGCTGACAGATGTCCTTTAAGACATGTAAATCATTTAGAAGGGGGGGGGGGGGGTAAACAGCTGATGACATGAGAAGTAGGCATTCCTCAATGATAAGATATATTACACAGTATCTTCTGGTCACTTGTACTATTGATTGAGGGAAAGTTGTATGAAAAGTTAGTGACTATTTAAAGCATAGGGGTCATCTGATTAAAATATCCATTTAACCCATTAGGGACAATGGAGTCTATAGAGGGGTTCCCCGTTCAGGACCCTAGAGCGATAAAAGGCCACAAAGAGCTGGAGAGGCCAGCACATCACATAGACAGCCCTTTGTTTTCAGTGGGCACTGTGTAATTCCTGGTTTCCCCTGTGGTGGCGCTACAGGGGCATTGAACACTCACAACCTAATAGGGCCCTGACGTGTATGGCCAGCCCTAGGCCTCGTGCTTTGGAAATCTGGCAGGCGAATCCGTTAAATGCCGTCCGGATAAAAAACGCTGCATGCAGCAATATTTGTCCATCGGACACCGTCCAGACCCAGTAAATGGGATTCCGGTGGTACGCAGTAGTGTCAGGCAATGGCGGAATCGGTGAGCTCCGGTGCCGTTATCTTCTGTCGGATCAAACTACCAGATTCCCAGCGCAACTGTCCATTCACACGTTCCGTAATTCGAGCTCCGCATCCGGACCCACGTGGACACATTCATTTCGGACCGTGTGCTGTCCACATCCGTAGCTCTGCAAAAAAGATAGAGCAGGTCCTATTCTTGTCCGCATCCGTAGAGCCGGCCATGTGCGGTCCGCAAAATGCGGAACATACACAGCCGGTGTCCGTGTTTTGCAATTTGCGGACAGCAATACACTTACGGACATCTGAATGGAGCCTTACTCTGGTAATGTTTGTTGCCAGGGTCTTCACCACTTTACAGGTAATAAAATGTGCCCCGCGTGTCCTCGTGCCAGTAGGAAGCAGATCACGGTGGCACGCACGCTACAAGGTCATTACACTTTAATTATGACTAATGACTTGAGAGAGAAAACGGCTGATGGGACAGGACGGCAAGAGAAGTATCGTGTCAAAGTTCACAGCAACTGAACATGCAGGTCACCGTGACTAGAGAGTAGAGCGCCAGGAGGGACGCCCCGGGGCAGAATATCTGCCTCATAGACCAGGGAAGTGCTGCGGATGTGTATGCCTTTATCGCCTAGATCTCCTGATGTATGCCTCTGATAGCAGCGGTATACTGGGCCGTATACTGCACCTTTTTTTTTCTTTAGACTGGATACCGCTATATGGAAGTCTGTGCAATTCCATAATGCAAAAAGGGCGTATTTCTGGTGTAGATTGCGGCGCAAAGGTCATGGTGTGCTGTCTGCATCTTTTGCGGCCCCATTAAAATGAATGGGTCCGCAACCATTCCACAACGGATTGGATGCGGACCCATTCATACGGTTGTGTGGATGAGCCCTAAGACGGCTAGGAAGCTGCCTTACATTTAGAAGCGGCGGTGGATCTGCCGAAGTTATGGCCAGCGCCTCTATATAACTCCGGCGGATCCACCGCCAGCGCAAGGGGTCTAAAACGCCAGCTTTAAAGGGGTCCTCTCACTTCAGTAAGTTGCATTTATCGTGTAGAGAAAGTGAATACACAAAACTTACTAATGTATTGTGATTGTCCATATTGCCTCCTTTAACGGCTGGATTCATTTTTCCATCACATTATACACTGCTCATTTCCATGGTTACGACCACCTTCATCAGTGGTGGTCGTGCTTGCACACTATAGAAAAAAGCATCACCCTCTCTGGTGGCCGGGACCATGGAAGCGCACACAGGCTGGTGCGTTTTCCTATATTGTGCAAACACGACCACCACTAATGGATTACAAGGTGGTCGTAACCATGGAAACGAGCAGTGTATAATGTGATGGAAAAATGAATCCAACCAGCAAAGGAAGCAACATAGACAATCACAATACATTAGTAAGTGACTTGTATTAACTTTCTCTACATGATAAATGCCACTTACTGAAGTGACACAGCCCCTTAATTAAATGTGCCCCTGAATATGTAACCAGCTCCACTTACCTGGGGGGTGTTCCATGACACACTGATCGCCTGTACTAAGCATGTGATATCTACAGAGAAAGTATTAGTTAAAGAAGTTGACCACCTTTTGGAGGTGGGGGTGGTTGGCAAACCCTCCTCCTGGGCAGATCTGCAAAAACGAAGCCTACCTACCTCGCTCCAACTCCTCGGCTGTCTCGCACTGCTCCCTGCACTATCGACATCCACTTTGAAACCGCTGCAGCCAATCACTGGCCGCAGCAGTGACCTGTTCCCCTTGCGTCAGGTCAGTTGGTCACGTGA
Source organism: Rhinella marina (assembly GCA_900303285.1). Lineage (NCBI taxonomy): Eukaryota > Metazoa > Chordata > Amphibia > Anura > Bufonidae > Rhinella > Rhinella marina. The sequence continues at coordinate 262,026 of ONZH01008968.1, forward strand.
TGCAAGGGGAGGGTTACGACACCCCTGTGGCCAGTGATTGGCTGCATTGGTTTCATAGTGGATGTCTATTGTGGGGGAACAGATGAGACAGCTGAGGACGGGAGCAGGCAAGTATTCTTCCCCTGGTCAAGGAGGGGTTTAACCAAAATTACACCCAAAAGGTGGCTAATCCCTTTAAGAGTGTATTGATAAAATGCGATTGTGTGATGCGGCAAAACGCGTGTGTGCTGCGATTTTCTGCTGTTTGATGGCAGGCACAGATAATGGCCATTAAACCCACAAATCCCAGTAAAAATGCATGCAACAAAAACCTTGGCACCACCACACTGTGTGAATATGAGGAGATGTTGAGTGTTATTCTTCAGTTTTTCTTCACGTTTGAAAAAACAGATACACTGAACACAGTCACAGACAATACTGATTAAACCTGTGTGCAGAGCCATCAGTTTTCCCTGATCAGACCCTGACTCACTCCTATCGCTGGTGTGAAATAAGCCTTATCGCTGTGTTCTGCCGGATTATCTCCCTGCCACTGTATATTGCCCAGTGACACAACATGGAAACTCAGGACACAGACTTTGCCCCGCAGTCCAGTACATTCCTCAGCTCTAAAGTACAGTGTTTTTGTGGCATTTTTTCTGGGGGGTGGGGGCAGATTTACTTACACTGTCCAACTGTAAGTGAGTGGAAACTTAGAGACCGGGATCAGCAACCTCCAGCACTCCAGCTGATGTGAAACTACAATTCCCAGCATGCATGGTTGCTCAGCGGTTCTCTAAACTCCCATAGAAGTGAATGCCCCATGCTGGGAGTTGTAGGTAAAAGTGGTTATCCAACCCCTCACACAGATTGTACTTACCCCTCTCCCCCACACCTGCGTCGCTCCTGATGTCGTGTGGATGAAGACATCCGGCGATGGAGGGGGGCCCGCGCGACGGGGAAATGCAGCTGGTGTGGTCTTTTTTTGTTTGTTTTTTTTGGGGGAGGGCACAAAAACACCACAAAAAAAAACTGCGTGAAAGCACCCTTAGGCCCCATTCACACGACCGTATGTATTCTGTGATCCGTATAAAAATGGAACGGAAGACATACGGAAAGTCTTCCGTAGTGTTCCGTAATTTTGTGGACCCATTGACTTTAATGGGGCTTAGGACGTGTTTTTGCGGCCAAGTATAGGACAAGTTTCCTTTTTTTTGAGGGAGAACTTCCGTAATATACGGAAAAATGAATGAGTCCGTATGGTTCCGCATCTTATCCGCAAAAATGCGGATAAGATACGGAAATGAACATACGGTCGTGTGAATGGGGCCTAAATCCAGCGATATTTGGCACACCCACATTTTTTTATCTTTTAGTATTTATAAGAGTCGAGCACCTGATGGGTTAATGCAGCCTCCATTACTGTCAGATGATATTTGCTTTGAGGTGACTGCCGGCGGCCGGTGGGGACAGGTGGCGTCTCCGGTCTGGGCTGTCACCTGCTTGTAACCCAACACCTGCCAGTTCCTAGAAGCCTCCTCAGTCTGCGTAGCCTCACATGCTTTGCATTACGGAGAATGAAGGGGGGGGGGATTAATCGCTGTAACACAACAAAAAGTGTTTACATAGGTCGCTTCCGAAAGAAAAGGGGGTCGACCCGGAGCGCCCCTGGTGCAAACCGTCCATAACCTCATTACATGGATCTCACATCGGTGCAAGGATCGGAAACCATGGTACGGGAGAGGACCAGAGCTTCTTCACTCCGCTCCGTTTTTTTCAGCTAGCATTGTGGCAATCGTGCTGGATGCTCCAGGCCAGGGATGCCCAACCTGCGGCTCTCCAGCTGTTGTAAAACTACAACTCCCAGCATGCCCTGCTGTAGGTTGTCCAGGCATTCTAGGAGTGTAGTTTTGGAACAGCTGGAGGGCCGCAGGTTGGGCTTCCCTGCTGTAGGCAAATTGTGTGTGTGTACAGGGTTTTTTAGGTGGCGGTCAGGTTTTATCGGGGCACACTGAACAGTGGGGCAGTTGTACACGTATTTTAGAGATAATTATCACGCGGGGAGTATTTGGTTGAAGTTTTGGCAACGGCTTCCAAATTTCTCCTGATGACGTGTGCACTGTCACGTCGCCCGGTGCACTTCAGTGCATTTGCCTCAACAGTTGGAGCGAATCCTGTGTTTTTTGCAGCCCCTTGGCCAGAATTGTGTTGCATATACAATGGCCCGGGAGATTTATTTATTTTTTTAAATTTTGTCTTTGCCAAAAAGAGGAAGGAAGATAAGCGGAGTGCAGCGCGTTCTTTTTACCACTTTCCCGCCGCAGTGAACTTTGACACACTTCGCTGGACGAAATCGTATTAAAATGGATGCGCCGCAGAAGCCGATTGAGCCAGGGAGCCATTAGCTCATGTTCACACGGAAGGGATTGTGTTCTGAAGTCTTTACAGAAAATCCCCATAAATATTTGCAGGATAAAAAGGGAGATTTGGCTGCGGTATCGCCTTTCTGAGATTTTGCAGAATGATGCACGCTGCAGACTGTAAAACATTGTGGGATGTGGGGTATGGACGGCACAGATAAGACCGTTACGCTGCACGGACATGCATCACATATAGGCCTCTATGTTTGCAGTGGGGCGTATTTTGTGTACTGGAATCCGCTGCTAATGGCAGTAAATAGGGCCGTTATAGCCTATAGGAGTGCATCAAAAATGCAGGAAGGAAGGAATACGTGTCTAAGAGCTTGTGCACATGACTGTTGTTGAGCGGTGCCCACATTGTGGCCCGCAAACAGTGGGTCTGCAATATATGGGCATCGACTGTTTGTGCTCCCCATGACGAATGTGAACCGCAACCCGGAAGGTACGGTGCAAAACGGAGGCACGGAAGCACTACAGAGTGCTTTCGTGGGTTTTCTGTCTGTGCCTGCACACCGCAAAAATGTACTATATCTGTGTGCACTATTTTTTGCAGTGCACACCGTCGGATGCAGTTCGCAGACCCCGTTCAAGTGAATGCATCCTGTGTCCACATAGGGTGCCCCTCGGTCGCTGCCTGTGCATTGCTGACCGCACGTGTTTGTGTGCATGAGCCCTTAGAGGGGTCATCCCATGAATAATGTTAAAAATGAAAATCAGACATCATATAGTACATGACAATATCTTTCTAACAAAGCTAGAACCAGCCCTGTACCTCACATGGATCCAGAGATCTCCCCATTCATTGCTCTGCTAGGTTTATCAAGCTGGCAGCTCAAGGGGAGTGTCTTTTCTTCTGCAGCTCAGGGGGCGTGTCCATGCTCTCCCAATCACAGGTCAGGAGGCAGTTGAAGGATGAAACTGAGCATGTGCGACCATCTCAGTGAGCAGGACAAAGAAATAAGAAAGCAGGTGCACAGCAGGTGGCGCTAGACCAGATATTTTATTGAATAGCTCGGTGTCTATACTAAATTTTTAATTACGTGCAATTACAAAAGCATTCATATCCAGGGGTTTGAAAACTGTAGAATATTTTTGTGGGACCACCCCTTTAACATGTACATTTCAGAGGGGGAGTTCCGCATGCGTTTTTGCAGAGGATTTTTGGTGTGGAATCCGGCCCAAACTCCTAGACTTAGGTGCTGGTCTCTTTTAGCCCTGGACTTAGGGTACATTCACAAAACAGCCACTAAAAATGGTTTAACTATTAGTTTTTCACAGACGCCTTTCTGAAAAACCGTCCCCTTCAGTAGTGTGGGGGGTGGGGGGTGTCAGGCCATGAAAACAGCCAAAATAGGACATTGAATAAAGCTGACAAATGAATTAAACCCTTAAGAAATTTTTCTAAATAATTAAAAAATATCTGCTTTTCTGAACATGTCTAAACCTATCCTGGGACCCCCGAATATTGCAGATTAAGTGGGATTTTTCCGTGCTTATTCTCATGCAGAAAAACCGCAGCGTAATTCATTACCAGCAAAGTGTATGAGAATAGATAAATCTCTTGTATCCTTTTCAGATTTTTTTCTGTGCTGATTTCCAAATCCTGTTAATTATGTTTGCAATTTTATCTGCGGATTTCACTCTTTTCCAATGAAGAATGAGATCTGCGTCAAATCCACACCGAAAACCGCAGTTAGAAATTGCATTTTTGGTGCATGCGGCTCTCCGTCGCGGTCACCCGCACCCTTAGGTAACACTGAGCACCGCCGGCCTGTTTTTCAGGCTGTGTGGGGCCAGCACTGTGAGCACATAGGCTGGGGCCTGCTATCTCTGAAGAAGGTAACTGGCGGTCAGTAACCTAACGTAACCTCCCAGTATTAACCCCTGCTTCTCCGCACCAGGCTGGGTGTCGTATAACAGGACTGTACATGTGTGATCTGCTGTGCAGACGGGCCTTCTCCTTGTAGGTTTACTTCTCATAGTATTCAGTATACCACACTATGTTCACACTATGTTGGATTGATGCGTATTTGTGGCACAGTGCCTGAACCCCCTGTAGACAAATAAAAATATACCACATGTGAATGTATCCTACATTTTTTGGGCAGTTTTTTGCTATGAAATTCATAAATTTATTTTGTTTACAAGCTTGTTTTTGGGGGGTGGCATTTTTTAGTCATATAAGGTTTTTCCTTTTTTTTTCCCTATAGTGAAGTGTATAGGAAGACACCACAACCAGTGCACGCTGCAATAAAAAAAAAATGCCAAGGAACCCAAAAAACACCAGGAAGTGTCATTTTTGAAAAAAAGTAAAATGTAGTAGGAAACCACCCAGTAACCAGATTCAGACGGCGTTACGATTTCTGACATCAGTACACGGATGAATTGCACCATTTCCTTTAAGGGTACAACCGCACGGTCGGGGGAACTGATGCAGTTTTGGAAGCCGAAACCAGAAGTGAATTTAAAAAAGAGAAGTCGTACCTGTCCTTTATACTTTCTCTCCTTACACGATCCACTCCTGATTTTGGCGGCCAGTCAAAAAGTGGACTTGCGACTATTTTTACACCGAAAGCTGGTGTAAAATATTCGTAAATGACCCCCGTTGTTTTTATTTGTCGTTTTTAGGGGGGGGGATACAGATACTATTTGATCTACTATTAATCATAAATGTGCATGTAAAAAAATCTGACTGTGTGAACATCTGCATTGAGTAATATTACTCCCCAAAGTCCGCCACGTGAATGACACCTTCAGCTGGACGTAAGCTTGGTCACACCACTATTCATACGTATGTCAAGTGCCCACGTACGGCCCTTCAGATTGCCCCCATGTACCAGTGCTCTTCAGTCATTCCTCAGCTCTGAATCACGCAGTCTGCTGCCACTTCTGCCAGTCTTACGTCAATTGAGATGCCTCCTCCATGACTGTGGCCCAATGTGACTCCCCGTGGCTATTTTGTGAAGCACAATCCGCTCCGGTGAACTTCTACTGAAATGGTATCCCTCCCAAGGACATGGCAAGTAGTCAACCTGCAGATGTAAGTCTACAAGGTACAGTTCTTGGGACACAGTGTACAAATATGCCCAGCGGACCTTTTCAGTGAATGAAGCGCCGTAATTGGTACGGGTGGGGGCATATGGTTTACCCAGTAGTAAGGAACAGGGTGTGGTTAATGGGAGATTGTCACTGGGAAACTCACTGGTAAGCCAGACATAACGGGGGTCATTTATTAAGAAGACTATGCAAGTTTTTGGCATAAAAAAAGTTTAAAAAAGAGTGTCTAATTTATGGTGAGGTCTGAACCTCGGCACAATTTAGGCGCTTCCTCTGGAAGCACGGGGGCTATACAAAGCTGTTCTTTGATAAATGACCCCCAAAAACTTGTGGTGCTAGCTCAACGTAATGTAGCGATACCATTCACTTACTGATCTGTTGCTTTTACTCCAGATAAGTGCAATGAGGGCGGGTCCAAGCCACGCTGTGCACCCTTGTCCTCCTGCTTCGTCTGCCAGCCCCTCCCTCTTCTTCTTGATTGTCAGGGCCGTGGAGGATGACTGTGCAGGAACCCGACCCTGTCAATCAAAGAGAAGAGGGAGAGGCTGGCAGACGAGGCAGGAGGATCAATGTAGACATTTAAAAAAAAAAAAAAAATTAAAAAAAACCTTTTGTATACTGTTGCTTATGGCAACCGGCACATATATGGAAGCCTATGGCACATATATGATCTGTTATGTGTGAAAAGCTGGGTGACCTTCTCCGTGGGCGCTGTAATGGAAGCCTTCAGTGGTCACCGAGCAGGTGCTGAGCTGTCCCCTCATGTAAGACCCGTGTTCTCTCTGGGATCCATTCCTACATTTTCCTAAAATCATGCAATAGAATAACCGTGTGGACAGCCCTAAGAGCTATGAGTGTGTATGAGGGGGAGCAGCCATACCAGCAGCTGGGAATGGCATTGTGACAGCGGGTGACCCTGCGGGGTTATGACGTGCGTTTGAGAACACGTGAATTCTCCGGTCACCTCTGTCTAGAACACGGTGTGTAGAACAGTGTTTACACCAGAGATGAGAGGCGGTGTAACCCCTGCTGCGCCACGGGCTTCTTCAGTAGGTTTTATTCACCCTTTTACCATTCTATAGGATGCTTCTTACACTGTATATAGGTTCTATTACATTCAGTAATGTCGGAAACTATTCAGATCACAAATACCAAATCTCCCATAAAATGCTAAAAATACTAAAATGCGTCATCGTATTCTATAAATCCGTGACCGGTGTGCTCGGAGACTTCGTGTTCAGCTTTTACAATACACTGTTAAATGTACTAAACTCTGGGGCACATTTACTAAGGCCGGCTTTTACACCGTTCTTAGTTCCCCCCTTGCACTGCCTCTAAGAATCATCCAATTTAAGAGCATGCATCGTGTACATCTGCCCCTTCCTGTCCAACTGCGGGACACCCCGTGAAACCAGTAGGGACTTCCGACTATTTATACTAAGTCACAAGTCCCTTAGTAAATGACCCAGAATGTATCTGTAATATACAGTACATACACATTACTGTTACCTTGCTTTATACTGCAGTGTGAAGGCTCCTTTAGGCTACTTTCACACAGTCAGTGTTTGATCAGTGATTTCCAGGGGGTGGACTGGCCATAGACCCTACAGGCCAGTGTCCAGGGGCCACCTAAGACAATTTCCTGGCCGCCAGCTGGTTACATAATAACTTGACGGGAGGTACTTTGTGCTGCTGGGGCAGTATTTTGTAGTGCACTGTGGTATTTGGTTCTGCTGGGGTGGTAGTTTCTGCTACACTATTGTATTGCTGACCCTGTCTACTTGTCCCTGCCTACTTGTGTCGACCCTGCCTACTTGTGTCCTCCCTGCCTACTTGTGTCCTCCCTGCCTACTTGTGTCGTCCCTGTGTACTTGTGTCTTCCCTGCCTACTTGTGTCATCCCTGTGTACTTGTGTCTTCCCTGCCTACTTGTGTCGTCCTTGCTTACTTGTGTCGTCCTTGCCTGTGTCATCCCTGCCTGCTTGTGTTCTCCCTGCGTACTTGTGTTCTCCCTGCCTACTTGTATCCTCCCTGCCTGCTTGTGTCGTCCCTGCCTACGTGTGTCTTCCCTGCCTACGTGTGTCTTCCCTGCCTACGTGTGTCTTCCCTGCCTACGTGTGTCTTCCCTGCCTACGTGTGTCTTCCCTGCCTACGTGTGTCGTCCCTGCCTACGTGTGTCGTCCCTGCATTCTTGTGTTGTCCCCGCCTACTTGAGTTGTCCCCGCATTCTTGTGTTGTCCCCACATTCTTGAGTTGTCCCTGCATTCTTGAGTTGTCCCCGCCTTCTTGAGTTGTCCCCGCCTTCTTGAGTGTCCCCGCCTTCTTGAGTTGTCCCCGCCTTCTTGAGTTGTCCCCGCATTCTTGAGTTGTCCCCGCCTACTTGAGTTGTCCCCGCATTCTTGAGTTGTCCCCGCATTCTTGAGTTGTCCCCGCCTTCTTGTGTTGTCCCCCGCCTACTTGAGTTGTCCCTGCATTCTTGAGTTGTCCCTGCATTCTTGAGTTGTCCCTGCATTCTTGAGTTGTCCCTGCATTCTTGAGTTGTCCCTGCATTCTTGAGTTGTCCCTGCCTACTTGAGTTGTCCCCGCATTCTTGTGTTGTCCCCGCATTCTTGAGTTGTCCCTGCATTCTTGAGTTGTCCCCGCCTTCTTGAGTTGTCCCCGCCTTCTGAGTTGTCCCCGCCTTCTTGAGTTGTCCCCGCCTACTTGAGTTGTCCCCGCATTCTTGAGTTGTCCCCGCATTCTTGAGTTGTCCCCGCATTCTTGAGTTGTCCCCGCATTCTTGAGTTGTCCCCGCCTTCTTGTGTTGTCCCCGCCTACTTGAGTTGTCCCTGCATTCTTGAGTTGTCCCTGCGTTCTTGAGTTGTCCCTGCCTACTTGAGTTGTCCCTGCTTTCTTGAGTTGTCCCTGCATTCTTGTGTTGTCCCTGCATTCTTGTGTTGTCCCTGCATTCTTGTGTTGTCCCTGCCTTCTTGTGTTGTCCCTTTTTGTTTCCAGTCCGCCATTAGTGTTTTCCCTCAGTGATAGTGAACTAAACTAGATGCAAGTCGAAAACACAGACCGGGTTGAACTCTTTCCATTATACCTTATCTCTGTGTAGCCTCCACTGGTTTTGGCTCACAATCACTGTTGGAAATCACTGGAAAAACACTGGCTGTGTGAAAGTGGCCTTATGGCCTCTTTACACTGCTCCATGGAGCAGACGAGTGTCGGGAAGGAACGGTTCCTTCCTAATAATCGCCTGCTTATCGGTGAAGGAGATATCGGTGTATTTACATTCAGAGATCTCCTCCACAGTATGGGAAGCAGTGATCACTAATTCCATCCTCATACAGAATCATTGTTTGCTGGCAGCAGAGGCTTTTAGACAGCACGATCTGCTGCCGGCAAATGATGATTTAGGTGACTGCACTAATGATCCTATTACCCGATGAACAGCTGTTTCAGTAATCGGCAGCATCTTTACACCGGCAGATTATCGCTAGCGAACACTCATAAGGCAGGATTCCAACTGTTGCTCATTTCTACAAATGTATACACCCGAGCGCTCCCTTATTACAAGGCTCTGAGCCCTACAGGACATACTGTATTCCTCATTGTAGTGTATTTCTAAAAGATTTTTTTTTCCTGTTTGCAGTATCTGAGATCTTGGTCACGATCCGGTATTTACATCCCTCTCCCAAATTCCTGAGGCAGGCGGTGGGGAGAAGGTTAATAAATAACAAGCATACCTCTAAAATGAGGCATTCATCTGTCACACGAGCGGAGGACCGCGGTCATATTTCTGCTATCTTCTAGAAGGCATACCAAATGTCCAGTCAGATACTGAATATACGCCTCGGACCAGTCCCAAATTCTGGCCTCCAATTAGTCCTAGTGATGCCCTGCATGTACGATGGGGGTTGTCTCACCTTGTGCCTTCCTTACAGACATCATGGGGGTTATGTAATACATGCATTGTACATTTTATTACAGAAATAGGACAATGTCAGCGGCTTTTTCACAGATTTGGATTATGGGCTTAATGCGCCTTCAACTGAAAACGGCACAACGAATCCATTATGAGTGTTAATCTCAGAGACCGCTAGGAGCCGGTATTATTCCTTACACCCGCTGACTTATAATTATGTAGGGCACACATTTACCTTTTATATTAGGGAATTGTATTACGAGCAGTTTAACCTGTCGTTACCCTAGTATGTAATGGGGGAGAACAGGTAAATCATATACCCCGCACTGTCAGGGAATACAGTGTACAATGATTGCTCCCCCTGGTGGACAGCCATAGGTGACTGCAGGAGGTTATGGGATCCGGCTCATGTGTATGTACGGCCTGCTCCTCCTGGCGCTCGGCCAGCCCTGTCAGAGACTTTTCTTAGAAATGTGTTTCCTAGAAATGTTTACAGATCTGAGAACATCACAGAATAGGGACCTTTCCCTCACATACGGGGCCCTTCACTGCATTATCTGTAGGCGCCTTGTACCTTTTTCGTTGCTGTCGGCTATGTTTTATATCGGCATGTGCATGCTGCTTCTTCATAATGTTTTGTGTGTGATCAGTGGGGTATTTTTTTTTGTTGGAACAATATTTTAAAATATTATTACGTTATTTCTGTAAATTATTGATTTTAGTATTATTTTTTAATTATTTATTTAGTATTTTTTTTCATAGTAGTATAGGTTTTTTATTTCCTTTTTTTTTTTTAACAAAGCGTCAGAATGGGACCACTCCATCAAGAGGGACCATTTATGAGACCAGACCAGTGTCTTCCTTTAGGCTCATCATTGGTATCAGTGTGGTACAGTGCCCAAATCCTCACTTTTTTTTTCTGCTATACCCCTCTATGCTTGTCACCTCTTTTCAGGCAAAGGTTGTGACGTCCGGAGGATACAGAGCAGCAGCACCACATGTTATCCCTGCTCCTATCCATAGGATTTTGCATCCCTTTCAGGTTTTTTCTGGGCTCTTTGCAGCAGCTCTCCCCGTAGTAGATTGGGGTCCTCTTTTACCTAGTAGGGTATGGCAATCACTCCTCTAATTTAAAGGAGTCCTCTCACTTCAGCAAGTAGCATTTATCATGTAGAGAAAGTGAATACAAGGCACTTACTAATGTATTGTAATTGTCCATATTGCTTCCTTTGCTGGCTGGATTCATTTTTCTATCACATTATACACATCTTGTTTCCATGGTTACAGACCACCCTGCAATCCATCAGTGGTGGTCGTGCTTGCACAGTATAGGAAAAAGCACCAGCCTATGTGCATTCCCATGGTCCTGGCCATCAGAGAGGCTGGTGCTTTTTCCTAGAATGTACAAGCACGACCACCACTGATGGATTGCAGGGTGGTCTGTAACCATGGAAACAAGATGTGTATAATGTGAAGGAAAAATGAATCCAGCCAGCGAAGAAAGCAATATGGTCAATCACAATACATTAGTAAGTGTCTTGTATTAACTTTCTCTACATGATAAATGCCATTTGCTAAAGTGAGAGACAACCCCTTTAAAAGGGTTGTCCAAGATTTTGATATTTATGGTCTGTTCTCAGCATCGGACCTCAAAATCTGACCAATGGGGGTCTGACTCCTGGAAACTCTGAAGAAAAGCTGTTTGAAGAGGCCATGGTGCTCTGGTGAGCTCTGTGGCCTCATCCCAGGCCGGTGACCGCATGTTCAATGTACGGCGATGTGCTTGGTGAGCAACGCCACGGCCTCTTCAAACCGCTGATCAGCAGGGTGCCGGGAGTCAGACCTCCACTGATCAGATATCGACAATCTGTCCTAAAGATAGGCCATCAGTATCAAAATCTCGGACAGCCCCTGTAGTCACTGATAGCCTATGGTTAGAATGCGTTATAAATTTTTGATAGTCAGGGATCTGACCTCCAGGACTCGGGCCGTTCAGCACAATGATGGGGCAGTGGGTGCAAAGGAAGGGGACACAGCCACCCATACTGTCAGCCTCTCCTCCACCTCGCATGTCTAGTGGACATTTGCTGTGGATTTATCGTCTTTTTCCATACAGATCAGTGCCCTAGATGCAAGTATTTTCTGGCTTATAGGTATCCGCCTGAGGAGAGGTGGCAACCCGTACTGCTCGCTATGGGCAGGTGCCAAGTCATTTTTATGCTCGTCAACCTTTCAGTAGCGGGTGAGCTGTACTGTAGGATATTTCTGTGCCCGGATCATATTGCTCTTGTCCTGTCCTGTGTGTTATTTACTCCCTCGCCCTTACCGGTTTTTCCTAAATATCCCAGAGTCTACTCTTCAGGTCTCTTTCCCACCATAGGCAGCACGATAACGCTGTCACCAGTTCTAGAACTGGAAATCTGCCTGCCCTTTGCTCACAGATGGAGCGACGCCAGTTCCCTAGCACAGCGCATAGCTGGCTTGGCCTAAAGGGTGCAGGATTAAAACCTGCCTTGGCAAATTCCTGTTAACTGGTTCCTTGCAGATAACTGGGTGACTAGGATGAGCCTACCGCATTAACCTGTTCATTGCTAACTGACCTGGGATTTCTTGGGGTGGTCGATATGGCAACATGCACCCATGTTTTATAATCTACTCCTACAACTTCTGTAGACACCTTGGTCAAAGTAAGTTATGTTCTGCTCTACAGAAGGTCACCAGTTACAGCCACCGCTTTACTGATCACATGTGCGTTACCACTGGAAAAACCTGGAATTTCTTTGACATGATCGTGTGCCGTGTTATGGGTTGTAGAGCCTTGTAGACCTTATGATCCCTAAGAAAACTATTATGTACATGACCCAGAAGATATGATCAGGACTCTATGATCCCAAAGAAAACCATTAGGTACATGACCCAGAGCAAAATGACTAGGACCCAATGATCCTAAAGAAAAACACTAGGTACATGACCCAGAAGATATGACTAGGACCCAATGATCCTAAAGAAAAACACTAGGTACATGACCCAGAAGATATGACTAGGACCCAATGATCCTAAAGAAAAACACTAGGTACATGACCCAGAAGATATGACTACGACCCTGTGATCCCAAAGAAAACCACCTGGTTGACCCAGAAAATATGAATAGGACCCTATGATCCCAAAGAAGACCACTAGGTACATAACCCAGAAGATATGACTAGGACCTTATGATCCCAAGGTGAACAACTACGGTAGGTACTTGACCCAGGAGATATGACTAGAACTTAATGATCCCAAAGTGAACTATTAGGCAGATGACCCAGAAGGTATGACTAGGACCTTATGATCAAAAGAGAACTATTAGGTTTATGACTGAAGATAGGACTAGTTATTTAGGATGTGGTAAACAATCCCACACATGACGGGGACATCAGCCACATTGTGCACATTGTCGAGAGAGCAGTGTCACATTTACGCTCAGACCACAGGGCATTGTTGGCCTCCAGCCTATCCTCCGATGAACAAGTCCTGGCCTGTTGTACAATGTGAAGAGGTTTCAGTGGCACATTATATCTGTCTGGGGCCATACAAGCGAGTTGCCGAATTCACTTGACAAGGTCATAGCAGTCCCTGCTCTCGTAGACATTAGTCTACGTGTTCATGGCACAAACCATAAGCGGGTGGTGGGGGTCTTCCTCTTTTAAGTTAATGGTGCTTAGGATTCTTCACTGTAAGAGCAGTGAGACTATGAAACTCTCTGCCAGAGGAGGTTGTGATGGTTGAAGAGGGGCTTGGATGCTTTTCTAGATGTGAGGTTGATCCTGATTGTCAGATTTAGAAATGGGGGAAATGTTTCCTCTAATATGGGGGTTACAGGCATTTTTTCCAGCTTTATTGAGTACATAACTCTGTATACTCCAAATGGGGGCTGAAAGCATGGTGTGAACAGGGCCATACCCACAGGCATGTGCAGTCATTGATGCATTGACTACCTCGCCTATGGCTATGACTCGGGGGTACAGGATGAGATGTTTGTGAGCCGTTATTGCACTTTATGAGTTCCACATTGTTAACTAGGACGGCGTACGAGCATAGAAGTGCTAAAAAGAAAATTTGATGTTCCTCCTACTACTATGAAACCCAGCAGTAGATCTGAAGGCTGGAGAGATGAAAATCTATTGTATAAAGGTCCACGTCCTCAGTAACAACACAAGATGTGGGTTGAAGAACATTCTCTCCCTAGAGAGATGTATGAAAATTGTGCAAAAGTTCCCAAGAACAACATGAGGCTTAGTTCCAGAAGAAAAGCCTCTGTAATGCTTGCCAAGGCCAGCGTGAGATGTTTGAGAGGCCTCAGCGTCCCATCATTGATGTGGAAAGAAACCACTCAAATGTGTCATTTCTCTGAAGTGAACCAAAGGCCTCTGTTTGTGGAGTCTAAAATGCATCATTATTTTCCAGTAAATATCCCGTTGGCATCTTTTATCAATCTTCAAGCCATCTTTTAACTTTGCAAAAGCTGGGAAGAGTAAAAAAACAATATGGCTGCCGTTGCCGCCGCTCCCACAAGGGTAGTCACCAAGCTGTTCCTGAAGATAAAACCCATCGGTTGTACGGTGATACAACTCCATCATGCGTTGAAAGTAGTGACTGTAAATCAGGGGCGGATTGGGAACTTAAAGTGGCCCTGGAAAAAATACAAAATTGGCCCCATTTTGTAGTTGAGTCCAAATTGATGGAAGGCAGGACCAGCAATACCATAGTGTGGCACATTATACCACCCCAACAGAGCCAAATACCACAGTCCATCAAAAAATACTGCCAAATGCACAAAATACATCCCCAAAAACTTCCACTGGTTGCCCATGAGGAGGGCCCAGATGGCCCCCTGGGCATCGGCCCACCCGGAAACTTCCCTGTAAGGTCTATGGCCAATCCGCCCATGCTGTAAATCCTCCTTTGCTGTGAACTGAATATGACGCTGCTCTTTTATCTTCTAGGAGAAGCAGGCGCAAACATTATTGAAGTCTCTAAGGAGGCGAGGAAGAGGTTCCTGGGCCCTCTGCATCCGTCTTTTAATCTAGTGAAGATTATTCGGAACTGTCTGTACAAGACCTTGCCGGACGATGCACACGAACACGCTTCTGGAAGGCTGGGCATATCCCTGACACGAGTGTCCGATGGGGAGAATGTGCTTCTTACTCAGTTCAACACCAAAGAAGAGCTTATACAGGTAAGACGTAACCGTGGAGAGAAATAGAAAGAAATCTGAAGGGGCTGCGGCAATGCCAAACCAGCTCTGTGCCCCCTTCCCTCTCAGGACATGCCATCTCACCCCACCGATCATAATGTGATGACATATCCTAAGGATAGGCCATAATTTTCTAACATGGGAAACCCCTTTAAAGGGCATCTGTCAGCAGATTTGTACCTGTGACACTGGCTGATCTGTTACATGTGCTCTTGGCAGCTGAAGACATCTGTGTTGGTCCCATGTTCATATGTGTTCTCATTGCTGAGAAACATGATGTTTTAATATATGCAAATGAGCCTCTAGGAGCAACGGGGGTGTCACCATTACACCTAGAGGCTCTGCTCTCTCTGTAACTACTGCACCCTCTGCACTTTGATTGACAGGGCCAGGCGGTGAAAATGTCATCATGCCTGAACCTGCCTTCTCCTAAAGTCAATCAAAGTACAGAAGACCCAGAGCCTCTAGGTGTAACAGTAACGCCCCCGTTGCTCCTAGGGGCTCATTTGCATATATTAAAACATCATTTTTCTCAGAAATGTGGACACATATGAACATGAGACCAACACAGATGTCTTCAGCTGCCAAGCGCGCATGTCAGTTTCATTGGTACAAAACTGCTGACAGATGCCCATTAATTAGTAAAGCGTCGTTCAGCTGCTGCGACCATCCTTGATGCATTGAAGTGCGACCGACTAAGATGACGGAAACAGTCAAGACCCTTTAGATCTCTGCAGGGACTCCAGTGAGGTTAGAATTTGGGGGTGGAACATAATCTGAGCTAGCTTAATTATGATGTGATTTATAAGAATATGTTCCGCCTTATGGAGGGATCAGTGGGGTCTATCACTAGACGTTCTTGTACTGCTAGTACTGTCTCCCACATGATGTCAGTAATGCCTGCTGGAGACATTGTCACTAGGAAGCTCCTCTGTAATGACCCCAATCAACAAGAAGCCTGCCATTGGAACATTAGAGCTTCTCTGTTTTGATGTCACTGACATACTGCCCCCTGTCTTTCAGGCTTGTGTATGCAGCACATTCATACCTGTATACTGCGGACTTATCCCTCCATGTCTGCAAGGAGTGGTGAGTATACACGGTGTTATGTCTTTATGGTAATGCTCTGCAGCTAGTCTGCAAATGAAGTGAAATGTCTGGTTTGTAATAAAGAGGAAGCAGGAGAGGAAGTTCACCGTGTGATGCAGGAAACCGCTCTGCGAACCAGGATTTACAGAATATCGTGAGGAGGTCGAGACCAGACATGGGTTTACTGACTGTGCAGGAAGGCAGCTGTTGGCAAATAATGGATGCCGAGTACAGGCTGACAAATCCCAGTAACCTGGATTTCTATATCAGTTAGGGCTCATGCACACGACCGTATGTATTTTACGGTCCGCAAAAATGGATCTGCAAAAAATACGGATAATGTGTATTTTACAGAACAGCTGGCCACTAATAGAACAGTTCTATCCGTAATGTGGACAGTAATAGGACGTTCTATCTTTTTGCGGAACAGAAATATGGACATATGGAAACGGAATGCACACGGAGTAACTTCAGTTTAAAAAAAAAAAAAAACGGAACGGACACGCCAAGAAAATACGTTCGCGTGCATGAGCCCTTAGTCTTTCTCTATATACATCATTAATTGTCAATGAGGCTGGTATTGATGTGGTTAAAAGTGAATTCTGTAATGATGAGCCGTCGTGTAACATGGATCTGCCGGCTCACTCATTGCTCCTCGTCTTTTACGGTTCTCTGCTCCTCTGACGAAATCTAGAATGTCAGGTTATTTCTTCATCACCGAGCTTCAGCCATTATTACTGTCATTTTTAATTATTTCCACATGGAAAGGAGACGAAAATGTGTACGAATCATCATCTGCTGTATATATGATGAGAGCTGTGCCCTTCACGCTGAATACCTGCACGTTGGCTTTCTGTTGCGCAAGACAATGGGGGTCATTTACCAATAGCTTTACGCTTCTTTTTGGCATATAAAATTGTTACGTCCCAGTTTTTAAAAGTTTTTATACCACCTTTGAGGAAGTGTCGAGGAAGTGATGGGGGGGACAACTGGCCAGAGTGCCAGCCCCCGGCAAATTTACTAATGTTACGCCAGGAATAAAGCGTAAAACTTGCCGAAAAGCCCCTGGATGGCATAGATTTTCCAGCAGGCACCTAATTTATTATGAAATGCACGCCACTTCATAAATTAGGAGCATCTTCCGGCAGCAAAGGGACTAAAAGGACTGTCATTTTTTGTAAATGATCCCCAATATCTGCAAGATAGATGGCACACAATTCTTCAGAGTAGAGATCCCCATTATGGTTCAATGTCGGCACAGCTAAGCTGTAATGGCGGTCTCTCTGGGATGTTATACAGCACGGCTGTAGATTTCAACGCTGGGATTGCAGACTGGTCATGAAGTGACGGGTTTATTTTACGGCATTACATAGTAACATAGTTTATAAGGCCGAAAAAAGACATCTGTCCATCCAGTTCGACCTGTTTTCCTATAAGTTGATCCAAAGAAGGCAAAAATAACCTGTGAGGTAGAAGCCAATTTTCCTCACTTTAGGGAAAAAAAATTCCTTCCCGACTCCAATCAGGCAATCAGAATTACTCCCTGGAACGACCCATCTCTAGTAACTATAACCTGTAATATTATTACCCTCCAGAAATACATCCAGGCCCCTCTTGAACTCTTTTAGTGAACTTACCATCACCACCTCTTCAGGCAGAGAGTTCCATAGCTTTGCACTCTTTTATCACGGCTGTAAGTTTGTATGATATTTCTAACCAGCTCATTTCCCCTCTTCTTATTTCAGAGGTATGTCGATGGCGGTATTTCTGATAACCTCCCCCAGTATGAACTGAAGAATACCATCACTGTCTCGCCCTTCTCAGGAGAGAGTGACATTTGTCCCCGTGATGGCTGCACCAACATTCATGAGCTCAGGGTCACCAACACAAGCATCCAGTTTAACCTCAGCAATTTGTACCGACTGTCCAAAGCCCTGTTCCCTCCGGAGCCTCAGGTATCAGGAGATAAAGCAATAGCTTCTTACCACATCATTTGTGCATGGAATAAAGTTGGGATGGCGGGGATTTATGTACGACATGTGATTACAGGGCTCATAAACATGGTCGTTGCCCGGCTGTGGCCGTATTGTGGCCCACAAACAGTGGGTCTGCAATATGCGTGCACCTGCCGTGTGCACCCTGCATCATGGATGCGGACCCTTTCGCTTAAATGGGTCCGCAATCTGGAAGGTTGGTGTGGAACGGAGGCACTGAACCCCACGGAAGCAGTACAGAGTGCTTCTGTGGGGCTTCTCTCCATGCCTCTGTACTGCAAAAAAATAGAACATGTTTAATTTTTTGGTGGTGCGGACAGATCACGGACCTGTTCAAGTTAACTAGATCTGGATCTGTTGCGGCAGCCGCATGGATGGTGCCCGTGAATTGGGGACTGCAAATTGCGTCCCCAGTGCACGGAGCGACCGAATAACGGCCGTGTGAATGAGCCCGAATGGTAATGTATAACACTTGCCTGAGAATAAGGCTTTGTCGACAGACAGGTGTGGATTTAGCTCACACTGCTGTGCTTTACTGCCACCTAGTGGTAGAAAATTAGTACATTTTCTACCACATTCTTGTAATGCCTCATTCACACGTCAGTGTTCGGTCACTGATTTCCATCAGTGATTTTGAGCCAAAACCAGGTGCAGCTCTAAACACAGAACAGGTGCAGATCTTCCCCTTAGGCCCGATTCACACGACCGTATGTATTCCGTGTCCGTATAAAAACGCAACGGAAGACATACTTCCGTAGTGTTCCGCATTTTTGCGGACCCATTGACTTTTAATGGGGCTACGGACGTGATTTTGCGGCCAAGTATAGGACATGTTTCATTTTTTTTGCGGGAGAACTTCCGTAATATACGGATGCTGAATGCACACGGTGTGCATTCCGCATTTTTTTTCTCCTATGGAAAAATGAATGGGTCCGTATGGTTCTGCATCTTATCCGCAAAAATGGGGATAAGATACGGAAATGAACATGCGGTCGTGTGAATGGGGCCTAATACCTCATGTATGTGGAGGCTCCAATCCTGGTTTTGGCTCACAATCACTGATGGAAATCACTGACCAAAACACTGACGTGTGAATGAGGCTTAAGTCATACTTTTCAATGCAGTTAAGCAAGTTCTCTGTCATAATTGCATTCAGCACAATAATGCTCATCCTGAAGCCCCTCACCATGTATTTTTGCATGTTTCAGTGGGGTGGTAGAAGAGCCCACAGAAATATTGCTAGGTACAGCCTGGTTTAATCACTGCACTGTGTTTCACAATCGCTGTTGCTGTTTCGGGAAATCTAGCACACTGTTCTATCATTAGATACTGGTTCAGGGGCTGCTACCACTGGACACTGCTACCATCCCCCGGAAACATGCAAAAATACATGGTGAGGGGCTTCAGGATGAACATTATTATTCTGGATGCAGTTATGACAGAGAACTTGCTTGACTGCATTGAGAAGTGTGACTTACATGTCACATATTCTATATGAAGATAAATCAAAGATGCAACTGCAACATAATTCTAATTATATAGTGCAAGAACATGAACCTGGAACAGAACAGGATTGCAAAATCTGCCCAACTGTATTGGAGAATAGAGAGGTTCTGGAAGAAATCGACATACTCCTTTTCTACCACTAGGCTGCAGTAAAGCACAGCAGTGTGAGCTAAATCCACAAGGGAGGAACGGCTGTGTGACATACATTTCCAGAACCATTGCAGTCTAGGGAATTATTCACATGGCCAGTAAATATATTCATCATTAAAATAGTTTTATTCATGGATTATAAGACACAGGCAGGTTCTTCCACGCTGTCTTAGGCCACTTTAATATCTGCTGCACCAATTCCGGGAGGTTGTTCCAGCAGAGGACATCTTGCCTGAGTTCTCTGGATCTGGCAGTGCCGGATGCAACCGGAAGGCCTGCCAGCCTCATTAACTATAATGGAGTCTGCTGTAGATCCGACCACAATTGGCCAGACAGAAACCGCTGCAGTTTGTGTCCGACCTATTCCTGGAATTCTCTGCTGAAATGAATGGAGCTGTGTAGTTCCGGTGCCAGAGCTGCCCTGAAACAGCTGATTTGCGTGGATGATGGGTGTCGGACCCCCACCAATCAGAAATTGATGGCCCTAGTCAGTAAGACAGTTACTGCACGGTGGAGCAATAAAGTAGCCTTACCCGTCTTTCTGTGTTGCACTTTCAGCTCAGGGCTCTATAGTTACACACCATAGACAGCGCTCTGACCACTTCTCACAGATTGACAGCCACACAGAGATAACATTGACTGCAAAGTGCCTTTTGAACACTTGTCCTGTAGCTGGCCGCCCAGACTTGTCTAATGGTGTCCTCAGTACCTTTATGGTCCTGTTTGTTTACTGTGAAACTGGAATTTACCTTTAATCCGGATGCATTTGGCAAGTAAACAATTAAAGGTAAAGAAACGTTAGAAGAAAGCACGAATGCTTTGTTAAAACTGACAGGTATAGCATGTAATATATGATCTATGCTATAGCCAGCAGGACAGGGGTTAGGGTTGGTGCGGCCCTTGTCACGAAGCGGCGTGGGGGTTAGGTATGTTGTCTGCTAAGCGTCCAGTAGATAAGGTGGAGGGGCTACATAAGGCGGAAGAAAAGACTTACAGGTCTCACAAATCTAATTAATGTTTCTTCATAGTTGATTGAGGATAGAATATATACAGGAATATGTACACAGGGTCGGGGTTCTTCTATATTAACCTCTTATTTACTTCTGTAGGTTTTGAAAGAGATGTGCAAGCAGGGATACAAGGATGCTCTGCGTTTCTTAAAGAAGAACGGTATGTATAAAAAGGTTTACGGTGACATCAGCGGCCATGTTTTTTGAAATATCCATCAGTATGTTTTTTCTGTACATATAGTTTACATTATCATGCAGTAAATTATAAATATGTAAAATAGATGTGATTACTTTATCTCCCTATTCTCAGCATAGCTAACAAAATTGCAATAAATATATATATATACACACAGTTGTGGACCCTGCAGCATTGATTCTCATAGTCAGGATCTCAGGGTACTTACAGCCTGGAGGATGGACTAGAGCTGGCTTTTGATAGCTATACATGTGCTTTAGCGCCCTCTTGTGGATTTTATTTTATGTACCTCCCGAAGAGCCAAGAGGTCATTTTATTTATCTGTATGCAAAATATAATTTTGGCTATAATCTCAAGAGAAATATAAGATGGCAGATTATATTACAGACCAGCAAATGTAAAGATCATTGCAGGCGAACCCACACATGTCGTATACGTAATGCAACAGACTGCGGGAACTGAACAGCCCTGTGTATTAGATCATGCAGTGTGAACTTCACATTCTCTTGGAGGGAAATGTTTTGGACAGCCTGCGGAAGTAGTTTATGAGCTGACCTGTACTAAATTTATATCAAACCTAGACGTTTTATTTAAATCCCCCTCCTTCTTACCATAGGGTTACTGAACCAGCCGCGGCCTATGAGATTCCTGGCTCTGCCACCCCCTGTCAATGAGGAGGAAGAGAGCAATGAAAGGGAGGAGCAGGTGGCAGAGCTTGCTGCAGATGAGGAGGCCGTACAAGTGTTTGAGCATCTTCCCCCAAGACTGAACCAAGGTAAGACTTAAGGTCCCTTTACACGGGCCGAGAATTGTTTGCCCACAGCAGATCGTGCCGTGCAAACAGCATCTGCTGCCGACAAACAACTAGTCAGTATGGGGACAAGCGATGGCATTAGAGATCACTCCTCCCCATACTGTGGAGGAGATCCCTGCACCAGCAAGCAGGCGAGGGAATGCTTCCTTCCGACAATCTGCTGCTGTATCGTCCCTTGTAAAGGGACCTTTCCAGATATGGAGGACATGCACCATACCTAATCACAAGCACAAGATGGGAAATCATCAATGGTGTTTGCATAGCAGTTGGATTGTTTCTTTGCAGTAGTTAGTAGTTGTAGACCGCCATATCGCTTCCCTCCTCACTCTACACATTCATTACACTAATTAGACCCGACCACTCAGCTGTCTCTTTGCTTTCTTCCCACGCCAGCTCTTCTGGAGGCTTGTACTGAGAAACGTAGCATGTACCTTTCCATATCCAACCTGCTGCCTGTACGTCTGGCCTCAGCCTTGATGCTACCATATACTTTACCTCTGGAGTCTGCAGTGTCCTTCACCGTCAGGTATGCAATGGGCCAAGGGTTAAAGGGGTATTCCGGTAACGTAACTTAATTTTTGATAAACTGCATTAAGGCTGCAAGCTGTGACCCAATCAGAACCCAAACCTATACATATAACCAGAGCTTCATTTTACCTTGTAATCCATTTGTCTAGCTCCTGTGTGAGCCTGCAGCACACTGAGAGTGTCATGGCTCCTGATCTTCCCTCACAAAACTACAATCCCCACAATGCCTAGCTTTCCTGCTGTGAGTTTCTGCTTGTTCCTGAGTGTTGATGATTACTGATTGGCTGCCTGATATCACCGTCCGGTCACGCCCCCTCTCTCAGTAATCAGCAGCACACTGACATTTAGCTAGAGAATTGATAGCAACACACTGAGCATGCCTGACCTGACAAAGGCACAGAACTACAGGTCCGTGCCATGGTAACTTATGAGGAACACAGTGGGTAGCAGGGGAAGAAAAGTACTTTATAACTACTGATTGGTAAATATGTGACAGTTACATTATATGAGGTAATGATTGATGATTAATTGGTCTAAAACATAAGTTATATTTATGGTAACCGGAATACCCCTTTAAATCTGCCGTCACTATGTAAATGTTGGTGTAAACCTTTCCAACTATTGTGTTCTTCTCCATGTTGCAGGATTTTGGAATGGCTTCCCGATGTCCCAGAGGATATCAGATGGATAAAGGATCAGACTCGGAAAGTATGCCACTATGTCTTCAGGAAAGCGAAGAAGACGCTGGGGAATCACATATCGGCCAGGTACACATTCATGTATTTTCTATTCCATAATCTAACGGCTAAGGGAAATACCGATGTTGCAGAAGGATTCACACTAGTTATGGATTTATGTACTGAAAAAACATTGTGGTGTAAGGGACAGACCAAAAGAAGCAGGATAGGTGATAAATATGTGATCTCTGGGGGTCTGAGTGCTGGACCCCCCACTGATGTGATAGAAGTCCACTATGTGGATGGAGTGGTAGTGTATATGCTCCACCATAGAACTGGACTGGAGCGGTGGTCACACATGTTGTTCATGGGTTACCTTCTTTAGAAATGCATCATGTGTGAGAAGACCTTCTGTGCCTAAGGCCCCATTCACACGACTGTATATTTGCGGGCCCGCATTACTGCACACCCGCAAATATACGGGGGCCGCCCGGCGTGTGTTCCGCAGCGCTCGTAACACACGCCGTGCGGCCCCATTGAAAATGCCTATACTTGTACGTGCGTACGGACAAGTATATGACATGCTTCAAGTGAACTAGCTCCCGGCCCCATAGAGGTGAATGGGGCCGCATCTATTCCCGCAATTTTGCAGATAGATACGGCCCTATTCATACGGTCGTGTGAATGGGGCCTAAGCCCCCAATGAAAGCCGTTCCACCTCTTTGTGCTTTGACAAACCAGCAATAAAATGCACTGAGAGGACTCCTTCTTGAGTCCTCTCCATTATGTGCATGAGCTCAGGAGTCCTCTCAATGCATTTTACTGCCGGCACAGTGTCTGAAGATAAAAATGACATAGCCGTACTCAGCACCACTTACACTATATACCGCTTACTACAGTTCAGGGGGTGTTTCAGAGCTGACAGATTCCCTTTGAAAGTACACTTAAAAAGTTGGTGTTTTCAATGGAGAGGGTGGAGATTTTACAAGTAGCTATGAAATTTGTCCCTGTCATAAAACACTGCTGGTAGTGTGATAATACCATGTACAACATATGGACAGATTAGCTTTCTTTAGGTTAGAGCGCTTCCACAGTTTTGTTGAGCTGCAATTTGAAAAAAACACCCAGCAAGGGACAAAAAATAAGAAATAAAAAACAGCAAGGAATTGTCTTAAAACGCCACAAAAAAAAAAGTTTGTCATATGCTTAATAATTTCATATTGGTCAGCATCAGGCCATTGAATTTTACTGCCCCTTCAAAAAAAAAAAAAACAACAAAAAAGCTTTTTTTTGAAAAAAAAACCTACACATGCAACCACCCTAATAAAGACGACTTTCGAAATGCAGACACCATGGAGTTCAGCTGATCTCAGAGGATCTCACTCCCAGCTCCCCTGACAAACAACTGATTTTGCCAGAGAAATCCGCATCCAAGCAGAGATTTCCCCTGCAGGTAATATGTAGTATTACAGGATGACCATTCAGATGATAGTCATCTATGTAATAGGAGGACAGCCTCCCCCCCCCCCACCCCATGTCATCCATATTCCTTAATAGGGTGTATAGACAGATAATTGCAGTGTCACTATATGACATTAACAAAGTATATTGCCTCATCTGCACGTGGTGTAGATAAAAAAAACCTGCATCCTCAGTCCTATAACTCAAATGTCAACTTAGGCTACTTTCACACTAGCGTTTTAAAATTCCGGTATTGAGTTCCGTCATAGGGGCTCAATACCAGAATAAAACGCTTCAGTTTTGTCCCCATTCATTGTCAATGGGGACAAAACTGAACTGAAGACAACGGGATGCTCCTAAAAGCATTCCGTTCCGTCTTCAGACCGGAGAACAAACCGCAGCATGCTGTCCAGGCATCCGCATCAAGACGGATCCGGAATGACCCCCAATGCAAGTCAATGGGGGCGGATCCGTCTGGTGTGACCACAATGGTAACCGGATCCGCCCCCCATTGACTTTCAATGGAGTTCATGACGGATCCGTCACCACATACACACAATACACACATACAGACATAGACATACACATACACACACAGACATACATATATACATACAAATACACATACATACTTACATGCTCCCCGGCAGGTCTTCTGAGCGCCGGAGGGACAGGTCGGCGCGCACAGATGCCGATTCCATCAGGCGCCCAGCAGAGGGCGCTGTGGGGAATCGTCACCTGTGCGAGCCGTCCTGCTCCTCCGGCGCTCTGAAGACCTGCCGGGAGCATGTGAGTATGTATGTGTATTTGTATGTGTGTGTATGTTTATGTGTATGTATGTACTGTGTGACATGTGTGGGTCCGGAGCGCGGTTCCGGCTCCACACATGTCGCTGCGGCAGTCCTGATCCGGCAGCACCCTTCACCTGCCGGATCAGGCCTGCCGCTAGTGTGAAAGTAGCCTAAGCCAAATAAGCCATGTATTGCAAGCAGAAAGTGATGTCATCTTCTCATCTGCAGCCATGTAATTAGCTGATAAACCTAGGTTTCACGTTGCATATAGGGGATCAAAGACAGAAGATTTAATATAATTACACAATGTCCATCCTCTAATGTGCAGTCTTCTGTGCTAAGAAGATAAGACCTTTTTTTTTCACTTTTACCCAACCAAAATGATCTTGAGGGAGAACTTATAAAATTCCCTTTACCATATGATAATATATGCCTTACAATGGGGTATAATTAACAAGTTTACTTAGTTTTCATGCACTGAAATTTCAGAAGTTTACAATTTGTCTTCTGTTGCAGGATATACTACCATTTGGAACTGAGGAGATCACAGAGCCTTCCTGTCCCATTGGTTTTTGCCACCAGCGAGTCTTTGCCGAGGTGGATTAGGAGCAATGCCTCCTTAATGGACATGATGCAAAAATGGGAGGACTATCAAAGGCAACTGATGCCTGGACTCTTCTGTATTAACGTGGACATGCAGGCCACGCTCTACCACCATCAGCAACCACAACAGCCACAGATCTCCATGGACCCTAACAGCCTCCTGATGGTGGAGGTGACCAAACCCAATGTCTCGGAGACCTCATGAAAACCATACTTGTAGATGAACACCACCGACTAGAACTTTTTTGGTTTGGTTTAGGACCTTATCGCCTAGTGGTCTTTCTATTGAGTGATAATCATTAGACCATGGTCATCTGTGGCATTTAACTACATGCTACTTCAGTCTGGCCAACTTTTGATGGGACTTGAATGTCCATTTGTAGAACATCTGTACTTCCTAATGCACACTGGATAAGGAGGGACACACCAGATACTCATATGTAGTATTGAGTAACAGTGTTACTGGAAAGTAGAGGTACGGAGGTAGTAATATAATATTTCACACTTCTGTAAGTGGATGAAGGAAAACTGCAAGTGATGTAAGAAAAAGTAGGTTCTGCAGATACCTTGTGAGTGTCAACCTATTGGTCTGCTTCTTGGATAGAAAAGTAGAGGTTTTCCCCCACATTCTCATTCATCTCAGATAGTGTTCAGTCAGTACATTGTACGGGCCTGTCTCATAATTACCATACAATGTATGGTATAGACCGCCATGAAGCTGGCTGGTCCGAGATCTCCTTTCCTGTATGAATCCATGCAGCCAGAGTCCATATTGAATTACAGTTTATTAGTAGTTTATGTAGAACCTCTATAGAAGAAGAAAACCTCATTGCGAGTGGACTACAAAACATAGTCATGGTCAGGAGAGCATTTCACCAAGTTAATATAGTTTACAAATGGATTTGTATTGTTTTACCCAGTATGGAGGAATCACGTTTTCCATCTCTGATCAGGAGAATCCCAAAATGAGTGACTAGGTTTTAGTAGCACACACCTATTCACCTTCATGCAGCGTTCCCGAGGTGTCTCTTGCAGATGGTAATAGTGAGAGTCCCGCTACCTGAATGACGAAGACGGCAGGGCGGGGGAGCACACTGATGTACCTGGATAAGCGTATGTTTGAGGAAAGGATCGTACGTGATTGTTATTGACTGACCATTGAGACGTTAAATCCACATGCAACATTAGAGGATAAGGATGTAGAGGATAACATTGAAGGTATCACACCTAGGATTTCCTGCACCGTGGCTGCCCTAGTCATGGGTTGGCTTGTTCATGCTCCTTGTGGCTTACAGCACCTGCAAATCTGCCTGCTCTTGTGTAGCATAGTCTAGTGCGGGGCCTCCAGGATCTTCAGTTCCAGGACTGGTTGATGTGGGTTGCAATCAGTCCGACTATTTATTGCGCAAGTTTTATGTTGCATCAGGACAAACCCTTTTTTAAAAAGAATCGGGTGCGGCGATCAGCTGATCGGTGCCGCTGCAGCCTCACTTATCCCGACGTTTTATGTTGTGGCACTTAAAAAAAAAAAAAGGCTCTCCTTGTCATGCATGGACGTGCCGGATCTGCCAAAGAGGCTTCCGTTTTTTGGGTTCATGGAGCGGGACCCCACTCTATGATGACCCTTTGCCCATAGAACATATAGGCAGGGTTGCTGACCATTTTATTTTAAGTTCTATTAAAAATGGCATGCTGTAGCTGCCTCCAGCCTGTGCCTAAGAGTCCCCTAACTCTCCACCGCTCAGTACCACTTACATTTCACGGATCTACGCCACTGTGGCTTGTTCTTAATTTATAGAACCTGAATGATAACCCGTTGCTTGTAGTTGGACGGGCACACAGTATTTTCTCCTTTAATTTATTGGTTGGTTTGTGTATAGCGTTTTATCTTGTGTACGGTGCGCCTTTAATACTGCGCTGCCTTCTATATAGCGACATTATAGATTTTGTTTTAGTGTTTTTATCTTAAAACAGGCGACACCAATAGGACAGCCCAAAAGATTTCACCTCAGGGAAGCTGTTCCCCTAAATCTTCTTTGTCTACCTCAGATTTAAGTGTTGCCAGAACAAAAAGTTTTAGTCTGCCCTTACGTTATTTGGCGGTTTTTCAGCGATTTACATTTTCGCCACGTATTCATTTTCCCTTGTCTGTGTGTCTTACGTGACGCTGAATTTCCATTGCGTTGGACCCAGTTTTAGCATTGCTTGCAGCGCGGCCTGTTTGTTTTTGTCGCACACTGACTTGTCAGAGTAGTCAGCAGGCGCAGGTTTTCCAGGACGTAATTGTTTGAGACGAGCGTGGATGTTTGCTGAAGTTTATTGTCAAACAGCATTAAAAAGGTATGGAAAATGGCGGCAGTGAGGGTCAGAGGAGGTTCTCTGGTTCTGTGCAAATAAAGCTTATGTATTGTATAAAATGTAATGAAAAGTTATGCAATTTTCTAATATTATTTGTATACTTAAAGGGGTTGTGCAAGAAAGGGAGCGGGGACTTGGTCGGACCTGTAAAGGGAAGATGACAGCTGCTTCCCAGCCCTGGTTCCTCGCTCCTTCTTCTCCTCTCGGCCTGCAGTGCTCTGCTTCACTTCTTCACTGTAAACTTCCAGTTTGACATTTCCTGCATCCAATCACTGACTGCAATGGTGGCCGGATCCCCTTATGTCGGTGACTATTTTTCATGCTATAAGGGGAGTTAGTCACCGCCGTGGCCAGTGATTGCCGCTGTAGGCGTCGATAAAACGGATGTTTACAGCGAAGTATCACAGGCCTGGAGGAGAAGGAGCACCGGGAAGCAGGTAAGTAAGCTTTCCTTTACAGGTCCAGCCAAGAAGGTTTATTGAAAGCTTGCTGTCGGTTTATTGAAACATTCAGTGGCTGAAAACCTGTCTGTGCTCAACCGAAACAGGTGCACAACTCGATACAAGAGAGCACCGCCGTGGTATGTTTTGTGGATGGAATTTATTAAGACTGGCCTTTCATACACCAGTTTCAGTCAGAGTTTTTTGAAAAGTGGCAAGAGCGGCATAACACTGAAAAAAGTTGAAAATTCTTGTGCAAAACTGGCATCAACATTTTACATCCAAAAACCGGCGCACCCGTTATGTGATGAAAGCTTCTGCAGCTTTGTAGTAGATTTTTTTAAAAGCTTTATTAACATAAACATGAGCGACCCCTGCAATTCTCTAGACCAGCATCTCCTGCAGCATGACCTCATTTATCAGGACTGTCTAACAGCAAAACTGTCACCCACCGATCAGAGCTCAGCTTCCATTTTTTGAGAGCAGTTGGAGAAATGAGGGCTATCGAAGACTTGATGTTCTCCAGCCTGTGACTATTCTGGTTTTAACTACAACCCCACAAGACCTAGAGAGCCACTGGCTGTCCAGTCATGCTGGGAATCACAGTTTCACAACAGCTGGAGAACAACAGGTTTGACACTGCTCACCTGCACCATCTATACATGGTTTCATCAGGTAGAGCCTGCTCACCTGCACCATCTATACATGGCTTCATCAGGTAGAGCCTGCTCACCTGCACCATCTATACATGGCTTCATCAGGTAGAGCCTGCTCACCTGCACCATCTATACATGGCTTCATCAGGTAGAGCCTGCTCACCTGCACCATCTATACATGGCTTCATCAGGTAGAGCCTGCTCACCTGCACCATCTATACATGGCTTCATCAGGTAGAGCCTGCTCACCTGGCACCATCTATACATGGCTTCATCAGGTAGAGCCTGCTCACCTGGCACCATCTATACATGGCTTCATCAGGTAGAGCCTGCTCACCTGCACCATCTATACATGGCTTCATCAGATAGAGCCTGCTCACCTGGCACCATCTATACATGGCTTCATCAGGTAGAGCCTGCTCACCTGCACCATCTATACATGGCTTCATGAGGAAGAGCCTGCTCACCTGGCACCATCTATACATGGCTTCATCAGATAGAGCCTGCTCACTTGGCACCATCTATACATGGCTTCATCTGGTAGAGCCTGCTCACCTGGCACCATCTATACATGGCTTCATCAGGTAAAGCCTGCTCACCTGACACCATCTATACATGGCTTGATCAGGGAGAGCCTGCCCACCTGGCACCATCTATACATGGCTTCATCAGGTAGAGCCTGCTCACCTGGCACCATCTATACTTTACTTCATCAGGGAGAGCCTGCCCACCTGGCACCATCTATACATGGCTTCATCAGATAAAGCCTGCCCACCTGGCACCATCTATACATGGCTTTATCAGGTAGAGCCTGCCCACCCGGCACCATCTATACATGGCTTCATCAGATAGAGCCTGCCCACCTGGCACCATCTATACATGGCTTCATCAGGTAGAGCCTGCCCACCTGGCACCATCTATACATGGCTTCATCAGGTAGAGCCTGCTCACCTGGCACCATCTATACATGGCTTCATCAGGTAGAGCCTGCTCACCTGGCATCATCTATACATGGCTTCATCAGGTAGAGCCTGCTCACCTGGCACCATCTATACGAGGCGTCAGCGAGCCTGCTCACCTGGCACCATCTATACATGGCTTCACCAGGTAGAGCCTGCTCAGCTGGCACCATCTATACGAGGCTTCAGCGAGCCTGCTCAGCTGGCACCATCTATACATGGCTATATCAGGGAAATCACATACGTTAGGGTGTCAAAATTTTTAGGAAATAAGTGTCTTTGTTTAACATGGTATTTAGGATTTATATGACCGGACACAAAGACTACATTACTTACATTTGACAATTACCATTGCCACCCATACTTTCTAAGCCCATTACTTCAAGGAAACATACAGTCAATAGGAACCACCAGGAACCCTGATGCATCTGTGTGGACATTCAGATTACCGTGTAGTGTATTATATGTGTATATACTTGGCATTTACAGCACTTTCTTCTTTCTGGCTGGCACTGACAGCTGTTAAGATGTAACTAGAATTGCTTTTTATGTATGTATGTATGTATATAAATAAAAGGATTTATGATTGCATAAGAACGCTGTCTCTGAGTTGTCATTTGCTGGCCGCATTCACCTTCACAACATGGGAAATGGACTTGTCACAAATGTGAATACGGTCTAAGGGCTCAGGTATAGCATGTACAAGTCTCTGCATGGTAGCAGATGTAGTCCCTACTGGTCCACATTGCAGACTTCTGCTCTCTAGGTGCCATTGTATGGGACTTCTGTAATACAGCAGCATCTGCCGCCTCACTGTGCCCCTGTGTAAGTTTACAGGCCAGGGAAAGTACAGTGTGAACCAACAGCAGGTGGAGAATCATTATGTTTGGGAGGGGGGGTTCTTTCCCACCATTGCTGTTTTTGTAGTTGATGGCATGTCCACAGGACTTGTCCATGACATTTATTTCCATTACACGTCTATTGGACAAAGAGGGTAGCTCACCAATGGCATACACTGGCTGTAATGTCGAGTGCTTAGGTCCATCCATTTACCCCAAGGATGAAAACTAAGAGGCACTTACAGAATAAAAATGACTGCTCTTAAAAAAAAAAAAAACTCCACCATGGAGCCCTTGTAGATGTCGACTGTGGCTATATTAGCAATGCCTAATTGATTGTAATTGCTGTTAATCAATGATTACCATCAGTATTCCATGCCAGCAGGGGCGGATTGGGAACTAAAAGGCCCTGGAAAAAAACATAAAAGTGGCCCCATGTTGTAGGTAGGTCCAAACTGACAGGTGGCCAGGCAACATAATTAGGCAGAGCCAGCAATACCATAGTACAGAGCAATATACTGCCCCAGCTGAACCAAATACCACAGTGCAGCAAAAAATACTGCCACCTGCTGCACAGTATTCAACTGTATTGCTGTCCTGGGGATATAGATACAGTTGAATTCAGGACACCTGCTGCTGCTGGCCAGGTACGTACGAGAGAATCAGGTCATTATATACCCAGCTGGTGGCCCTCCTATGCATCGGCCCACTGGGACATTTCCCTGTAGAGTCTATGGCCAATCCGCCCCTGCATGTCAGTAGCCGTGAATCCAATGCACTGTATAACTGTTAAACATGTGTGCATCAACTTTGCTTCCCAAAAGTAGTGATGTTATTAGAGTGGGGAAAATTGGCTTTTACCTCACAGGGGTTTTTTTGCCTTTCAACTTGTAGGATAACAGGCCGAACTGGATGGACAGATGTCTTCTTTCGGCCTTATAAACTATGTTACTACGTAAACTATGTTTCTATGTTACTAGTAGTCCAGTGCATATGTATATAGTACCAGTTTGATTAGGTAACAGGTGTAAATGTGATCTTTAGTTGTGGGAAGAATGATCGCCCTGTTCACAAACTCTGCCACCCCTGACCTCTGCCTGTTTCCTGACTGTGTATTGCCTGATCCCTGGGTGCCATACATCCTGGTATTTATTGTAGGTTCTGCACGGTCGGACACCTATACCTGACTTGAATAATTCTTGATTGCTTGTAAGATTATAATCTTTTAGTGCACTGGACTAGGGGGAGGGTAGGGGTATTTTGTTATTATGTTACTCTATGACTTCCATGTCATACTGTAAGGGCCCTTTCACATGACGTATGCCCTCAGAGATATATGGTCAGTGAGCGGGCCATATGTCTTGAAGCGGCATCGATCGTGCGCACAGCATCATAGATTACAATGATGCTGTGCACGTCGGGATGCCTGCAGGACTATTGTTCTGCACCCATATGATCCTATGAGTGCGAGACAAAAGCCCCACAGGCGGCCCGGCGTGCATAGCATCATTGTAATCAATGATGTTGTGCGCACGATCGAAGCCCTCTGGGACATATGGCCCGTTCACTGACCGTATATCTCTGAGGGCATACGGTCGTGTGAAAGGGCCCTAATTCTGATTGATTTTTTTTTTTAAAGAGGACTTTTCACCACTCCTGACATGCCTGTTTTAATAGCTCCATGCATTCTCCACGTACTAACAATTCTGGAACATCTATTCTTATGGCTCTATGTTGTGCCATTCCTTTATTATTTGCACTAGAAGTTATGAATGAATTGCTATTTGCCTTCAGTAAGGGAACAGAGGGGAGGTAACAAGTTGGGAGGGGGTGTACCTGCACAGTCTGAACATGACAGCACTGATTGGCTAGAGTCAGTCTGTGCAGGTACACACCCCCAACTGGTCACCTCCCCTGTTCCTGTACTCAAGGCAAATAGCAATTCATTCATAACTTCTAGTGCAAATAATAAAGGAATGGCACAACATACAGACATAAGAATAGATGTTCCAGACTTGTTATTACATGGGGAATGCATGAAGCTATTAAAACAGGCATGTCAGGAGTGGTGAAAGGTCCTCTTTAAATGTTGACATCATGACTGAGGATCAGATGGTAAACTCTGTGCAGGCGATGTCCCAGTCAAGCACCTCTTTCTATCCCTGCCAGGCTCATGCATACTCAATCCAAATTATAATCCCGGAGGTATTACTGCTTTCCGTGAAAAGGGAGGGAGCAGAAATAACCACCAATGACAGGATTAGATAAACCTCAGACCACAAACAACCCAACCCTAATGCATATATCTGATTTTCCTATGTAAATATCCAGCAGCAGCCCTCTCTGAGGAAGGTTTCCTTGTCACAGCAAACACAACTCTCTGCAGACACCATTTGTTCATATTAGTTGTCCTGGCTGTGGATGAATATAAATGTGCCCATCATCACTCAACACCTGCCTAATAATTCTCAGTTAGATTGAGGATTTGACAGACGAGTATTTACATTGTGCATTCCTGTGTAGTGTTGACTTTATGTTTAAGATTGTTGTGTTGCTTTAAAATAAATTTCCCAAATTGCAGTTCTCTTGTAGCCTGCAGCAGGTTTCCGCCACAACTTCTCTGTATCATACTGCACTTTGTAATACGCTGTGCACCTAGCGTTACTGGCAGGGCAGGTTTTAAAGTAAATTGCAGTAAATTGCAGTGTTAAGCGTGTTTACACAGCGCCGATGAGCAAACCATTATCGTGAAGACCAAATGACTGTTCATTAGTAGAGGTGAAGCCTATTTACATGCAGCAATCTCCTCCAATGATGTTCCAGTTATCACCACATATCTCAATCTGAGAGGGACAGAATCCTAAGGGCTCATGCACACGAACGTATTTTCTTTCCGCGTCCGTTCTGTTTTTTTTTTGCAGACTGTATGCGTACCCGTTCATTTCAATGGGTCCGCTAAAAATACGGAAGTGACTCCGTGTGCATTCCGTTTACATATGTCCGTATTTCCGTTCCGAAAAAAAAAAAGAGCATTTCCTATTATTGTCTGCATTACGAACAAGGATAGGACTGTTCTATTAGGGGCCGGCTGTTCCGTTCCATGGACGTTATCCATGTTTTTTTGCGGACCGCAAAATACATACGGTCATGTGTATGAGCCCTTAAACTGAAAGACCTTGGCTTATCAGATCACTATACAGAAAGGTCAAGATGTCAGCACTGTTCAGTGTTGTGTCTTAGTGGTTGGGAGAATGAACTGGAAAGGAATGACAGCAAGGGGTGCACATTGGTGATCAATTGCATAGATAGATTATCTGACTAGAAGAATGGCATCAGGGGCGGACTGGGAACTTAAAGTGGTCCTGATAAAAATACTAAAAGTGGCCCCATTTTGTAGTTGGGTCCACACTGATGGAAGGCAGGGCCAGCAATACCATATTGTGGCACATTACACCAACCTAACAGAGCCAAATACCACAGTCCATCACAAAATACTACCAGCAGCACAAAATACATCTCCAAAAACTTCCACTGACCGGCTGTGAGGAGGGCTCAGGCGGACCCCTGGGCATTGGAAATTTCCCTGTAAGGTCTATGGCCAATCTGCCCCTGAATGGCACATAGTGATCTATTCTGTACTACAAGTGAAATTGGACATCACATGCCAGGCCTCGCTCCGTACAGTATTCTAATGAAGTTTTATGCAAATCGACTTATAATTAGGGATGAGCGATCACACCCCCAACTGGTTACCACCAGGGGCGTTGCTAGGGTCTCAAAAGATCCGGGGCCCAAGCCCAAGCCCCAATGAATATGGCCCAATTCTCTATGTCGAACCTCGCCCCACCCCTGCTATACAGGAGAACATACCTCACATCCAGGGCCTCCCAGGTGACGTTTTCTCTGATGTAGATCTTCTCTGTCGTCATCTTCTCCATTTGGCCCGGACAACTTCTCTCAGGCGCCTTATCTCTGCAAAATGTGACACACAGACATCTTATCTTCCTCACATTTCTATCATCATCTCCCAACCTGGAGTCCCCACAGCCTTATCCTGCTGCTCGCTGTGCCCCCCAAAACCTCCAAATACTATCCTGGAGAAATAATAGTGCCCCCCCCATAGTAATAGTGCTACCAATAGTAATTCCATCATTAGTAACACTCCACCCTACAGTGACCCCAGCACTCCCAAGAGTGCCTTCATTAGTAGAAAAGTCCTCCAGTATTCATAATGCCCTCACAGAGCCCCCAGTAGTAATCAAGCCCCCCAGTAGTAAGTCCGTCCCATAGTGCTCTAATGTCCCCTGGATGTATAATACCCCTACAGTGCAACCAGTATTTATATCGCTCCCCCTACTGTTATAATGCTCGCCCTGAAATACCCGCTGTAGTTATATTTCTCCCTTTAGTGTCCTCAGAAATTATAATTTCTCAGCCCCTCCACCATACAGTCCCATGTAAATAAATCTATTTCCCTCCCTCCGCAGTAGAGTCCTGTGTAAATAACATCATCACACCATCTCTCCAGCCCCCTCCAATATACAGTCCCATGTACATAACATCCCTTTGTATCTACAGCCCCCTCCAAATACAGTCCCATGTAAATAAAATCATTCCCATCCATAGCCGTCAACATACAGTCCTACGTAAATAATATCACTCCCTCCGACAGCCGCCTTCAACATAGAGTCCCATGTAAATAACATCACTTCCTTCCCACAGCCACCTCCAACTTGCAGTCCCATGTAAATAACATCACTCCACCCACAGTCCCATGTAAATAACATAAACCTGCCCTTAGCCACATCCAACATGCAGTCCCAAGTAAATAACATCACTCCACGTGACAGTCCCATGTAAATAACAGAACTGGGGCCTGGGAGAAAACAACAGGGGCCCAGGCCCCGAATGTTTTAGCCTAGCAACGCCCCTGGTTACCCCCCCTCTGTACCCTTACTGCAGACTGCTAGCAATTCATTCACAACTTCTAGTTGAAATAATAAAGGAATGGCACAACATAGAGCCATAAGAATAGATGTTCCAGAATTGTTATTACATGGGGAATGCATGAAACTATTAAAACAGGCATGTCATGACTCATGAGTGGTGAAAGGTCCTCTTTAAAGGGTTTATCCATGTAAATGTGGGACACTCAATGATTCTGAGAATGAGGAGTCTCTGAGACCCATCTCTGAATGGAGCAGTAGTGTGCCAGTAGTCCTCCACACCATTCCCTTCTATGGAGCTAACAGAGCGATGTCTGCATCAGCCCCATAGAAGTGAACAGAGTGGTGGACCGACATGCACACTGCCGCTCCACCCAGAGGGGAAATACAGAACCCTCATTCTCATCTTCCCTGGGGATCCTAGTGGTCAGACTCCCACGATCCATTGTCACCTACGTTGTGAGATTCATTTTCTCATAGATTTTCTTTGCTCCTAGTCATCTGGTCTTGTATAATACACATTACAGTTCTGTGCTAGATTATCAAATATACTGGATTAGAGATAGATCTACATCAGGGATATACACAGATATCATAGGGCCCCATAGAAAAACTGAATTTCCCAGTATGTGTGTGCCAAACACTCCCAGGTAGCGTTGGATGCAAACTGTAACTCCTCAGATTTCTGAAGAATTTACAAACTTATTATTAAGTGGAAGAAATTTTTAATTAAAAAAAATATAGTTGCCCTTTACCTCATCCATTATATTTGACTTCTAAATCAGAAAAGTTGAATATATGCATCACAAATATGGTGACTATTCTGAATATATTTCTTAATGTATTTACATCAGACAAGTGTCTTAAATCCATTGATAAGTCTACTGTTTCCCTTCACACAGTATATTATAAAACTATCTGCCTGCAGCCACCACTAGGGGGAGCACAGTGCACAGGATTTTAAACAGTTTATCATTGATCTCAGTGGAAGCTGTAAGTAATCACATTGCACTGAGCTTCCCCTAGAGGCGACTGGTGGAAAATACAGGAAATCCTGTTGGTAACAGGGGATGAAGTTCAATGCTGGGTCTCTCTCCCCCTGACCTCTTCGCTGTGTGGATTTCCTGCAGGGTAGGAGGTCTGTCTCCCACAACCCCAATCTGACACTTTGTGGATCCTGCTGGCCCCGGTTCATTTTACCATGATGATGTCACAGAGTCGTGTGACCTCACCCCATAAATATAACCTGCGAGTTTCTATAAAGAGCTGCCGACAGTTCAGTTCACAAAAGATTTTTTGAAAAGAAAAAAGGGTGTTTCATGTTTGAGGAATGATGTGTAGAATGACAGAACGCGTTTCTGAGCTCGGCTTTCACATTGACATTTGATCGCCCGACAGGTTTATAGAAACTCACGTGCACGGCCGCCGGAGGGAAGAAGTGGAGGCGTAATGTTGAAATTCTTATAAGATTTTTCTTCACCACAGGGAAACATTGAGGTTATAAGTCTTGATGTCGTAATGGCAATTTACTGCCAACCTAATGATGCTGTGGAGCCCTATCCATAATGAGAGTGCCCTCTCTGCCGCTGATGGTCTTCTGGTCTAGTAAAATGACATAGTAAGACGGGTTTACACAGCCCAATGTTTGGGGTGATTATCTGTAATGAACGTTTTTATGAACGCTCGTTCCAGATAATCAGCCCCTGTAAAGCTTTCGCAGGTCAACGGATGAACAAGCAAAACGCTTGTTCATCGGGCGAAACGACTTTTGGTGTGGAGAACTCAATCTTCATTCATCCAAACAGCCACTCTGCTGCCCCAGGACAATGAATCTGTATGGAGGCAAGTTATGGCAGTAGCCATTGCCCATCCCTGTACTGTGGAGGAGATTGCTGCATGTACAGTGCCTTGCGAAAGTATTCGGCCCCCTGGAACTTTTCAACCTTTTGCCACATTTCAGGCTTTAAACAAAAAGATATAACATTTTTAATTTTTGGTGAAGAATCAACAATAAGTGGGTCACAATTGTGAAGTGGAACGAAATTTATTGGATCATTTAAACTTTTTTTGTAATAATAAAACTGAAAAGTGGGGCGTGCAAAATTATTCGGCCCATTTACTTACATAATACTTTGTTGTGCCACCTTTTGCTGCGATTACAGCTGCGGTTGCTTGGGCTATGTCTCTATCAGTTTTGCACATCTAGAGACTGAAATTCTTGCCCATTCTTCCTTGCAAAGCAGCTCGAGCTCTTTGAGGTTGGATGGAGAGCGTTTGTGAACAGCAGTTTTCAGCTCTTTCCACATATTCTCAATTGGATTCAGGTCTAGACTTTGACTTGGCCATTCTAAGAACTGGATACGTTTATTTTTGAACCATTCCATTGTAGATTTTGCTTTTTATGGCACATATTCATTGGGGCTTGAGCCCCGGATCTTTTGAGACCCTAGCAAAGCCCCTGGTCCTGTATTTGGCTTCATCCATCTTCCCATCAATTTTAACCATCTTCCCTGTCCCTGCTGATGAAAAGCAGGCCCAAACCATGATGCTGCCACCACCATGTTTGACAGTGGGGATGGTGTGTTCAGGGTGATGAGCTGTGTTGCTTTTATGCCAAACATATCATTTTGCATTGTTTCCAAAAAGTTGGATTTTGGTTTCATCTGACCAGAGCACCTTCTTCCACATGTTTGGTGTGTCTCCCAGGTGGCTTGTGGCAAACTGTAAACGAGACTTTTTATGGATATCTGTGAGAAATGGCTTTCTTCTTGCAACTCTTCCATAAAGGCCAGATTTGTGAAGTGTTGGACTGATTGTTGTCCTATGGACAGACTCTCCCACCTCAGCTGTAGATCTTTGCAGTACATCCAGAGTGATCATGGGCCTCTTGGCTGCATCTCTGATCAGTCTTCTCCTTGTTTGAGATGAAAGTTTAGAGGGACGACCGGGTCTTGGTAGATTTGCAGTGGTCTGATACTCCTTCCATTTCAATATGATCGCTTGCACAGTGCTCCTTGGGATGTTTAAAGCTTGGGAAATCTTTTGGTATCCAAATCCGGCTTTAAACTTCTCCACAACAGTATCACGGACCTGCCTGGTGTGTTCCTTGGTCTTCATGATGCAGAACCCTGAGACTATCACAGAGCAGGTGCATTTATACGGAGACTTGATTACACACAGGTGGATTCTCTTTCTCTTCATCAGTCATTTAGGACAACATTGGATCATTCAGAGATCCTCAATCAACTTCTGGAGTGATTTTTCTGAACTGAAAGTAAATGTTCCGAATAATTTTGCACGTCCCACTTTTCAGTTTTATTATTACAAAAAAAGTTTAAATGATCCAATAAATTTTGTTCCACTTTAATTGTGACCCACTTGTTGTTGATTCTTCACCAAAAATTTTAAATGCTATTTTTGTTTGAAAAAATCTTTGTCATACATCTAAGTCCTCATGCACATGACCATATGCAGACCGCTGACCGATTGAAGCTAATGGGTCCACACATGGACCACTCATGCATTTTGCAGATCAGCGATTTGCGGACCACAGAACATATATAGTCAAGCGCATGGGGTCTAAACAGGAGTGTTTCTCTGTGACAAACCTGAATGAGGGTCATTTATCAAACTGGTGTAAAGTAGAACAGGCTTGGTGAACCATAGCAACCAATCAGATTCTACCTTTCATTTTCCAAAGGAGCTGTCCAAAATGAAAGGTGGAATCTTATTGGTTGCTATGGGCAACTAAGACAGTTGTACTTCACACCAGTTTGATAAATGAACCAAAAAATCTTTCCACTGCAAACATTTCTGCAAAAAAATCTGCCGCGTGTGAACATACGGTACTCATCATCTGCTTGTGGCCACCTTTATACCTCACCTATTTTTGGGATTTTTTTTACCATACAGTAATTAGATTTCATTATCCTTTTAGTTGTAAGGAAACGAGTTGTTTCTGTGGGCGAGGGTAGCCTCTGCACCATATTATTAAAAAAAAGAATCATTAATTTGTTGTGGGAGCAACCCCGGAGCCTCCCAGATCCTAAAATATCCAGCCTGTCCTTACACACATGTTGACTATAAATAGGGAGCTAAAAACCCATAGTCCTGGTACATGCGTAACTGCAATGCACTCTGGGAAGGTAATGCAAAATAACAAGCAGATGTAAGATAACTGAAGGTCAGCCAAATCTAGCTCTGGAGCTTTCCATGAAGTAATATTGTACTTATTATTACTACTACTCTATTATTAATGTAAAATCCTCGCAGTCCGGCCAGCATCTAGTAGTCATCCGGGTTTGTTATCTGGACCGCAGACCCATTGAAGTAAAAAAAATAAATATATGTAGACGGAATCCGTATCTTGCAGATCCGCGGTTTTAGACACAGTCGTGTGCATGGGGCCTAATTTAGACCTATATTTAGGCAGTTTAGGCCTAGTTCACACATCAGTGTTTGGTCAGTGATTTCTATCAGTGACTGTGACCCAAAACCAGGTACAGCTCTAAACACAGAACAGATGCAAATCTCTCCATTACACTTTGAGGGTCATTTATCAAACAGGTGTAAAGTAGAACTGGCTTAGTTGCCCATAGCAACCAATCAGATTCCACCTTTCAGTTTGGACAGCTCCTTTGGAAAATGAAAGGTGGAATCTGATTGGTTGCTACGGGCAACTAAGCCAGTACTACTTTACACCAGTTTGATATGGTTTTGGCTCACAATCACTGATGGAAATCAATGACCAAATCACTGAAGTATGAACTAGGCCTAAGGATATAAAGGAATGAAGGGGCCGCAGTGCTCCATGCCACTTCCCTTACTGTCTGCTAGGAGTCACAACCTAAGGACTTGGTAAATCCATCCATGTTTCATTGTAAAGATATCCCTGAAGAATC
The DNA here is from genome assembly GCA_900303285.1 of Rhinella marina. Taxonomy (NCBI): domain Eukaryota; kingdom Metazoa; phylum Chordata; class Amphibia; order Anura; family Bufonidae; genus Rhinella; species Rhinella marina. The sequence goes on from ONZH01008968.1 coordinate 302,542, forward strand.
CACATTTGGCCCATGTGTTATCCGTCTTCCACTGACACTGCTCAGCTGACAATTATTTTTCAGCATCTCCTACTAAAGCCTCATTCACATGTCAGTGTTTCACGGACATGTGCTGTACGTGTTCTCTGCGGACAGCTCACGTCCCCTTTAATTTGAATGTGTGTGTTCAGACATCAGTGTTTCATCACGGTCCATGGTTCCGTTTTTTAGCACGGATGGGTCCTTGAACCTTGTTCCCGGATCCCTCACGACCATTATAGTCAATGAGTCCGTGAAAACCACGGATCCCTCGCAGATGTCATCCGTGTTGCATCTGTGTTTCACGGATCATTAAGAAGAGATGCTTTGAAAATTATTTTTCAGCTGTTCAGTGTCAGTGAAACACGGATGCAACACAGACAGCAAAAACTGGACACACGGACCCAACACGGATACTTCACAGACAGCTTCACGGATGAGGCCTAAAGTAAAATTAGGACATACAGCACCTTGTCCATAACCTGGAATAAAGACACAGAAAACAGATTTTTGATGGTTGGGTGTTGGTCATAGCTTTATTGCTAAACCTGTTCTGAACCATAGAGAGTAAAGCACTTTAAATAAATTAATTTAATTAAAACCATATCTCAAAATCATATCTCATTCAGGAGTGGTGTGCAAGTCAATGGAGTCCCAGTGACGAAGTGGACCTTCCTTTCTCCACCTTCAAAATCTCCATTTGGCCAACCTCCTGCTGTGACTTGTGAGAGAAAACCAAGATTTTAACAGCCAGGTAAAAAAGAAAAAAAAAATATGTCCAACCCTACAATCTGAAATCCCAAATCGTAGAGCAGATATATCACACAAGAAAGGCAGGTACTTCAGGGTTGCTCCAGGACCACCACCTTAGAGAAGCTAAAAACAACACGGACCAGTTACTAGAGGTGATACCAAAACCCTTGATTTTTTTATTATGGAATACGAGGGAAAACACAAGCTGACGGGCGTCACTTAAAATTGGTGGGTAAAGGGGCTAAACATGACCCCCACCCAACAAAAACAGGACCTGATCAACAGTGTCCTGCAAGTCATAAAAGAAAATATTCAGCCAATTGAAAAGCATCTGTCAGCATGATCAGCCCGATTAAATCAGGCATACCACCTGGCAGGGCTGATCATGCTGATAAAAACTATACTCTTATAATGACACTCTGTTGTCCCATTGCTGATAAAACTGCATTTTTATTCATATGCAAATGACATTACCGGAGCACCAAGGTGTTGACCAGAGCCCTTGGAGCACCAATTTGTTACATCTCTTAGAGTAGGTAATAAATTGTCCAAATTTACAGCAGTTGGTGCGTGTGGCGTAAAAATTGGGCTTGGGTTTTTTTGCCAACATTTATGCCTGTAAATATTAGTAAATTTGCCAGGGCTACAGCCTATGACATGCCCCCTATCCACCCAACTGTGAAACATGGTGTAAAACTGGCTGTGCAGCTAAATATTGCTGCCCAGGCAGTCAAAAAATAGCCACAAGTCCCTCAATAAATGACCCCAGCCAAATAAATGAAATGAAAGGGCCACTCTTCACAAACAATGATGTGCAACCGAGCTGGACACATGTGTACTGCAAGTGGACAGTAGGTACTCCAGCATAACCTTAAGCCGCACATCATTTTAGGAAGACCTCCCGACCACTCTTCAGTGACAGCCACTCAAACCAATCTTACCACGTTGCTGCCATATTGCCGGAGTCATGTACCATCTCACCAAGTTCATCAGTTAGACTCCACCAAATACCATAGGAGTTGCAGGCAGGTCCGGTCTCCCAAATCTTCCAAAAAGTCCTGCCAAAATAATCAGGAGAGAGCATCACCAACAACATATTTAAACTCTTACATTTCTGCACAACCCTGAACCAATTTAACTGCCCATCCACTCAGCTGAGCACCAATCCTTACCAAACACAGTATCAAAGTCATACAGATTGGAACGATGAAAAAATACAAAATTAACTCTACATGAGTAACCTGTTTTTCTCCTCAAATAGGAGAACCCAAAACCATTCATGAAGAATCAAAATGTTTTCATCAGAAAAGCCCGTAGATTGCTGTCACACAGGGCAACAAGAAAGTCATCTACGTAGTGGATGATGGATCTAGTCTCATTTTGCACCACTCATTCCAAAAAGGAGTTAAGTAACTAAAGGTACTGTCACCATATGGAGCAGTCCATAGGTAGGAAAATGTCAAAATAAATGTCATCCATATAACATCCCAGGAAGTGGTGACAATCAGGAAAACTGGTAGAACTGATTTTGCCAAAAGTGTCATATATCTCTCTGACCAAAGAAACTGCACAGTCAAACAAACATATTGAGACATCCTCTGGTGATATCCTGTTGGGCAGGACAAATGGTGAATAAGACAGAACTTACCAGCCTCTACTCTGTGGTACCACTCACAAGAGCTACATATAAAGGTTATGGAAAGGAGGAGAAGCAAAGAGGCCCTTATTCCTGTCAAGTGAAAGTACCTTGGCGCTTTTGTCTCTCAGAATCTCTAGGGATATCAGAAAAAAACATTTCCCTGCTACCTTATAGTGAGGTGAACATCTAAACAAGGCCCCATTGCAGCTAGGCCAAATAGGGCCCTCAAACTTTACAAGGGCTTTGGCTGAGACAGCGGATGGCCATGTGGAACACATATCAATATAACGTTGCAGGTGGACGGCGTGCCATCAGTTCTATATGCCATCAGTTACTCTATGCCATCAGGCCCCTGTGCCATTAGCTCCCCCCAGTGCTATCAGCTCTATGCCATCAGCCCCTCAATACCATCATCTCTATGCCATCAGCTCCCCCCAGTACCATCAGCCCCCCAGTGCCAAAAGCTCCCCGCCATCAGCCCCCCAGTGCCATCAGCTCTATGACATTCACTCCCCCCAGTGCCATCAGCCCCCCAGTACCATCATCTCATACGTGCGGGTGACCACAGAGCGGTGAGTAATAGCAAGCGCTTCACGCCCGCTCCGTGGTCACATGACACAAACAGATTTTTTGTATCAAATTACTCGATTCCATTGAGTATTCGTTTCAGCCCCAGCCCCCACTTCCAATCCAACTAAAAAACATGGTGTGAAAGCAGCCGTGCGACTACACGTTGTTTTAAAAAAGGAATTTGCAACTATTTTTCGACTACAATAGTCACAAGTCCCTTAATAAAAGACCCTCAGTCAGTATTTGATCAGTGATTTCCGTCAGCGATTGTAAGTGAAGCCTACACAGAGGTAAGATATAATGAAAAATTTTGCACCTGTTCTGTGTTTTTGACCGCATTCACACAGCCGCGTGACGACTGTGCCTGTTAGAGGCCGCAAACCACAGATCGCCAACACTCGGGCACTTGCCATGTGTACCCCTCTGTAGGGTTGTCACGATACCAAAATTTTGATTTGATTTCGATACCAAGAAAAAGTATTGCAATACTCGATACCATTCGATACCACGCCGAAAAAATAAAACACCCAAAAATCTGTGTGCCCCCATCAGACCTCAGAGCAGCCCACTGTGCCCCCATCAGACCTCAGAGCAGCCCACTGTGCCCCCATCAGACCTCAGAGCAGCCCACTGTGCCCCCATCAGACCTCACATCAGCCCACTGTGCCCCCATCAGACCTCACATCAGCCCACTGTGCCCCCATCAGTCCTCACATCAGCCCACTCTGCCCCCATTAGAATGAAATAAAAGTCTCTTACCTCTCCTGCGCCACGGCTCCGCTCCGGGTCCGGCGCTCCTGTGTCTTCTCCTCCCGGCGCTCCACTGTCACCTGACTGCGTGCAGCGTCAGGTCAGAGTGCGCGCACTATGTCCTGACGCTGTACGCGGTCAGGACAGTGCAGCGCGGGCAGAGAAGACAGAGGAGCGCCGGAGCGGAGCCGCGGCGCAGGAGAGGTAAGAGACTTTATTATTTTATCTGCCAAAGGTATTGCAAAAGAGCAAATCCCGGTACCGAATCGATACTGGTATAAAAGTATTGATTCAGTATTGAAATATCGATACCCGCGACAACCCTACCCCTCTGCATCGCAAAACATAGAACGTGCCCCATCTTTGGCCACATCTAGCAGATGATGGACACACTGAACTCAATGGGCCCGCCCTGCGATGCAGGGTGCACACGCCCAGTGTCCGTGTTTCACAGATCCATAGTTTGGGGTCAGCAAAACAGGTCTGGCTGTCACATGGTCATGTGAATGCGGTCTTTGGCTCACCATCACTGATAAAATCACTGATCAAACACTGACTGTGTGAACCTGGCCAAAGTCTACCTGCACACGGGTGCGGGTTTTGTCTAATCTCATACACTTTGCTGGTACTGTACTACACTGTGGTTTTTCCGCACAAAAATATGCGCAGAAAAACCACATGCAATGTGTGCAAGCAGCCTAAGGCAGGTGATCAATTTGCAATTCTATACTGAATAACAGGGTGATACAACAAACAGTGTGACAGGTGCAACCAGCGCGCAACTTGGATGTCTCTCAAACAGTTCCTGACCACCCATACACTATAAACGTCAGGACTTGTCTCTGAACGGACATTTCAGAACATTATGATTTTATGATACAAAAGTAGTAAAACAAAAAAAAAAATACAATTGGTATAGTCATAATCGTATCCATGGAACAAAGTTATCATATCATATGAACCCCATAAAAAAAAACATTGACACACTTGCAATTTTTGACCACCCAAAAAATTGAGCCCTCACACAGCTCAGTCAACGGAAAAATAAAATAGTTATAGATCTTAAAGGGGTTGTCCGAGTTATGACAAAAAATATATAGCACTGTAAATCTGATGGGCAGCAATATATAACTAAGTTCAGCAAGTTTTAGGCAAAAAAAATCCATATTTCCTCATTTCCCTGGTTCTCTTCTGGCCTTTGTTTACATGCAATAATAACAATCTCAGCCCCTCCCCCTCCTCCCCCCTTCTCTGCAAAGGGAATGAATACAAGTGCTGAGTGACATGTCTGCCTGCTGGAATACTCAGCAGCATGTTGTATGTGTAGGACTACAAGTCCCAGCTGTACAATGACACTGCTGATACACACAGGAATTTCTCCCTACCTGTTCTTGTACAATACAATTCTTCTACAGCTCCTTGCCCAGCATTTGTCTCCTCTCACTGCTGCAGCTACTATTTGTTGTAAAGCCTTGAGCCCTCAGTGTGTTCTGGCTGAAGGGGTTAATGTTTTATCTGAAGGAATCCAGGGAGAGAGCAGATAGCAGGAGCCTGGCAAAGAAAGGGGGCGTGGCCAGTGACGTCTGTGTACAGACTCTTATCTGATCTCTGAGGCTTGTGAACGAAACATCACAGAGCAGAGAGATAAGGTGACATCACAGGTCATGTGACCCTCAGTCAACTCTGAGAAACCAGCAGCTTTAGAAACACAAAGTATATGGGAAAGTTGTTATACCTGACAAGTTAGAAACATATAAAGAACAAAAAAATAACTCGGACAACCCCTTTAAAGATTATTATGTTATAAAATCCAGATGAGCAAATTGGGTTCAGACTGCTGTATCCGAACCTGAATCTTTTATAGACTTTGCTAAGAATATGGGCTCCGTCCTACTGTAAAATGTATGGCCTCGGCGGAGGTCTTTCCAAAGTTTCAGCAAATATTACGAGACTCGTCTCTATCACGTGTCACTTTGTTTATTCGCATAAATTACTGTATCAAAATATGAACCCGGACTTGGCTTTGTGCCTCAGTAATTAATGCAAATAAAGAAAGTGACACGTGATAGAGGCGAGACGAAATAAGTCTCGTGATATTTGCTAAAACTTTGGAAAGACCTCCGCCGAGGCAATACATTTTACAGTAGGGCAGACGAATCAGGTTCGGATACAGCAATCTGAACCCGATTCGCACAACCCTAATGACCATATATGGGAGGTTTCTATAAACTGCTGAATCAGAGCAATCAATATTGAGGTTTGTTTTGCTGTTAACCCTTGCTGTGTTACAGGAAAAAAATGGATTAAAATGGTAAATCTGCATAAAAAATAACATTTTTAAATTTCACCTCCATTTTGCTTTAATTCCTGTGAAACACCTGAAAAGGTTAACAAAGTTTTTGAATAATTTGGGGGTGTAGTTTCTAAACTGGGGTAATTTATGGGTGGTTTGTACTATGTATACTAAGTGAACTGAACTAGTCCTTAAACTCTTTGTTTTGGAAATTTTCCTTGAAAATTTGGAAAATTGTTTATAAAATTCTAAGCCTTGTAACAAAAAAAAAAATGAAAATGACATAAAGCAGACATATCTGGGGACATTTATCAAACTGGTGTAAAGTAGAACTGGGTTAGTTACCCATAGCAACCAATCAGATTTCACCTTTCATTTTCCAAAGGAGCTGTGAAAAATGAAAGGAGGAATCTGACTGGTTGCTATGGGTAACTAAGCCAGGTCTACTTTACACCAGTTTGATAAATGACTCCAATGTAGAATATTAATAAATAACTACACTATTCACAAAAAGTTAGGGATATTTGGCTTGTGGATGAAATTTCAGGATGAACCTAAAATGTACTCTAACCTTTACAGGTGGAATTAATGTGACCTTCTCTAAACTTTTGAATGCACATGTCCAACTGTTCAGTGTTTCAGTACTTTTTGAACAACTTTCTGTTCTCTAACAAGGAGCTTAACAGCAAAATTCACAACAGGTGTTTGATCCATGAATTGCCCAATAAATTTCCTGGCTCAATTAGAATTGGTATTTAAACAGTCCTCCTCATCATGCTGTTCACATTTTGCAATCATGAGACCAAGGTGTAATCAACAGTACCACTCCATTGCGAGCAGGGGCGTAGCTAAAGGCTCATGGGCCCTGGTGCAAGAGTTCAGCTTGGGCCCCCCCCCAGCGCTGGTTCACCTAGCTTTTCTGCCGGCCAAGTCAAAAATTGAAACCCCCTTCCATGCCAAATTCTCACCCTAACCTAACCTCCTAACATTACGTATATCACTACAGAACATACAGGGTAAGGCTACATTCACACGACCCATTCACTTCAATGAGCACTGTGTGCTGTCCGCATCTGTATGTCCATTCCTATTTTTGTCCGTTTTGGGGACAAGGATAGGCATTGTTACAGTGGATCTGCAAAAAAAACGGATGCCATACGGAACATCATCCTTTTTTTGCGGATCCGCAATTTGCAGACTGCAAAACACAATGTTGGTGTGAATGTAGCCTAATACAGCGCCTCATACCTCTTCCATCCAGTGACGTCTCCTCGGATGTAGATCTTCTCTTTCCTCATCTTCTCCTTTCAGACCAGACGCCATTTTTCAGCCATTTCTCATCTCTGCAGTTAGACAGAAAAAAATCTTAGTTTACTACTTTTCCATCATCCTCCCGTCTTCTGGACAAATCATCCTACCACCCCCAGTACTGCTCCACTAGTACCACACAGATAGTGCCCTTCAATAATTATTCGCAGTGTCCTAAAATAACTGCGCCCAGCAAATAGTGTGAACATAACGTCCCCCAGAAATAACTGCGCTGATACTGTGCCAGGTGCCCCCCACAATAATAGTGCCCCCCACAGTAATAGTGCCCCCAAAGTCCCAACTAATAATTCTCTGCCAGAGTGCACTTGTTAGTAATAGTGCCCCCAACAGTACTAATGTCCCCACTGTGCCCCAGAAGTAATAATGCTTCCAATGTGCCAGTAAGAAATGCCCCATGTGCCAGAAAAATGCCCCCAGTGCCAGTAAAAAATGCCCCCAAGTGCCAGTAAGAAATGCCCCCAAGTGCCAGTAAGAAATGTCCCCAGTGCCCCCATGTGCCAGTAAAAATGCCCCCGTGTCCCATGTGCCAGTAAAAATGCCCCCAGTGCCAGTAAAATGCTCCCAGTGCCCCCATGTGCAAGCAAAAAATGCCCCCAGTGCCAGTAAAAATGCCCCCGTGTCCCATGTGCCAGTAAAAATGCCCCCAGTGCCAGTAAAATGCTCCCAGTGCCCCCATGTGCAAGTAAAAAATGCCCCCAGTGCCAGTAAAATGCTCCCAGTGCCCCCATGTGCCAGTAAGAATGCCCCCAGTGCCAGTAAAAATGCCCCCAGTGCCCCCATGTGCCAGTAAAATGCCCCCAGTGCCCCCATGTGCCAGTAAAAGTGCCCCCAGTGCCCCCATGTGCCAGTAAAAATGCCCCCATGTGCCAGTAAAAATGCCCCCAGTGCCAGTAATATGCCCCCAGTGCCCCCATGTGCCAGTAAAATGCCCCCAGTGCCAGTAAAAGTGCCCCCAGTACCAGTAAAAAATGCCCCCAGTGCCCCCATGTGCCAGTAAAAGTGCCCCCAGTGCCAGTAATATGCCCCCAGTGCCCCATGTGCCAGTAAAAATGCCCCCAGTGCCAGTAATATGCCCCCAGTGCCCCCATGTGCCAGTAAAAATGCCCCCATGTGACAGTAAAAGTGCCCCCAGTGACAGTAAAAGTGCCCCCAGTGCCCCCCATGTGCTAGTAAAAATGCCCCCATGTCCCCCAATAGAGCTCCGGTCCGTGCTACAATAAAAAAATAAACACTAATACTTACCTCCATGGAGCTGGCAGCGATGCGATGCAGGCCTCTTCCGGCCTGTGTCCCGCGCTGTACGGCTCTGATAGGCTACAGGCCCAGTGCCTGCAGCCTATCAGAGGAGCGGGCAGGGGAGACGCCTCTCCCTCCCCTGCCCCGCAGTAGAATACAGGCATCTGTATCGCCGTCCCGAGGACGGCGATACACATGACTATGGAGATGAGCGCTTCCACATTGGAAGCGCTCATCTCCCTCTGCCCCACCGCCGCCCGTAACTGTCCGCAGGGCCGCACCGCACCCGGCTAATTGGCGGTGCGGCCCTGCAAGTGGCAAGGGGGGCCCTCGGGGCCCCCCTGGCTTAGGGGCCCGGTCGCAACTGCGACCGCTGCGACCCCTATAGCTACGCCACTGATTGCGAGGCTTCAAGCAGGATGTTCTCAGATGGAAGTGGCCACTGAACTTAGAGTGTCTCAGAGTGTCATCAGCAGGTTACAACAGAGATACAGAGAGACTGGAAGAGTCACAGAAAGGCATGGAACACTGATGACCTCTTCATTGTGAACAATACTCTGGGGAACCGGATGATGAATACCACACAACTCCAGGCACATTTCAGGGAGGCGAGAGGCATCCAAGTGTCATGTCTGACCATTCAAAACCTTTTATATCAGCGTCGTCTGTGTGCTAGACGACCTGCAAGGGTACCTGACCACACCACCAGTCCCAGGTGTCATTATCTTGCATGGGCCAGGGAGCATCTACGCTGGACGAGGGACCAGTGGGCCTCAGTGCTGTTCACCGATGAAAGTCGATTCACGCTGAGCAGAAATGATGGCCGCCAACGATGTTGGAGACGTCAAGGATTGCTGTATGCATCAGCCACTGTTGTCACCAGACGAGCCTTTGGTGGTGGTGGTGTTGCAGTGTGGGCAGGTGTGTCTAGTCAATACAGAACTGCTCTACACTTTGAATGGTCCAGTGACAAGCCCATACTACTTGAATACCATCATTAATCCAGTCATTGTGCCTCTGTATGAACAAGACAGGCCTAATTTCATCTTCATGGAAAACAATGCGCCAGCTCATCGAGGTTGCATCATTAGAGAACGGTTGCTGGAGACTGTGGGACCTCACATGGAGTGGCCTGCACTTTTTCCAGACCTGAATCCCATTGAAAACCTATGGGATCAGCTCAGTCACCGTGTAGTGGCTCGTAACTCTGTACCCCAGAACCTCAATGACCTGAGGGCCGCCCTTCAGCAATAGTGGGATACCATGCCTCAGCAGACAATAAGTCGACTTGTGAACAGCACGAGACGTCGTGGTCAACCTGCAATTGATGCTTAAGGCCACATGACAAGATATTGAGACACTGACATATTTGTGGCGGTATACCCAGCACTGGTGTTGGCTTTTGTTTCAATAAATTGTTTGAGATGAGGAAATCACCATTGCTGCTTCTACTTTAATGCCCGACTTTCACCTTTTACGTTTCTTATACATTTCACCTGAAAGCCAAATATCCCTAATTATTTGTGAGAAGTGTATTTTGTGAGGTATCACTATCTATTTTAAAAGGAGGGAGATTAATTTAAAAAATTTGCAAATTTTTCATATATATATATATATATATATATATATATTTTAATAAATAAAGGTAAAACCAATTGGCTCACATTTGCCACTAACATGACGTACAATGTGTCATGAGAAAACAGTCTCTGAATGGATAAGTAAAAGCGTTCCGAAGTTATTACCAAATAAAATGACATGTCAGATTTGCAAAATTAGGCCTGGCCAGGTGGAAGGGTAAGGGGGTACATGGCCTGGTTTGGAAGTGGGTAAACTTCTATATGTGACAACGGAGGCCGTTTACAGAGACCAGCTTGGTCTTGCGAGAAGGTAGCCAAGTATGGCTCCCAGAGATGTACAGCAGTCTATAAGGCGCCCTTATCACAGGACCAGAAGAAGAAAGATGGCGTCCATTCCACACATGGTGATGGTATGGGTGCAGTGGCCGGGTTTGAGTTGGCTCCCAACACTACCCTGGGTCTCCCGGATACACGGTTCAGGTGTCATCATGTGTTGCTGGTCTCCAGAAGGGATGGTAAGGTGTGGTGCACCAAATGGAAAATAAGTGCAGAGAGTCAGGTTCTACAGTAAACCAGTGTGCTTCTTTACTGAAGGAATTCAGGTGCAAAAAAATACAGGCGAGACGTATGGCTGGCTTCTCCAGTCTCCTCGCTGGTGGAAGAAGGTTCTGTGCTGTGAAAAAGCCTGAACTAACTTTCCCTCACTCTGCTGGTGGTCCAGGGTCTGTGGCTCAGTTGTCAGACAGAGTATCCCCGTCTCTGTGTCTTCAGTCTGGCATAGTCTCTACTACTAAACACTGGTCTCTATCTGCAGACCTCTAGAGACACTGACTGCTATACTCTTATACAGTTTCCAATTGATCCAGAACCTTCTAGTGGGAGAACTGAAGCTGGTGAAGCACAGCCTTAGGCTCCATTCACACGTCCTGTTTTTCTTTCCTGATTCGATCCTGATCCTGATCTGGATCCATTCATTTCAATAGGTCCTGAAAAAATCAGGATCGAATCAGGAAAGAAAAACAGGACGTGTGAATGGAGCCTAACTGAAACAAGGCAGCAGTTCAAGACTGCCATAGACTTGCATTGGGCTTCAATACAAGTCAATGGGAATCACTAAGCAGTTTCCAAAAGTAAATAGCCATCTGACAGATCTAAACCAGACTAACGTCATTGCTTGTCCTCACACAGAATCGTTGTTTGTCGGCAGCAGAAGCTGTTTAGACACCGCAATCTGCTGCCGGCAAATGATGTGTCCACACCAATGATCCTATTACCGGATGAAGAGCGCTTCGCTTGTTTATCAGGTAATCGGCGGCACCTTTACACTGGCAGATAATCGCTAACGAGCGTTCCTACACAGGCTTGTTAGCGATTATCTACCCCTTAAAGGGGTATTCCCATCTCACAAATGTAGTTTGTATTGTTAGACATAGCCATACCAGTATTATTACTAATATAATGTATTTATATAAAATGTACAGTTTAGAAGATTTGCCTATTTGTATATCCATTGTCTCACACACATCAGTCAGGCCGTTGCCCCTGGTTACGGCCACCGCGGCCATGTAGTAGTGGTGGCCGGCTTGCTCCTTTTCAAACCTGAGGTAACTGCTGTATTGTGAACGCACATTGCATCAGCATGCGGAGACACATCTTAGGGTTGTAGCATTTTTGTCTGCGTTTCCAAAATGCAGAGAAACTGATCCAGTTCCAAGATCAATTCATCTCTATGGAGCAGGATCCGTTTATAAAGTCTGTGTTTTAGACGGATCCTGACCATTGCGTTTTGGACTGGTAGCGTCCAAAACGCAGATGTGAAAGTACCCTAAGATGTGTCTCCGCATACTCATGCAATGTGTGTTCACAATACAGCAGTTACCTCAGAGCGGGTTTGAAAAGGAGCAAGCCGACCACCACTACTACATGGCCACGGTGGTCGTAACTAGGGGCAACAGCCTGACTGATATGTGTGGGACAATGGAAATACAAATAGTCAGATCTTCTAAATGGTACATTTTATATAAATACATTCTATTAGTAACAATATTGGTATGGCTATATCTAACTATACAAACTACATTTGTGAGATGGGAATACCCCTTTAACCCTTTCCACAATTAAGTGCAGGTACAGTGCAATAACAGTGCGGATGTCTGTTTTTGTGGACAAAAATATGCATTTCTATCATAGGGAAGGACATTCTGAACGCACATGGCCGGTATCCGTGTTTTGCGAATCCACAATGTGCATGAGCCCTAAAGTAAAGGAGTTGGTGGTTATGCATAGTAGCAATGGGAGCAAATGTCCAGACTCGTTTAGACTCTAAAGTACCCTTACTCCAGGGCACTACATGGGCCCATAATAGGTAAGGACACGACTGTGCAATCAGTCCTCGGTTATGCCTCATTCACATGTCAGTGTTCGGTCAGTGATTTTGAGCCAAAATCAGGTGCAGCTCTAAACACAGAACAGGAGCAGATCTTTCCCTTATACCTTATGTATGTGTAGGCTCCAATCCTGGTTTTGGCTCACACCGACTGACGTGTGAATAAGGCTTAATGCTGTCAGGTTGAGTGTGGGTTAACAGGCGCAGACCAGCCGGCCATGGGGTGAAGTGTGACAATTTGAGTCAGGCTGCCCAATCTTAGCTTAAAAGGGGTTGTCTCACTTCAGCAAATGGCATTTATCATGTAGAGAAAGTTAATACAACTCTATTTACATTTAGTGCAAGCACTATTGAAACCCATACTTGACATGTACATTTTGTTTCTCCCTTTAAAATCACTTTTTATTGGTACTTTTTAAAACAAAATAAAAAAACCCATAATTTCCCTTTAAAAATATCAGCGATCTCATCCCATGTGTTCACCTTATAATCTTAGTTAGTCTATTGATCTCACAGTACTTCTATATTCATTCATGCAGGGCACTGTTTGGTGTATAGCGTACTTGGAGGCTTAAAGGGGTATTCCCATCTCACAAATGTTTGTATAGTTAGATATAGCCATACCAGTATTATTACGAATAGAATGTATTTATATAAAATGTACCATTTAGAAGTTTTTCCTATTTGTATATCCATTATCCCACACATCAGTCAGGCCGTTGCCCCTAGTTACGGCCACCGGAGTCATGTAGTAGTTGTGGCCGGCTTGCTCCTGTTCAAACCTGAGGTAACTGCTGTATTGTGAACGCACATTACATGAGCATGCGGAGACACATCTTTGGGTACTTTCATATCTGCATTTTGGACGCTACCAGTCCAAAACCCAATGGTCAGGATCTGTCCAAAATGCAGACTTTATAAACAGATCCTGCTCCATAGAGATGAATTGATCTTGGAACAGGATCCGTTTCTCTGCTTTTTGGAAGCGCAGACAAAAATGCTACAACCCTAAGATGTGTCTCCGCATGCTCATGCAATGTGCGTTCACAATACAGCAGTTACCTCAGAGCAGGTTTTAACAACAGCAAGCTGACCACCATTACTACATGGCCATGGTGGTCGTAACTAGGGGCAACGGCCTGACTGATGTGTGTGGGACAATGGATATACAAATAGGCAAATCTTCTAAACGGTACATTTTATATAAATACATTCTATTATTAATAATATTGGTGTGGCTATATCTAATTATATAAACTACATTTGTGAGATCGGAATACCAATTTAAGAATATACCTGACCAGGGCATACAACCGCTAGATTGATATACAGCGTACTTAGAGATTTAACTGTGCTTGATCAGTTCCTAACTTCTCAGTGTCCCTACTTCTGCCAGTACTGAATTGTCTTGTGAACTGGGATGGATCACTGCCTAAAAAAACCTTCTCTCACTGCCCCCTGACATGTTTCGCCATCTCACAGGCGTCTTCAGGGGTTAGGGCAGCAATGAAACCAATCAAGCACAGTTAAATCTCTAAGTACGCTGTATATCAATCTAGCGGTTGTATGCCCTGGTCAGGTATATTCTTAAGCCTCCAAGTACGCTATACACCAAACAGTGCCCTGCATGAATGAATATAGAAGTACTGTGAGATCAACAGACTTCCTAAGATTTTAAGGTAAACACATGGGATGAGATCGCTGATATTTTTAAAGGGAAATTATGTTTTTTTTAAATTTTGATTTAAAAAGTACCAATAAAAAGTGATTTTAAAGGGAGAAATAAAATGTACACATCAAGTATGGGTTTCAATAGTGCTTACACTAAATGTAAATAGAGTGGAAATTGCCCTACATGTACAATAGGGTTATTGTAAAAAAACTAAAGTTAATACAAGGCACTTACTAATGTATTGTGATTGCCCATATTGCCTCCTTTGCTGGCTGGATTCATTTTTCCATCACATTATACACTGCTTGTTTTGATGGTTACAACCACCCTGCAATCCAGCATTGGTGGTCGTGCTTGTACACGCTAGGAAAAAGCGCCAGCCTATGCGTGCTCCAACAGTCCGACCCACCATAGAGAACTAACCCTTATTTTATGTGAACACACGACTACCACTGCTCGTTTACAGGGTGGTCATAACCCCTGGATAGAAGCAGAGTATAATGTGGTGAAAAATGAATCGAGCCAGCAAAGGAAGCAATATGGACAATCACAATACATTAGTGTCTGTGTTTTTTTTTTTTTTTTAAGGTAGGGAAGAATGGCAATTGGTTGCTGAAACAGCGCCCCTATTGTCTATGGTCAGAGTCTGGTATTGCAGCTCATCTCCATTCAAACCAATGGAATCCCTCTGGGCTGCAATACCAGTCACAGCCTATGGATAATAAGAGCATCGCTGTCCGCAAACATCTTCCCTAATTACACCAAGGTCCAAGGAAGCCTTATGCCCATCTGTCACCAGGGCACGTACAGCTGAGGCAACGCGTCCGACCTTTCATCGATATCTTCCTTTAGCCCCCGCTATTACAGGCACGTGTCAGTTCAGGTGTCTCTCCTGAAGCCCTGGAATATTCACTCGCAGTTCCCGGGGCGGAACTAGCCGGCTCTGCACGGGTTAAAACGCGGCCGCTTCTTTGCCAGGCAGTAAAGAATCAGGTGGGCGTGGTCAGAGTCACCGCCCCTCCGGGAGGCCCCGCCCCGCCTGTGCACTCGCAGGATCCGGGAGCAGATTTAGTATAACAGCAGGTGCAGCTCTCAGGTAAGTGGTGCGGGGGCTACTTACCTTCTAGCTATGTGTGGGGAGTCTCATTGTATGAGGGGGTCTGGGGTCGCTGTGCAGAGGCTTGGAGGGAGAATATCTGGAGTGATCCTGTAATCTGGAGGGATCCATAGGGATCAGTCATGACTAGTGGTGGATAACAGTGACTGGAGAACTGCTATAGTGCTCCCATATAGTTGGCTGTAACGCCTCCATATAACCAGCCACAGCACCGCCATATAGCTGGCTGTAGTGCTTCCATATAGCCTGTAATGCTGCTATATAACCAGCTGTAGTGCAGCCATATAGCCAGCTGAAGCGTCTCCATATAACCAGCTGTAGCGCCGCCATATAGCCAGCTGTAGTACTACCATATATCTGGCTGTAGCGCTGCCATATAGCCAGTTGTAGCGCCGCCATATAGTCGGCTTGGAGGGAGAATCTCTGGAGTGATCCTGTAAACTGGAGGGATCCATAGGCATCAGTCATGACTAGTGGTAGATGACAGTGACTGGAGAGGTGCTGTAGTGCCGCCATATAGCCTCTTCTCACTATGTGTGGTTATGAATTGGAGCATTGTTTACATCAGGCTGGCTGCCCTGCATTCCATAAAATGTGTCACCACACTGAACGTTATAAAATTCCCCTGTAAAGTGACTGTGACCGCTCCGGGATATAATCTGTGTGCGACTAGCTATGAGGCACAGTGTGGATGGTTGTTAGTAGTCGCAGAACGTGGCGTTATCTCTGTGGATGAGGGTTACCAGCACCATGCCCACTGACACTGGTGAGGTGAAGTCTGCTGTGCCCACCTTATAGGGCAGTGTTGTATACCGTATGTGTGTGATATTCCGCTATAATGCTCTCACTGAAGAGTAATCCCAGTATAGGAAGTCCTGAGCTATGTTGTTGACTTTTCTTCACTTTGTGTTTCCAAAAATGGCAAGAAACATAATCCGGGAGCCGTAGAAAACTCCTTGAGTCAGTCAGGAGTCAGGGAACCCCAGTGACAACCTGCATGGATGCTGTGACACTGGTGCACTGGTTGTCACCCATGTTTGGAGGGTGATTACAAGGGGAAGAGGATGACTTAACGCTGTGTACTGGGGATTTTGTAGGAAATTCTTAGAGGGTTTTTAGGGACTGTTTTTATTGAAAGAACTTGACAGAATAGGGATCCGGTGGTCCAGTCTGGTCCGGTCCAAGAAGGGTCATTGATATGGTCACATCAGGGCGGTGGAATACTGTTTATATGAGACCATGCCAATGAGGAAATGTCGTGAAGCTGGTTGTGTCAGACCTCCCGGGGAGCAGCCACCAGGCAGGCGCTCTGTACCAACTGCTCAGTCTCTTAAAGGAATTTTCTTGAATTCCGCCAAATCAGGAGAAGCCGTGGGAATTGGGACAGTCACGTTTTCTTCTTCGCGGTGCTAGTTTGTAGTTGGTTTTTTGGCATTTCTTGTTCGTTTTGCAATGATTAAGAAGTGCTGCTCACACTGTGCTTGTAGATATGGGTTTAAAAGTGTTTTCTGAGATCTTTATACTGATGACCTGTCCTCTGTATAGGTCATCAGTATCTGATCAGTGGGGGTCCAACACCTGGGACCCCCGCCGATCAGCTGTTTGAGAAGGCAATGGTGCGGCAGTAGGATCGGATATCAGTATCTGATCGGTGGGGGTCTGACACCCGGGATACCCGCAGATCAGCTGTTTGTGAAGGCACCGGCATGGCAGTAGGATAGGTCATCAGTATCTGATCGGTGGGGGTCTGACACCCGGGATGCCTGCCGATCAGCTGTTTGTGAAAGCACCAGTAGGATAGGTCATCAGTGTTAAACTCCTGGAAATACCTATTGCATGTAGAGATGATCTGGCAGATATCTGGAGATGAGGGAAGCATTCACATACAGCAATCACCTCTGCTGTATGGGGACAAGCGATCACTTGTCCCCATAGGGGATCATTATTCCGATGCAGCAGATCGTTGTTTAGACAGCGTGATGTTCTGCACAGGAACTATGATTTTCACCGGGCAAAGGGACCTTTAGGCCAGGGCTATACTGCAAATTTTTGTAGCCTGACGGATTGATTTTAACTCTTGAATGACACCTGCAGTCCATAAGATTGCATTCAACTGCTCATTTTGACTGTGATCAGCAGCATGGCAATGATTAAACCTACCTATTTAGTGGTAATGGGCAGTTCAAAACTGCTGACAGACTCACTTTAAAGGGTTCTCCATAGTGGTCGTATGGACAGATCCTTCCATCTCCTCTGTGGAGTGTACGGCTTATAGTGTCCTATGGACAGATCCTTCCATCTCCTCTGTGGAGTGTACGGCTTATAGTGTCCTATGGACAGATCCTTCCATCTCCTCTGTGGAGTGTACGGCTTATAGTGTCCTATGGACAGTTCCTTCCATCTCCTCTGTGGAGTGTATGACTTATAGTGTCCTAAGGACAGGTCCTTCCATCTCTTCTGCGGAGTGTACGGCTTATAGTGTCCTATGGACAGGTCCTTCCATCTCTCTCTGTGGAGTGTACGGCTTATAGTGTCCTATGGACAGATCCTTCCATCTCCTCTGTGCAGTGTACGGCTTATAGTGTCCTATGGACAGATCCTTCCATCTCCTCTGTGGAGTGTACGGCTTATAGTGTCCTATGGACAGATCCTTCCATCTCCTCTGTGGAGTGTACGGCTTATAGTGTCCTATGGACAGATCCTTCCATCTCCTCTGTGGAGTGTACGGCTTATAGTGTCCTATGGACAGATCCTTCCATCTCCTCTGTGGAGTGTACGGCTTATAGTGTCCTATGGACAGATCCTTCCATCTCCTCTGTGGAGTGTACGGCTTATAGTGTCCTATGGACAGATCCTTCCATCTCCTCTGTGCAGTGTACGGCTTATAGTGTCCTATGGACAGATCCTTCCATCTCCTCTGTGGAGTGTACGGCTTATAGTGTCCTATGGACAGGTCCTTCATCTCCTCTGTGGAGTGTTACCTGGCTTATAGTGTCCTATGGACAGATCCTCCATCTCCTCTGTGGCAGGTGTACGGCTTATAGTGTCCTATGGACAGGTCCTTCCATCTCCTCTGTGAGTGTACGGCTTATAGTGTCCTATGGACAGGTCCTTCGATTAAAAAAAAAACCATCTCTTCTGTGGAGTGTACTGCCTTATAGTGGTCCCTATGGACAGATCCTTCATCTCTTCTGTGCAGTGTACGGCTTCATAGTGTCCTATGGACAGGTCCTTCCATTTCCTCTGTACAGTGTACGGCTTAAGTGTCCTATGGACAGGTCCTTCCATCTCCTCTGTGCAGTGTATGGCTTATAGTTCCTATGGACAGGTCCTTCCATCTCCTCTGTGGAGTGTACGAGCTTATAGTGTCCTATGGACAGATCCTTCTATCTCCTCTGTGGAGTGTACGGCTTATAGTGTCCTATGGACAGGTCCTTCCATCTCCTCTGTGCAGTGTACGGCTTATAGTGTCCTATGGACAGATCCTACATTCCTCTGTGGAGTGTACGGCTTATAGTGTCCTATGGACAGGTCCTTCCATCTCCTCTGTGGAGTGTACGGCTTATAGTGTCCTATGGACAGATCCTTCCTCTCCTCTGTTGGAGTGTACGGCCTATGTGTCCTATGGACAGTCCTTCCATCTCCTCTGTGGAGTGTACGGCTTATAGTGTCCTATGGACAGGTCCTTCCATCTCCTCTGTGGAGTGTACGGCTTATAGTGTCCTATGGACAGATCCTTCCATCTCCTCTGTGGAGTGTACGGCTTATAGTGTCCTATGGACAGGTCCTTCCATCTCCTCTGTGGAGTGTACGCTTATAGTGTCCTATGGACAGATCCTACCATCTCTCTGTGGAGTGTTACGGCTTATAGTGTCCTATGGACAGGTCCTTCCATCTCCTCTGTGAGTGTACGCTTATAGTGTCCCTATGGACAGATCCTTCCATCTCCTCTGTGGAGTGTACGGCTTATAGTGTCCTATGGACAGGTCCTAGTCCTTCATTCCTCTGTGGAGTGTACGGCTTATAGTGTCCTATGGACAGATCTACCATCTCCTCTGTGGAGTGACGGCTTATAGTGCCTAGGACAGGTCCTTCATCTCTCTGTGGAGTGTACGCTTATAGTGTCCTATGGACAGATCCTTCCATCTCCTCTGTGGAGTGTACGGCTTATAGTGTCCTATGGACAGATCCTTCCATCTCCTCTGTGGAGTGTACGGCTTATAGTGTCCTATGGACAGGTCCTTTCATCTCCTCTGTGGAGTGTACGGCTTATAGTGGTCTATATGGGAGTTCCGAAAATAGCTTAGTGAGCTTGTTCAGTTGTTTCCGGATCTCCCCTATTGGTGACTGGAGGGTGGCCGCTCTGTCGCGATGTTGCGGGCTCCATTCTGGAAATAGGTGCAGATTCCACCTCTGGAACTCACTCCTATCTAAGGGCTCGTGCACACAACCGTATGTATTTTGCGGTCCACAAAAAATACGGATGACGTCCGTGTGCATTCCGTATTTTGTGGAATGGAACAGCTGGCCCCTAATTGAACAATCCTATCTTTGTCCGTAATGCGGACAATAATAGGACATGTTCTAGTTCTTTGCAGGACGGACATACTGAAACAGAATGCACTTCCGTTTTTTTTTTTTTTTTTTTGAGGACCCATTGAAATGAATGGTTCTGCATACGGTCAGCAAAAAAAACGGAATGGACACGGAAAAAAAATACATTCATGTGCATGAGCCCTTAGATAGACTTGACCGTCGTGGGGATTGGTATTTTTTGCTTTTTTTCATGTTTTTGCTTTTTTTTTTGCTAGTATTTTTAGGTTAAAAATGCCAGTTCCAGATGTTGCATGGAAATTAATGGGAAATACTAAATGGAGGACAAACAGGGGTCAGATTTTTTTTCTTTTCAACCTTCAGGTGCATTATTTGGGTCAGTGGCATTTTTTTTACATTGAGTCATTACCTAGCTTTTTTCACCCATAGACTTCCCCTTTTTTCCGGCTTCAAAGAAACATGCAGTGTGTGTCTGTGTTATTTAAAGGTGTTATCCAACACCTATAATGCCCCTCAGAATGCTCGGGCCCCTCATACAGGTTGTACTTGCCTCGCTCCCCGGCACCCACGTCGCTCCTGCTTCCCACAGGGCCGCTGCTGCATCTCCCCGTCATGTGGATCAAAACATCCGGCAACAGGAGGACAGCCAATAGGAGGCTGCGACGGGAACAAGCCTCCCTAGAGTCACCCGTGTTGTGTTTTTTTTGTAAAGGAACCTTTTAGTCCAACTGCACAAGTAGCATATTTGTATGCAGGAAATCTACACCAAAAATTAGATTTAAAAAATACACATAAATCCACACTATTTATTGCAGTTTTAGTGCATTTTGTTTAACTTTTTTAAAGCATTTTTGTTGCAGATTTTTTGTTTATGTGCAAAGATTTCCCAGGATCTTGTAGCTAAAGACCTGTCCTCAGTATTTGATCTGTGGAGGTTTAACATCCGGGACACCCACCGATCAGCTGTTTGAAAAGGCAGCAGGCTCTCAGCCTACTCTCAGCTTTTCCTAGTCCAGTGATGTCATGTTTATTGGTCACATGACCTCGGCGCAGCTCAGCCCCATTGAAGTGAATTGGGCTGAGCTGCAATACCAAGCACAACCGCTATACAATGTATGGCACTGTGCTTGGTGACCCGAGAGAAAGCCACGGTGCTACTGCGAGTGCTGATCAGCAGGTGTCGGACCCCACTGATCAGATACTGATGACTTATCCAGAGGATGAGGCTACTTTCACATCTGTGGCATGGTTTCCGGCAGGCTGCCGCAGTTCTCCGGATCTGGCACTGCTGGATGCAACCGGAATTATTATCCATATTGCTTCCTTTGCTGGCTGGATTCATTTTTGCATCACATTATACACTGCTCGTTTCCATGATTACTACCACCCTGCAATCCATCAGTGGTGGTCGTGCTTGTGGTAGCCTATGTGCTCTCCCATGGGCCTGGCCACCAGAGAGGCTGACGCTTTTTCCTATAGTGTGCAAGCACGACCACCACTGATGGATTGCTGGGTGGTCTGTAAAATGAATCCAGCCAGCAAAGTAAGCAATATGGATAATCACAATTCATTAGTAAGTGCCTTGTATTAACTTTCTATACATGATAAATGCCACTTGCTGAAGTGAGTGCCGGAGATGTCTGGTTCCGGCAATGCCGGACACTACCTGACACCTGCTGGCCCCAAGTACTATAATAATGGGGATCAGCGGAGATCTGGCCACAACCCGGCAAACATACTGATGCATGCAGTTTTCGTTCAGCTGATTCTCTGCATATTTGCCAGATTGGGGCCGGATCTCTGCTGGTCGCCATTATAGTGGATGGAGATGCAGTAGCTTTCGGCAATGTCAGAATGCAGAGAGATCTGGCAGGCTGTTCCCTGCCGGATCTGAAGACGAAGTGCAAAACAAGCCTTACTGTATGTTGCCGCCAATGCCTTCATAACTTCTAGCAGGAATAATAAAGGAATGGCACAACATAGAGACAGAAGAATAGATGCTCTGTTATTAAATAGGGAATGCAAGTTGTTCCTGACAGACCTGTCAGGAAAGGTTACAGGTTTTCTTTAATTGCGGGCCTCACGTAACCACGGCCAACGGAGGGTTAAGTGGTTACAGCATTTTGTCAACAGGCTTTAGGCGTTCTTGAATGGCCAGGTACACTGACTGCTGAGCTAGAAGACCTCATGACACGTAAAGCTGATTAATGACTCCGGCTTTAATCCCTTTCTTGTACCATTATTGTTGTCGAGCGGAGGAATTAGGATCATGTGACCTCCTCCCCCCTTGAACATGCGCGGCTACTGTATGTGGCCACGGAGGCTACAGGGGGGAAATCACTGGATGGTATACAGATATATACACAGTACAAAAGGAATTTTTCCAGCATTTAATAGGTCTTAGACCTTGAAAGAAAATTGGATTTTCTCTCCTTTCCGGGGACATTCTGCTTGGCCACTGTCACAGCCTAACTCCACGTCTGACTGGCCGCTCAGTGTCCATGAAGTGACATCACTGCTCTAGCGCTAAACCTGAAATTGATGTCACTGGCATAGGAAGAGGCCGCTGCACTCACCAGGGCTCTGGGGCCTCTTCAAACAGTTGATCGTCAGGGTGCCGGGAGTTGCACCCCTCCAATTACATATTGATGGCCTCTCCACCAAGATGAAAATGTAAAAAAAAACCCTTTAATTTTCCCTAATATGTTCATTTAGATCATCAAATTTATTTTATTGGAAAAGTTATGTAATTAAAGGGCATCTGTCAGCAGATTTGTACCTATGACACTGACTGACCTGTTACATGTGCACTTGGCAGCTGAAGACATCTGTGTTGGTCCCATGTTCAAATGTGTCCACATTGCTAAGAAAAATTATGTTTTAATATATGCAAATCAGCCTCTACGAGCAATGGGGGCGTTACCATTACACCTAGAGGCTCTGCTCTCTGCTAATGCTGCATCCTCTCCACTTTAAATGACAGGCAGTGTGAATGTCATCATGCCTGGCCCTGACTTTTCCTAAAGTGCAGAGGGGGCGGCAGTTGCAGAGAGAGCAGAACCTCTAGGTGTAAAGGGTGACGCCCCCATTGCTCCTAGAGGCTCATTTGCATATATTAAAACTTCATTTTTCTCACTAATGAGGCCACATATGAACATGGGACCAACACAGATGTCTTCAGCTGCCAAGTGCACATGTAACAGGTCAGCCAGTGTCATAGATACAAATCTGCTGACAGATGCCCTTTAAGAACACAACTTTTCCAGTAATATAAATTTGATGATCTAAATCAGAGATCTCAAACTCGTGGCCCTCCAGCTGTTGTAAAACTACAACTTCCATCATGCCAGGAGAGCCTACAGCTATTGGGGCATGCTGGGAGTTGTAGTTTTACAACAGCTGGAGGGCCACGAGTTTGAGATCTCTGATCTAAATGAACATATTAGGGGGAAAATTAAAGGGGTTTTGTGAGATTTTCATATTGGTGGCCTATCCTCAGGAGAGGCCATCAACTTTCATGACAGATTAGTGGTTTTTAGTGCATGAGAAGGATGTTCCATAAAATGCAGAAGGCACGTGGCCGGTATCCGTAAAAACGGATACAGCCATGTGAATGAGCCCCTACAAGGATGACTGACTAATGACTGTTCCACAACCACTCTGAATGCCGGTCTAAACGCACATTCAAATTTATGAAAAGCAGTTTAACGTGAAATCACAACGCTTCCTCCCTTTAGGTAAATTAGGATCTGGACTCTGTAAACCCAATGCAAACAAGTGACACAATGCGGGGAGGACTGTGCCTTCTGCCGAGCTGCAGCAATGTCTGCACGGGACTGCAGCAGACCTACCTGTGATCCATATGGCAGCTGATCAAGGAGCTGTTATCTCTTCATCAGTTAATCTAATGGGGTAAGGCATTTATGGCCGCGTTTATAACAGACGCCCCAGTGTACAGGATAGAGGGTTACGTAATGGCTGCGCTAGCTCGCCTCCGTCTTGTGACAGTGGATGATCAGGAAATATATGAGATTTTATCATATGGAGAGGGACGATCTGTGCGCCTCGGTATGAAATCAGACTTCTATAGGCGACGTACCAGAGCTCTGTACAACCTGGAACCACAATATGGCCGTATGCGTCAGGCTTTTTATCACTGTACAGTAAAGCATAGCTCGCTGCGCATTCCTGTACAGAGGAACACAGTTAAAGGGGACCTGTCACCTCTCCTGACATGTCTGTTTTAGTAACTACCTGCTTTCCCATGTAATAACCATTTTGAAGCCTCTGTTCTTATGGCTCTATGATGTGCCATTCCGTTATTAATCCTGCTAGAAGTTTATAAATTAATTTCCAGAAGTCTGCAGTAAGGGTACAGATGGGAGTTACCAATTGGGGGGGTGTCCCTGCACAGTCTGACACTGGCTGCACTGATTGGACAATGTCAGACTGTGCAGGGACACCCCCCTGCCTGTAAACACCCATTAAAGGGGTTATCCAATCCCTATAATGACTCCCTTGAATACCCAGGCCCCTCCTCTAGAGCATACTTACCTACTCTCCAGCACCCACATCCCTCGGGATCCCTGCACGGCCACCGCTGCCTCTCCCCGTCAAGCGGATCAAAACGGGGAGCAGCCAATAGCAGATTGCGACGGTGACCAGCCTCCCTAGCATCGTGGGTGATGCCAGATGTTTTGACCTGTACGATGGGGAGATGCAGCTGTGGCCGTGCAGGGATCCGGAGGGACACAGGTGTTAGAAAGCAGGTAAGTATCGTCTATAGGAGGGGGCCAGGAATTCTGGGGGTCATTATAGGGATTGGATAACCCCATTTAAAGGGATTTTATCACCTCAGACATTGGAGGCATATCGTTAGGATATGCCCCCAATGTCTGATAGGTGCTGGTCCCACCTCTGGTACCCGCACCTATCTTTATAATGGAGAGCACTGGGTCAGCTATTTACATCAGCCCCATAGAAGTGAATGGAGCAGTGTCTGCACTTGCACGGTGCGCTTCCTAATCATTTCAATGGGACCTCCGAAAATAGGTGAGTGCGGCTACTTTTGGCGTTTGATAGGAATGAATGTAGGGCAGCCGCGCATGCAGGGTGCGCCCTCCTTCACTTTGCGTGCTCCGTTATAAAGATAGTGGGAGGTGGGACCCACACCTATCAGACTTTGGGGGCATATCCTAGCCATATGCTCCCAATGTCTGAGGTGAGACAACCCCTGTAATGCAGGCGGCTGGAAATTCATTCATAAACTTCTTACATGAGGGATGCATGTAGTCACTAAAACAGTCCTGTCAGGAAAGGGACAGCTCTTCTTTAAAGGGTCACTGAGTTGTCATAAAACATATCCAAGGCAGAAATATAACAAAGGTTTTGATCAATGAGGGTTCCGAGTGCTGAGAGCCCTGAGAGCCCCGTGATCACTAGAAGGAGGAGAGAGAAGCGCTCACATATTGAACCCTCTCTCCTTGTAGTAGGAGTTGGTTGAGATGGACTCAATAGAAGGTCTATGGCAGGGATGGCCAACCTGAGGTTCTCCAGCTGTTGCAAAACTACAACTCTCAGCATACCCAGACTGCCTACAGATGTCAACCTACAGCAGGGCATGGAGGGAGTTGTAGTTTTACAACAGCTGGAGGGCCGCAGGTTGGCCATCCCTGATTTATGGGCTTGTCTCAATTCTATCAGAGGAGAAAGAGCACAGTATGTGAGGGCCTCTCTCTCCTCGTTCTAGGGATCGGTGGGGTCTCAGCACTCAGACCTCCACCGATCAAAATTTTGGACGACATATTAAAATTTTTATGAAAACTTTATGACCCTTTAAAGAGTATACCATGCAGTGTCGATTTTTTTTTTTCCCACAATGGTAGTCAATGGCAGACATATGCCATGGTGAGCCTAATCAGCTGTATAGGTCAGAGGCTTCCTACAGAGACATACATCAGAGAATACTCTCAACGTGTTCCTCTGAGATGTGAACAGTTTTTTAAATGCATCTAGAAACTGAACAATGCTGGCAAATCCTGCAGTATTTACCCAGTGGATTCAGCGCTGAAGTGGAAGCACTGGATCTACTGGGTAAGCACAGCTGTTGTTTTTTTTTAATTCTAGACCAGGCATCAGCAACCTTCAGCAGTCCAGCAGCTGTGAAACTACAACTCCCAGCATGCACACTTAATCGGCTGTTCTCACAACTCCCATAGTGACCGGAGCATTCTTGGAGTTGTAGCCTCAGAACATCTGGAGTGCCGGAGGTGGCTGATCCCTGTTCCAGACCGTTTTTCAGCGTTGACCAATTCTTGCTGAAACCAGACAACCCCTTTAAGGGTTTTCAAGCCACTTACAATTTTTAAAAAAGCACTCAGAACTGTATAAAATCATACTTGCCAACTTTTTCAGATTGGTGATCTGGGAGGTTAGGGGTCTCTGTGCACTGCTGTATTTTTTTCATACACCGCTCCTCTATACAGACGTAACTGTCCCCTGTCACGCCCTCATTTGCCATGGGCCCCATCCCTCAATTGCAGCTGTTCCAAGCCCTTGGTGTGTTTTTAGGCAGCGGGACCGATTGTGATGATGAAATGATGGCACCAACTGGAGCAGCTCTCCGGGAGATACTGGGAAAGGAATATGGAAGATGACAAGTGTGTGTAACATAATAAATACCTATGGTCACAGATCTCCTGCCTCCACCTGGGACCTACCCTGGTCTCTGCACTACACAGGTCCCTCTTGAGTCAAATGAAAATTGTCCAGTTTTTTTTTTTTTTTTTTTTTTTTAAATGTCTCAAATTGCACATTACTGATATCTGTGATGCCAAGAGGGACATCCAGGTCCTTTTCCTCCTGTTTCAGGAACACATATCCTGGATGATAAAAGCTTAAGACTCTCCGTCTGAGATGTTACAAGACAAGTACACAAATTATGACATAAAAAGATATAAAGTATATAAGATATAAAGTATATGTTTTCAAAACAATAATATACCCAATATTACAGTATTTTTAATGGGATCATGCTTTCTAATGTCTTTTGATGAATATTGATGTAGGTCACACATTCAGTTATATATGAAATCCATCTGGTGATATAAATGGACTTCTTCAGAAGTTGGTCCAGGTGAAACTTAAAGGGAACCTGTCATCACCGAAACACCCCCTGAACTATAGTAAGCGTTTTATAGTGTAAGTGATGCTGAATCCGAATATGTAAGTTTTATCTTCATACTCACTTGCATTCCGACGCTGTGCTCCCACAAACCGGCAGTAAAATGCACTCACTGGACTCCAGTGCTCACTCACATAATGGAGAGGACTCAAAGAAGAGTCCAGTGAGTGCATTTTACTGCTGGTTTGTGGGAGCACAGCGTCAGAATGGAAGTGAGTATGAAGATACAACTTACATAATCGGATTCAGCATCACTTACACTATACATCTATTACTCTAGTTCAGGGGGTGTTTCGGTGATGACAGGTTCCCTTTAAGTCAGGCAGACTTCAGCATTGGCTGCCTCATGTATTTTTATGTGTTATGATATATGTTTTTTTAAGATATAAGATATGGAATAGATACTCTTAGATGAAGAGTCTGGAGCCCTTACCATCCTTGGTGATTAACACCTTTCCTGGAAATGGAGGACCTCTACTCCCTTCTTCTCCCCCCTCGCAACACCAGTAGAGCACAACGGTTCTTTCCTATTACACAGGGCACTGTTGCTGCACCTGATCACGTCCGTGCCACCAAACCCTAGTGTCTCTATTTTGCATTTAGGGGTTTAGTGACAAAGTTCCTGGTATTCAGTGGACACGTGGACACTATCATTTGGCTCCTGTCCTGCTCCTCTGCAAAGAAAAGGCTACATTCAGTAAAGCTGCAAGTGACATGTCCTTCTCCAGGGGTCGCCATCTTTTCATCTAACCTCTGACTTGTCATGGAGACTTTAGAGGCTGTACTTTCCAATGTCACACAAAGCCCTGATCTACCAGGTTTATAGGATTAGCTGGTCACATGTCGGCGAGGTGTATTGCACAGGAACAGAGGAGATTTGGGTCCCTCAGCCAAGTCAGCAGGCGAGGAAATAAAACCGGTTCCTGTAATATTCTCTAACAACCTCTGGGACACCCATTGATTGTGGTCTGTACGTTGGGTTTTAAGATGTCCAGCCGGGAACTGGACAGTCTGGTTTTGGAGTAGCCTGTCCAGGATGTGTGTTTGACCAAAAATTGCCACGGTAAACTGGTGACACGTGATTCATAGAAGATCGGCAAAAATGTTCATGGCCTACAAAATAATTTTCCCATAAATTCTGAATTATTACAGTTATTAGATGACTCCTTGTGTTAAACTTTCCACCAAGCCATTTCTCCTTACGAACCTTTCACTAGATGAGCACACCCTTCTCCTGAAATCCTCTGTGCCTCTGTGTTCATCTCTGTGCACTTCCAAACTATAAAGGAAATCATAATGGGCATAATATGCACGAAGACTAATGAGAAAGTGGATGTGTAGAAGTCTAGGAGCCCCACTTAAACACCTCTGTAGGATGGTACCCGGTGATGGCCAGGCCACCAGTGATGTCCCCTTTAAAGAGGTCCAAAATTAGAAAAACATGGCTGCCTTCTTCCAAAAAACTGTCCATAGAAGTGTTTAGTGTTACTTACATTACCACATCTGACATTTGGACAGGTATTGCACTGTTTTTGAAGAGAGCAGCCATATTCTTCTAATCCTAGGCAACCACTGAAAGAGGACCTAACATCCCCCCTTACTTCTCCATTTTGCATTCCCCATGTAATAATAATTCTGGCGCATCTATGTTTATGTCTCTATGTTGTACCATTCCTTTATTATTCCTGCTAGAAGTTATGAATGAATTATTAGCAGTTTGCAATGAAGGTCCAGGTTGGTGTATCAGTAGGGGGTGTGTCCCTGCACAGTCTGATACTATCCAATCAGAGGTGACAGTGTCAGACCATGCAGGGACCCCCAAATGGTAACACCCATCTGAACCTTCAATGCAAACTGTTAGCTATTCATTCATAACTTCTAGCAGGAATAATAAAGGATTGGTACAACATGGAGTCATGAGAATAGATGCTCTAGAATTGTTATTACATGTGGAATGCAAATTCTTTTTTTTTTGTAGTAAAACGGATGTGTCAGAAGAGGTTACACGTACTTTTTAAATCTCAGGCCCCCATAGACCACCAAAGATATTGGGTGTTAAGTAGGAATAAATATAGCAATAATCCCTGTGATTGCTGGAATGATAAATATATTGGATGTCAGGTTTCTTTTTGTAGATACATGGTCAAGGACGTATGTCTCAGAGGTTTATATCTAGGAGGTTTTTTTAAGTTTTACAGGGAAATTATTGTTATAATTTAATGTCGCACTGTTCTCACGCAGGTCTTGCGGTGCAGCTGGTCAGTGTGAGGACTTTCCATTGCTCAGTCCATATCCTGGAGCCTCTTACTGTATATGACCACATTGGTGTACCGAGTAAATCACAGCTCCTCTATTATATTGTACTGCTCTTATTTGCAGTTCTCAATTTATGGGAGTCTAGTAACAATGACAATGCTGGGATTGTTTTCTAAGAAAATATGAGAACCGCAGCGAAAGCTGCCATTACTGTAAATGTAACATTCACAGCGAGGGCAAATTATTAAAGGAGCCTGTGTACAGCATGAAGTCAGCGCAAGAACAATTCATTCTGTTCCTTTCCTAATCCTATTCATACAGTGCAGTTTTGGTGCAGGTTTTCTGCTATTGTTGTACTTTCATATAGGTACTGATTGCATCCATGTACAGATACATACAGAGTCATTTGGATGATTAAAGGACATCTGTCAGCAGATTTGTATCTATGGCTGACCTGTTACATGTGCACTTGGCAGCTGAAGACATCTGTGTTGGTCCCATGTCCATATGTGGCCGCATTGCTGAAAAAAATGAGATTTTAATATATGCAAATGAGCCTCTAGGAGCAACGGGGGCGTTACCATTACACCTAGAGGTTCTGCTCTCTCTGCAACTGCTGCGTCCTCTGCACTTTAGGAGAAGTCAGGGCCAGGTATGATGACGTTTACACCGCCAGGCCCTGTCAATCAAAGTTGAGAGGGCTCAGCAGTGGTAGAGAGAGCTGAGCCTCTAGGTGTCATGGTAACGCCCCCGTTGCTCCTAGAGGCTCATTTGCATACATTAAAGCTTAATTTTTCTCAGCAATGTGGACACATATGGACATGGGACCAACACAGATGTCTTCAGCTGCCAAGTGCACATGTAACAGGTCAGCCAGTGTCATAGGTATAAATCTTCTGACAGATGTCCTCTAAAGTGATCTTTGGAAGAACAAGCCAAGGAAAAGTGCCCAGTCCTAAAGTTATACTTACTGTAATGTTAGCAATGTGCCGAGTTATTTCCTGTACAGGTTCCTGGGCAGTTTATGATAACTGCTGCTGAGGACCTCACCATGTAGCCATATGGAGAAGCCTCTGGTAGGACATCCCCATGGCTCTTCGAAGTGCAGGGCTAGATAACTATTAGGACTCATGCATGTGACCGTATTGGCTAAGTGCCCATGTTGTGGACCGCAAACAGCCGATCCGCAATATATGGGCTCCCTGGTGCAAATGCGGACCCCTTGACTTGAATGGGTCCACAAGATATGACCAAGGATAGGACTTCATCTATCTTTTGCGGAGCAGAGGCACGGATGGGAAGCTTCCATGGGCTTTTGGGTCCATGCCTCTGCACCACAAAAAGATATTCTGTCTTTGGCCGTATCTTCGGATTGCGGACCCATTCAAGTCAGTGGTTCCACAGCACAGAGTGCGCCTGGCTGTTGTCTGTGCATTGCGGATCACTATTTGTGGTCTGCAGCACAGGGCTCTTACACTTGTGTGCATGAGCCCTTACTTTGGTGGTGGGCAGAGCACCTTCCTTTTAGGATGAAGTTGCATTTTTAGAGTTTACCTGTAGGGGCGCTTTAGGTAGATTATTTTATATTCCTGCCCTGTGCTGTTTGGGTATTCTCACTCAGATATGCTGCAGAGGGTCCTCAAGTGGATCCAGCAGCATTTACACTGGACCGTAAAAGTGGATGGGATTTTGACAAACCTGATGCGTAAGATCCGCGACAGGGCCTGCAGCATTTATGCTGTGATTTCCACAATCAGATTTGGACGGATTGGTGTAGATTTTTGCTGCCACTGAAAATCCACATTGCATCCATCCTGTCCGTTTTTTTTCCCATTCTTTGAGTGAGTTTGTTTTGGTCAGGGGTGGACATAACAGAGCCCCCTGTGCAAAAATAGTATGTGGCCCATTGCTGTTTTATCATGAGTGAGGGGCTGGTCATAGTGTTCTTGTCCCTCACTATGAGTTTCTAGCCAACCCACCATCTAAGGGCACGTTCACATCTGCGCTATGAAATCCAGCATGCTGTTACGGCAGAGAATGGCTCGTCAGATTTCACCGTGTCCGCCACTGCCCCATTGACTATAACGGGATCCGGCAGTGATCCACCCACTTTCCGGCATAAATGCCACTGCATGCAGGGTTTTTTCTCCAGCTGGCATTTATGCCGGACAGCGTGTGAACTTAGCATAAAGGTCATCAACCTTCAGTGCTCCAGCTGCTATGAAACTACAACTCCCAGCATGCACACTTACTTGACTGTATTGGGAACTCTCATAGAAGTGAATGGGGTACAGTGGGAGTTAGTTTCACCAAAGCTTGAGTTGCTGACCCCTCCATCTCATGGGTCATGGGTCATGGGTTGTTAATTTTGAGGTAACAGAACTTTGGTTTCCATTTTTACTGTGGTATGGGGCCCCGCTGCCTGTAGGGCCCCTGTGCAGCTGCATTGGTGATATGTCAGCCCCTGATTTTGGTAACAAGCGCAAGCCTTGTTCAGGTGAGCGAGACTTCAGGACAAAACTGTCGCCTCCTCTGTGTCTAAGCAACGGGCTTTGTATTGGAACATCTCAGACATCATCACTAAGGACAAGTTCACACTGCGCCCACTTGAAGGGTTTGAATCCTTGTACAGTTATGACCTAAGACTTCTATTCAGCAGGGCCTTGTTGTCAAAGTCTGAAGTACTTTTCCCTGACATCTAAGACGTCTAAATGTGAGCCAAAGTACATGGCAGATTGACACTGGCACGGTACACCATCCCGCCATCACTTCATACAAAGCCTACAACAATATACTGTTTGCACAAAACAGAATAACAAAGAATTAATAGGCGCTAATGACCGCTGGTCTCACCGCCCCATGGGGCAAGCGAGTAAACATGTGTGATGTGGATACTGACGAGGCCTCGGGACCTAGCACAGTAATGATATCGTATAGAATAGATCTCGGCTCTCTATATTTCCGATAACTCCTATCTTTCCTACTACATAATCTGGCCTTGAACGCCATATGTTGCATTGTGAAACAAGACATATGTTCAAACCATGCCCACTTGTTCCACACTGTGTTCCCCAACCTCCCTCTCTCTGCACAGCAGAAACATACACATTTTTGTTCACTTTCTCCCTTTTTTGCACTTTATCTTTGGGGTACAGCCACGCGTTGCGACAGATATGCTGCAGGTTTGCAAGTTGCTTGTGGAAATCCCTAGTGTTTTACAGAAAAAGCAACATGGATGATATTTCAAAAGATTGGCAGCATAAGGGTATGTTCACATGGTGGCATCGTAGTGGATCTGGCACACAAATGGGGTCATTATCAGACTGGTATAATGTAGAACTGGCTTAGTTGCCTATAGCAACCAATCAAATTCCTCCTTTCATTTTCCAAAGGAGCTGTGAAAAATGAAAGGTGGAATCTGATTGGTTGCTATGGGCAACTAAGCCAGTTCTACTTTACCCCAGTTTTGATAAATTACCCCAAAAGTGCTGCAAATTGGTGCAATTTGGCTCATTCAGTTTTAGAAAAAAAAACAGAGGGACTTTTACTAAGTATGTTGTGCCATGTTGGCTGCAAAAAGAATAGTGTTTTGATTTGCTGCAAATATTTCAACTGTTTTCTCCAGAATTTTCACCATAAAGAATGCATCACATCAGAAACGAGTTATAAATGTCAAAGTGGATGGGGCTATCAAATTGGCGCACATTACGCCTCGTTTATGATCCTCTTATTGGCAGAAATGGCTCCAATTGTTGCGGACAATTAAGCCAGCTTATGTGGCAGGTGTGTTGTGTAAAAAGTTGAATTTGTGGCAGAAAGATGTGACTTTTTGTCAAAAAGTCTCATTTATGAAAGAAAAACAACAACTCGTTGTGGGAATAAGTGATAGGTATGTATTACAACAGAATGTGTTTATTTGTATCTAATAGAAATGAGCTAAAACACAGGGTTTTGTTAGTAAATTAACATTCAACAAAACCATAACAAAAACATCCCGAGTCTGAGACAAAAGTCAGCAGTTTACCACAGGAAATGTTCGCAAATATGCTTTAAAAGTCACAAGTGTCGTCTGGCAGAGTTGGCTGAAATGGCGCATTTCAGTTTTTTTAAAAAAAGTCGCATTTTAGTGCTATTGGCGTTAATATGTTGCAAATCGTGGGAAATAGGCGGATAATCAAGTTTATATTTAAAAAAAAAAGTCCATTTTAAGTGGCGTGCGCTTTTGATATAGGTGAAAACAGTGCGTAACTACAGCTGACCGGGCCCCACAAAATTTTAGACGGAAATCGCAGCCCCACTTTTGTGGCTGGTCAAACTTTCTCTCAGACCAGCCCACCAGCCGCTCCGTCCATTTCTACTATGTATATACTGTATTTTGATAATACCTGTTGAGGGGGCGACAATCAAAATCTTTAGTATTCCTCCTGAGGGGGCCTTTGTCTGATTTCCCCTTCCCCTAACTCGCCCTGGTGATCGCCACTTTTTATTTAATGTTAGTATTTTTTGCGCAATTACGCCTTTATTGATAAATGCCCCCCACTGTGCCTAATTGTCAAGGGGTGTGGCTTACCAGAATAGGAATGTGGTTTACAGGGTATGGGTGTGGCTTACCTGAATAGGGGTGTGGCTTACCAGAATAGGAATGTGGTTTACAGAATAGGGTGTGACTTACCAGAATAGAGGTGTGGCTTGCCAGAAAAGGGGCGTGGTTTCAAAGGAAAAAAAAAGGCCGAGGCCTAAGATGTATCAAAACGATACCATAATCGTGGTGTAAGCCAACCAATAGTTGGTATAGAGTTAGATAAAAGTCTCTCTCCTTGCATGAAATTTATCATCGAGCCTCAACACCTGTTAGGTCTATGGTTACACCATCTTTAGGATTAGTAAATTTGCCTGAATATATTGCGACGGTGTCATCTGCTCTTCTCGTGGTCTGCTTCTATGTGTGTGTCTGAGGCTGCGTTCTCACCATAAAACATTCCTCCACGATCAAACACATAAAAAACTACCGTACATTCCAGCAATAGCCGATGTATGAACAAAAGGGGTGTTTTTTTATATGAAGTCTCCTGTTCTATTAAATATAGTGCCAATTTACAAAGGGTGCAATTGTGTGCACACACCCTTGTTAATCCCATGTAATAGTATAAAGGACACACACTGTGCCGCACCACCTAATGTAAAACACTTGGACGCCTCTTGGACGGCTTCCACTCCTGACCGGTCTATGACTGCGGGTCATAAGACATTTACTAATCAAATACAGATCAAAGCAATGTTTTATCTTGCCAAATCTGCATTCTAAATGTATGTGCGCTTACAGGGTCATAGGGGACAGAAATTTGTCATCCCATTGTTACTGATGGGGTATTCCGGATTTCACAAATAATTTTTATACAATGAAAATGCTCCTGAGAGTCAGGGTCTGCAGGGTGCTTCTTTACTTGTGGAATCAGGTGCAAAACAATACAGGTGAGGCACTGAGATGGCTTCTCCAGTCTCCTCCATGGCAGAAGGTTCTGTGCTGAGGAAAGGCCTGAGCTAGCTGTCCCTCTTTCTTACAAGGCTGGTGGCCTAGAGTATGTGGCTCAGTTGTCCACCTGGAGCCCTGGTTAACCCGGGGTCTGTAGCTTAGCGTCCCCATCTCAGCTTCTTCTTCTGGTCACATTAAGTCTGGTCGAGTCTCTCCGACCAAACGCTGGTCCCTATCTGCAGACAGGGACTGCTCTCCTTATATACAATTTTTAGCTGAACTCGAACCTTCTAGTGGGAGGGGTGGAGTGGAGAAGCACATAATAACAGAAACATTGTTACAATTTCTGTCTATCATAGACTTGTATAGAGCTACCATGCAAGTCTATGGGAATGAATAAGTAGTTTTTCCACATATAAACAAGTCTTCAGACATAAACAACAGAGCTAACCCAGACAATCAGAAGGTCGGGTGTGATTTTATTTTTTTTATTTCCGCCAAAACTTTTCATAGGTAGAAAGTCAAAGTCTCTCAATATTAGCTGGCTATGCATTAACCCTTTCTACAGTGCAGCTACAGAGTAATAACAGTGTAAATGAACAGGATCTATTACAATAAACATATAAATTCAGTTCAACAATATGAAGCCTAAGGCCCCTTTCACGCGAGTGATTTTTCCATGTAGGTGCAATGCGGACATGAACGCACTGAATCCTGACCCATTCATTTCAATGGGTCTGTGTAAATGAGCGTTGTTTTTCACGCATCATTTCTGCGTTGCATGAGAATCGCAGCTTGTTCTATATTTTCATGCAGTGCTGGCCCCATAGAAGTGAATGGGGCTTCAGTGACAAACGCATCGCTTCTGGATGCAATCCAAATGCAATGCGTTTTTCACTGAAGGTTGCTAGGAAGATGTTGTTTGTAAACCGTCATTTTTTTTTCCACGTGCATGAAAAACGCATCAAAACTGATAGCATCCGCACAGAAAAAAACTGACTGAACTTGCTTGCGAAATGGTGCGAGTTTCACTGAACGCACCCTCAGCCCATCTGTATCATTTGTGTGAAAGAGGCCAGCATCAGAGCTACTGAAGAACCCCCACCGCTCAGCTATCGATAACCTATTCCAAAGGAGGGTTTAGACGTAAGATCTGCACATAAAACTTCCATGTGTATTTATGTGTTTCTGCTCCATACTCGCACCAAAATTTGCAGCGGTTTTTGGTGCAGATTTCATGTGGTTTTCCCGCAGATCTCAACCTTCATTGGAAAAGGGTGAAATCCGCAGTTAAAGCAGCAAATATAATTGACATTCTGCAGATTTTGAAAACTGCACGGCAGGTCAATTTCCCCATGCAAAAAAATCTGCAAAGTGACCATGAGACTCTGTAATCTCATACACTTTGCGGGTACTGTACTGCGCAGATTGGACGCAGACCAAAACTACGCTCGTGTGCATGAGGCCATAGACGCATTTCCTGGTATTGGAAATCTCCTACGTATTAGGGTAAGTCTACACGGAGATTCTGGCTGCATTCAGTGTAGGGCCCAAGTATCGCAGTGTACGGGGAGGCCATAGGAATGAATGGGGTCGCAGTGTGACTCTCCGGTTTGCTGCGACCGGGATACGTGAATTGCCAAAAAATGCAACACTTCTGGATTTCTTATGATTCAGGTGTGGAGGTCGCAGTAAACATGACCCTATGGCAGCCCCTGCAGTACTTACACTGCAGTACTTGGGGGCATGACACATATTGCAGCCGAAATTGTAGACATACTCTTAGATAATATCCGTTTTTGCTTTTTTTTTTTTCTTTTAGTCTGAAGTTTACCTTTAACCTCTTATTGATGAATAGAGCAAAATCGTTATTTCGTGCCACTGACAGTAATTCCGTTTCCAGAGATCTATTTGCTTATCTCTTCCTCAAATACACATAGTGAGAGCACATGGTTTCAAGGGCACATGAGATATGAGCCGAGTCATTAACCCGTTTCCTGCCTCGCCGCCACATTCCTCGCCATGAACATTCCTATGGTCACCGTGGTTGTTATCATCTCTGGTATCCCAGCCGAAATTCATAGACAACTTGTTAAAATACTTGACACTAGATGGCAGTAATAGCTATTTGCATTTACATTGGCAGCCTCCACTATTCCTCCTGTCAGAGATACCGGAATCCTGCTCTAATATCATTGAAGTCCCTCATGGATTGAAAACAGATCTCTGATATCTGTGTTTTTCAGAAGCGTTGAGAACAGAGCCTAACTAGGACTACTGTGGCCGACAGCTTTGTGAGCCGTGTCTAGGAGGCAAAATACAGTATTTTTTTTTTTTCAGATCCCTTAGACCCTGTTTACATTTCCAACATAGGTTTCATCCTGTGCCTTTTAAACCTATTAAGGGTACTTTCACACTAGCGGCAGCACGGATCCGGCAGGTTGTATTTTCGTTCCGGCCGCCTCTCAGCAGGGGTTAAATTGCAGTGAATGGGGCCGGAGCGCGGCTCCACACGTGCACCTGTGGCAGCACGGATCCGGCGGGACCCTTCACCCGCCGGATCCGTGCTGCCGCTAGTGTGAAACTAGCCTAAACCAAACATACCGCCTGGTAGGGCTCATTATGCTGATTAAAACAAAACCTTTCTTTTGTGTGTATGATAAACGGCTGCAGATATATCTGTGTTTTTATTCATATGCAAATGAGATTCAAGCACGAGGGGGTGGGGCTGAATCCTTGGAGCACTGCCTTGTAACACCCCCTGAGCTCTGCACACTCCCCCCTCCCCTTGATTGACAGGGCTAGACATCAGAATGTTGAGAGCAGAGCTGTGTCCTAGAACGTACATATCATATACACTATGTACTATAGCTTCACCACACTGAGATCTGCTCAGAAAACTAATATACGGTACTTCTTACTGCTTTATTCACAGGCACAATATATGATTATATAGACACCAGTAATATGTGATGGCTTATAAGCATAGAAAAAAACATGCATCTCTTAATGAAAAAGAAAATAATTTATTGAATTGTGTCTTGGTGGGTTTTTTTCAGTTTAAATAACAAAAATAAGAAAATCTAGATTTAAATAAAAAATTGTCCATAGGGTTGAAAGAAAATATCAAGATTTTGGGAGTCATTTATGATAAGTATGCCACTTTTGTTGCCGATTCGGTCGCAAAGGGGATTTGTTGCCAAATCTGCCACTTTTCCTCGCTCATGCCACTTTTCCGAGGTGGCGGGAAAAGGGGGCTTGGCGTGGGCAGTTATCATTTTCTACCTTTTCTACGCCTGTTTTTGGCATAGAAAATGATTAAAATCTATACCAGCAAGGGAGCCGACGTAGATTTAAGCAAGTCGCACGGCCAGCGCCTCTACATAACTTAGTGCAGGGTTATTAAGACCGGCGTCGTAAAACGTCAGCCTTCATAAATTACACCTTTTTTTTTTTGCAAAATCGGCCTGAAGACGCATGAATAAGGGACTGACTGGATGACAGTTTCTTTGATGTCCTCAGTATGTTGTTACCAGTATGTGGCATTCTACTGTCTGCTTTATATGCCCATTCTGTTGTTTTTTTGTAATGCTCATTCATCGGGCAGTCGGTGTCAGTATTAGACTGCCAGAACATTGCTTTCTAACGGGCGTTACTACTACGAACGCTCATTAGCAATCATCTGCCGAAAAATTATCCAGCGTCATACAGGCTTCAGAGTTAGATCCAGCCAATCAACATGGCCATTTTGAAAGTTCCCCACCAAAATCCAAAACACAAATCTGCAGCAAATACACCCAAAAAATCTGGAATTCTGTTTATTTTTGCGCCATGTGTACATCCACCCTTTCACATTTTTGCTGCAGCCGACCACGTGACATCTGGTTCTTATAAAATCGCCTACCTGAACTAGTTCTAGTTCTGCCATAAGAGCCGCAGGAGTTGTTGGGTGACATTAAAATAATCTTGTAAGACCTGTCTACACAAAGAAGGAAATGGCCTTTTCTGGATAATAAAACGTTGGCTTCTGCTCTTATCTGGAACAAAGTTGAAAGCAAATAAAGATTACTTTCTACAGGAGTCCATGAACCTGCCAAGTAATACCATGCTCTCGACTGTCCATGCTAAGCTGAAAAGCAAGGGACATTCATAACATGAAATTTCAAGCCCATCTCAATGTTGTGAACCTGAAGAAGACGCCTTTGGGGCAGGAAAATGCTGAAGCTTTGACCAGGGTGTGTCCATGAGCTCACAAATGATTTACTGGCATTATATCATATTACCTTTTTAAGAGGCAATAAAGAAAATGTTTAATGTTAGGAATCCCCTGGCCATTTCAGGTAGTAGTACAGGTCCTAGAAGCAGTATGGTGGACCAGACCAGCTCCTTCTAAACTTAGCAATAGCAGGTGGAACGGCTTGTTCCAGTAGGAATAAGTACGAACACTGATGGTGTGGTCTAGGGAGAATTCAGTTTCTCCTTGTGGAGATCACCAAGTTGTCATCAGGAATTTTATAGGCCAGGCAGTGCTCCTTGGGAAGAAGAAAATGTAGATCAGTTCTTTCCACATGGACAAAAGCTGGCTTTCTAGGGCCGCTTATTGGATGGCTTCTCTAATAGTCACTGGGGGAGATTTATCAAACTGGTGTAAAGTAGAACTGGTTTAGTTACCCATAGCAACCAATCAGATTCATCCTTTCATTTTTCAAAGGAACTGTGAAAAATGAAAGGTGGAATGTGATTCGTTGCTATAGGCAAGTAGCCAGTTCTACTTTACACCCGTTTGATGAATCTCTCTTTAATAAGGCCTTGGAACAAAGGCTGCGGATAATAGCCAAAACCAGAATATTTTCCACAAGAATGACACCTATCCACAAGCTGTTATTTTCCAAGGTTTTGCCCCTTATTAGTGCAGGGCAGGGTACTGTTTGGCCTAGGCACGAGGTCTTTGACATTGGTTCCAGTTGAGACCGCCAGGTTAGGCCAATGCACCCCAGAAAAGGGGTAATGTAAATAAACTCTTATTCAGGAAGACAAACCTGGCTCTCTAGTGCCACCTATGGCAAGGCTACTCTATAAGTGACAGACTGCCACTTTAAACAGGCCTTGGAACAATGACTTGGGAATATAAACCAGAGTCAGAAATCCTAAAGTGGTGGTAATTGTTGGAATTTGTATGGCCGACTTTAAATAAAGGGTACACATGCAATATTTTCATTTATCAAATATGGAGTGCCAGGCAGTCAAGCTTAAAGGGGTTGTCTCTCACTTCAGTAAGTGGCATTTATCATGTAGAGAAAGTTACTACAAGGCACTTACTAATGTATTGTGATTGTCCATATATACATCCTTTGCTGGCTGGATTCATTTTTCCATCACATTATACACTGCTCATTTCCATGGTTATGACCACCCTGTAATCCAGCAGCAGTGGTCGTGCCTGTACACTATAGGAAAAAGCGCCGGCCTGTGTGCGCTCCCATGTTCCTGACCACCAGACAGGTTGGCGCCTTTTCCTATAGTGTACAGGCACGACCACCACTGATGGATTGTATAATGTGATGGAAAAATTCAGCCAGCAAAGGAAGCAATATGGAGAATCACAATACATTAGTAAGTGCCTTGTATTAACTTTCTCTACATGATAAATGCCATTTGCTGAAATGACAAAACCCCCTTTTTTATGCTGTTCCCTATGTAATATAATTATATACTCTATGGTAACTTTTTTTTTGTTTCCCTATCAAGTGAATGGTATGAGCAGTTGTAATTACATTGCGCCACCACTACAAGCTAGACGCTGTGCTTTCATTGCCTCTCATCTTCCCCCCCATGCCAGTGCTGCCCTGTATACATGCAAATACTCAGTATCCATCACTCATTGGTGACAATGCAGAGGACTCGTAATGGCTGCTTTTGAGGTGACCTTGTGCTTGGTGTCCCCAAAAATATTGGGACATATTTATTCTCTGTTTATCCGTAGGGCTACTTTAAAGAAGAACTCCCGCAAAAAATTTTATTCCATGTCCTGCTAGAAATGTACATGATGTAATCTGTAGTGAATGTCATTTTTTACTAGTAGCTGAATTTTTGAGTTATATCATCCTGAAGTTTCTTATCTGTGTCATGTGACTAGGAATTAGACCCACCAAATCACACAGCATCTTATGTGTGGACAGGAAGTCTAATTCTCTATGCATTCCTATGGGAGCCTCACTTTCAGTCTCGTAGGAATGAATAGAGAAGGGACTGGCTTGCTGTCCTGGGTCAGTTGGAGGTCAGGGAGTTGGTCACATGACCCAGCTACAATAAGAAGAGAGGGGAAACTCTCAATCTCAGCCTCTGATAAGAAAATGACATTCACTACAGATTATATTATGCACCTTTCTAACAGGTCAGAGAATAGAAAAATTTGCAGGAGTTCTTCTTTAAATGTAATATCCACCCTACTCATTTCATCTATATATAATTACATTTGTGACAGTCCTGTCCATAAAAATCATAAATGTCTTCTTAAAGTCCTATTTTTTTTAAATGCTGTACCCATCTGTACAACTGATTTTATATTTGTAAGAAATTGTTATATAGAAATGTATATTATATACAATATACCCTCTTACTGGGTCTGATTCTTTAAATGGGTGTAATACATGAGACACGAGTGAGATTATATAAAATAGGTATATTGTACAGAGTGGGAATATTGATATTATTATTACTGATGAGTATATATGAAGGTATATGATGGAACAACAAACAAATAAATATTACCTACAGAGAGACTAGTACACAATGAAAGTTATTTAGACAATTTAACAAATGACCGTATAACATTACTTCCAATTATTGGACAATTTGGTAACTAGACAACTAAATTCCTTAATCCTAAAAGTATAGAGTAGTGACCATACATATGTCTTCTTGGGTCTCTCAACCAGTCCTTCTGGCCCTTCCAGTTCCCAGCTTCTATGTCACTTCTTTTCTGTCTGTGCACCCTACTGTTCTTCTCGTTCTTCTCTCTTATTCCTCTCGTCTCTCCTTCCTTCCTTCCTTCCTTCCTTCCTTCCTTCCTTCCTTCCTTCCTTCCTTCCTTCCTTCCTTCCTTCCCTCCTTCCTTCCCTCCTTCCCCTTTCCTTTCCTTTCCCTTCCACCCTCCCTCAGGTCTCAAATCCCAGGATTTCCAGCATCTTCTAGAATATGACTTGGACACATGTGATTGGTTGTTCCTTATGGTTTTCTCACAATTTCCGGTTTAGACCTCTTTCACACTAGCGGCAGCACGGATCCGGCGGGTGAAGGGTCCCGCCAGATCCGTGCTGCCGCAGGTGCACGTGTGGGGCCGGAACCGCGCTCCGGCCCCACACCTGCACCAGACACTATCTTGAGGAGGAGGGGGGGTATACTTACCTGTCCCAGCAGCTCACGACCTGTCCCAGCAGCTCCAGAGGACGGCGCGCACAATGGGAAGATTCCCCACAGCGCCCCCTGCTGGAGGGAGGAGGGAGCTGCGAGGGACAAGTGCAAGGTGACGGATCCATCATGAACTCCATTGAAAGTCAATGGAGGACGGATCCGTTTACTATTGTGTCACACCAAACGGATCCGTCCCCATTGACTTGCATTGGGGGTCATTCCGGATCCGTCTTGGTGCGGATGCCCAGCCTGGAGAGCAAACTGCAGCATGTTCCGGTTTGCTCTCCGGTCTGGAGACTGAAGAG
Organism: Rhinella marina; assembly: GCA_900303285.1. NCBI lineage: Eukaryota > Metazoa > Chordata > Amphibia > Anura > Bufonidae > Rhinella > Rhinella marina. The sequence continues at coordinate 345,069 of ONZH01008968.1, forward strand.
AACTGAATGGAATGCATTTTGGAGCATTCCGTTCTCTTCAGTTCAGTTTTGTCCCCATTGACAATGAATGGAGAGAAAACTGAATCGTTTTATTACGGTATTGAGCCCCTATGACGGAGCTTAATACCGGAATATATAAACGCTAGTGTGAAAGTAGCCTAACTCTTGAAGATTAATAGAAGCAGCTGGAATGTTGGGATATTCCCGTATTTTCCTGCCCAACTGCACCACCAATGAGGCCAGGTGAGGCGATTGCCTCAGGCAGCACCTGGTAGGGAAGAGGGGGGCAGCGGAAGGGCCAATGGCAATGAGTGCTTTCAGTGTGGCAAAGGGGTTAGGGTAAGAAATTGGCATGGGGGGGGGTTCATTTTAATTTTCGTCTCAGGCAGCAGAAAGGCTAGGTGCACCCCTGTCACACATTCTTTAGACAGTTGACAACTATTTGCTGCCTTTGATATGCTAATGTACCTTTGTCCAGATAGACAGGCTTTGAGAGAACAAGTATAGGTAATAATTAACAGAAAGTTGCTGAAAACGTTACATACATACAGGATGCCAATGCAATATATGGCTTACATCATTTTCCTAAAAATCTGTATTTCTCACATATTGCACCAGCAAATCTGACATGAAAATTATTAAAATTTTTAAATAGTCTTGATTTAAAAAAAAAGGGGACATGTATCACTCCAAAAGTGGCGTAAGGGTGATGCTAGTCTTGGCACACAGCTTATGTGTGGCAAAACCTGCGACTTTTTCTTGCAGATGGGCCAGGAAGCCCGGCTTATTTAGCAGTTCCTAAGCCAGTGTTTGTCGTGGAAAATGGATTAAATCTACGGCAGCAAAAGGACTGATGTAGAGTTAAAGGGGTTATCCCACGAATAATGTAAAAAATGAAAATCAGACATCATATAGTACATGACAACCTCTTTCTAACAAAGCTAGAACCAGCCCTGTACCTCACATGGATCCAGAGATCTCCCCATTCATTGCTCTGCTAGATTTATATCAGACTGACAGCTCAGGGGAGTGTCTCTTCTGCTGCAGCTCAGGGGGCGTGTCTCAGCTCTCCCTATCACAGCTCAGGGGGCGTGTCTCAGCTCTCCCTATCACAGCTCAGGGGGGCGTGTCTCAGCTCTCCCTATCACAGCTCAGGAGGCGTGTCTCAGCTCTCCCTATTACAGCTCAGGGGGCGTGTCTCAGCTCTCCCTATCACAGCTCAAGGGGCATGTCTCAGCTCTCCCTATCACAGCTCAGGGGGGCGTGTCTCAGCTCTCCCTATCACAGCTCAGGAGGTGTGTCTCAGCGCTCCCTATCACAGCTCAGGAGGCGTGTCTCAGCTCTCCCTATCACAGCTCAGGGGGCGTGTCTCAGCTCTCCCTATCACAGTTCAGGAGGCGTGTCTCAGCTCTCCCTATCACAGTTCAGGAGGCGTGTCTCAGCTCTCCCTATCACAGCTCAGGAGGCGTGTCTCAGCTCTCCCTATCACAGCTCAGGAGGCGTGTCTCAGCTCTCCCTATCACAGCTCAGGGGGGCATGTCTCAGCTCTCCCTATCACAGCTCAGGGGGGCGTGTCTCAGCTCTCCCTATCACAGCTCAGGGGGCGTGTCTCAGCTCTCCCTATCACAGCTCAGGGGGCGTGTCTCAGCTCTCCCTATCACAGCTCAAGGGGCGTGTCTCAGCTCTCCCTATCATAGCTCAGGAGGCGTGTCTCCGCTCTCCCTATCACAGCTCAGGGGGAGTGTCTCAGCTCTCCCTATCACAGCTCAGGAGACAATTAAAAGTTGAAACTGAGCATGTGCGGCCTGCTCAGTGAATAGGTCAAAGAAATAAGAAATTAAGTGGTCCTATACAGATACATTTTATTGAATAACTCAGTAGTTATACAAAATTTTTAATGACATGCAATTACAAAAGTATTCAGATCCAGGTGCTGGTTTGAAAACTAGAATATTTTTCATGGGACAACCCCTTTAAGTCTGTGGCACGGCCTGCCAGATGAGGCACCAATCTTATGTAGTGGCCTGCGCCTTTACATAACTGCGCCGCTTGCTCCATCAGCGCAGGGGTACTTGATAAATGTCCCCCAAAATTCTTACCCTTTTGGGTCTACAGGTACTATTTAGATGGCAAACTCTGTTCCTTCCTACTTGCTTGCAGACATTCAGTTTATGGTTTAGTGGTAAGGGATAGATGGTATGGAATAAGACTTTGGAATCAGACTACACAAGGCTTGCTTGTAGTCTGTCTCCATGGAAACACAGTGTAAAAGCTGTAGATTCTTTAAACACCGCTATATCAGAGAAGTTTACTTTTGGTATAATAAAAAAATGTTGGTTGCAAATGTCGACATGCTCATATAGGTGTAACCCTTGGCCAGCTCCTGCCGTACGGTCCATGTCCTCCTACCCCCATGATGGAACCAGCTACTGTTTGCTGATAATGCAGAGGATCGCAGTGGATTCTATGCAATTGTTTTACCATTACCATGACCTATAATTGAATTTCACAAGCGGTGGTGCCAGCTGCTTGTTACGTGGCCACTGGTTTCCACGTCAGTATTTGGATGTTGATCACCTGAGTCCTGAACAAATTTCCATTTCAGTGTTTAGAAAGTGACGGCAAATTCAGGACTTTCTACGCTTAACAAGTAAACTATAGCTTTGCGTGTGTTGCATTAGGGATATGTCATGTACAGTAAATATGTTATGCTTGACTACAGATTACATGCAAATATGGAAGATCTGACCATGGTCATGCTCTGCTTTCTTTCTCATAGACGTGTTTTCCATTTTTTTATAGAAGAGATATATAATACTGCACCATCTTTTTAGTTAGTTTGAATCTAGTTAGTTTGAAGCTCAGTCCTATTCACTTCAATGGGGATGAGTTACGTATAGAACAGTGTGACATCACACGGCCTAGGAAAAGCTGGAGAAGCCTGTGGTGCTACTGCGAGCACTGCTGCCTTCTCAAACAGCTGATTGGTGGGGGTCCCGGGTGTCGGACCCCCAGCGATCAGATACTGATTACCTGCAGTGCCTTGTGAAAGTATTCGGCCCCCTGGAAGTTTTCAACTTTTTGCCACATTTCAGGCTTCAAACAAAAAGATATAACATAACATTTAAAATTTTTGGTGAAGAATCAATAACAAGAGGGTCACGATTGTGAAGTGGAACGAAATTTATTGGATCATTTAAACTTTTTTTTGTAATAATAAAACTGAAAAGTTGGACGTGCAAAATTATTCGGCTCATTTACTTTCAGTTCAGAAAACTCACTCCAGAAGTTCATTGAGGATCTCTGAATGATCCAATGTTGTCCTAAATGACTGATGAAGATAAATAGAATCCACCTGTGTGTAATCAAGTCTCCGTATAAATGCACCTGATCTGTGATAGTCTCAGGGTTCTGCATCATGAAGACCAAGGAACACACCAGGCAGGTCCGGGATACTGTTGTGGAGAAGTTTAAAGCCGGATTTGGATACCAAAAGATTTCCCAAGCTTTAAACATCCCAAGGAGCACTGTGCAAGCGATCATATTGAAATGGAAGGAGTATCAGACCACCGCAAATCTACCAAGACCCGGCTGTGCCTCTAAACTTTCATCTCAAATAAGGAGAAGACTGATCAGAGATGCAGCCAAGAGGCCCATGGTCACTCTGGATGAACTGCAGAGATCTACAGCTGAGGTGGGAGAGTCTGTCCATAGGACAACAATCAGTCCAACAGTTCACAAATCTGGCCTTTATGGAAGAGTGGCAAGAAGAAAGCCATTTCTCAAAGATATCCATAAAAAGTCTTGTTTACAGTTTGCCACAAGCCACCTGGGAGACACACCAAACATGTGGAAGAAGGTGTTCTGCTCAGATGAAACCTAAATCCAACTTTTTGGAAACAATGCAAAACGATATGTTTGGCGTAAAAGCAACACAGCTCATCACCCTGAACACACCATCCCCACTGTCAGACATGGTGGAGGCAGCATCATGGTTTGGGCCTGCTTTTCATCAGCAGGGACAGGGAAGATGGTTAAAATTGATGGGAAGATGGATGGAGCCAAATACAGGACCATTCTGGATGAAAACCTGTTGGAGTCTGCAAAAGACCTGAGACTAGGACGGAGATTTATCTTCCAACAAGACAATGATCCCAAACATAAAGCAAAATCTACAATGGAATGGTTCAAAAATAAAGGTATCCAGGTCTTAGAATGGCCAAGTCAAAGTCCAGACCTGAATCCATTTGAGAATATGTGGAAAGAGCTGAAAACTGCTGTTCACAAACGCTCTCCATCCAACCTCAAAGAGCTCCAGCTGTTTTGCAAGGAAGAATGGGCAAGAATTTCAGTCTCTAGATGCGCAAAACTGATAGAGACATACCCCAAGAGACCGCAGCTGTAATCGCAGCAAAAGGTGGCGCAACAAAGTATTAATGCAAGGGGGCCGAATAATTTTGCACGCCCCACTTTTCAGTTTTATTATTACAAAAAAGTTTAAATGATCCAATAAATTTCGTTCCACTTCACAATTGTGACCCACTTGTTAATTCTTCACCAAAAATGTAAAATATTATATCTTTTTGTTTGAAGCCTGAAATGTGGCAAAAGGTTGAAAAGTTCCAGGGGGCCGAATACTTTCGCAAGGCACTGTATTCTGAGGATAGGTCATCAGTAAAAAACACCTGGAAATCCCCTTTAAAGATCACCTATCTGTTCTCTGACATCTGCAAGACTTTAGATGTGTGATGTAAAACTCATCCATGCTTTGTCCGCTGAGAGCTAATGATTTTCTACCATGTTGAATCAATTTTGTGTTCAACTGTATTTGATTTTTTTTAATCCCTGTGGCTTCGGTATATAATATTGCTTTTCAGGTTCATAAAACAAAAAAAAAAAATGAAAGAATGCCCACCCAAGCAACAATCCCTGAAAAACAGACCGCGTACTGTTTTCCGCTATGTGCTGTCCGTTTTTTTTTATTTTAGTATGAAAGTGGTGCATGCTACAATTTTCTCTGTATGGTCCTATGGTTTGCGTGGAAAATCACACTTGTGAAGTGGTTCAGTCTGCTCAACACTTGGGCAGCATGTGGGCGTGAAAATTATTAAACTAAATGAGCCCTAAAATAAGGATTCTGTGGCATCTCCTTATATAATGTGCTTCCTTTGGTATTCCCTTGAATTGTACGAATAAATGAATAACTTGGTGTCCCTACACATTGAGATTGTCAAAAAATCTTATGAGTAGTTCACATTCCTTCTTCCCCAGCCTGCCTGGGTACCATACAAAATGATGGCATGAGAAACGCAGTTAAGACCAAATAACATAACATAGTAACATAGTTTATAAAGCCGAAAAAAGACATCTGTCCATCCAGTTCGGCCTGTTTTCCTACAATCTGCATCGCCGGTCGGATGCAAACTCATCCATTTCAATGGGTCGCAAATGATGCTGACAGCACACCGTCCGTTCCGCGGACAAAGACATTTGTACAGAAGTTAAAAAATAAATAGTAGCCTGCGCTCGGCCGGGATCCGTGAATGCTGTGACGTCACAGTAACCAGGGTGTTCCTCTGTAGAGTGTTCTAGGGACGGTTTATTTATTTTGCGTGTACAGAGATGTACAAGAAGCGTGAAGCCAATTACGTTACTGTGGCAAATTTACTAGTGAAAATGCACTAATTTGTTTTATTTTGCACCAAAAAACTAGCACGCATGCTTTGCACTGCATTTTCCAACTGTTTTACACACTTTTGTAAGTTTTTTTTCTTACAGCTTGCCTGTGAAACTGGTGTGGTTTTGCTGGAAAGGGGCATGGCCTAAATGAGCCTCTGTGTGCCAGAAATTTTTGGAATAAAATGACAGCAACTTATCGATGTTGTAAACTTAGAGTGGACAGTTTTTTTGGAGTACGAACACATTTTTGGTGCACAGAATGTTTGGCTCACAGACAAATTTCTGGCTCAGTAATTCATGCAGGTTTTACCATACTCCAAATTTAAAAGTCCATGCGTCAGAATAATACATTTGTCTGATATTAAGACTGTGAATCATGCACGTCACACATTACACTTTCTAGTAGTAGACTTTTCTCCTCTCCTGGCACCAGTTTATCACTTCAGCATTGTGTTTTCTTCTGCTCCCTGCAGCCGTCCATTGATAAGAAGTGGTGGCCAAACCCTGCCACCCCCAGACATGGAACAAAGGGTTACTTCTCCAAGGTGCACGCCGTGTCTTAGGGGAAGGAAAGGGTTAAAAGCTTCCAGCCGGTCATCGCCAAATCTTCTGTCAAGAGATTCCGAGGAAATGATGGGAAAAGCTGAGGAACTTTTCCAACTTTGTGATAAGGAGGAAAAGGGGTTAATAACCAAACGGGATCTTCAGGTACGTCTTCCTTCAGCGTCTTATTTTGTGCTTGTTTTTCTGGTTTGGTTTTTTTTTTCCTGATCCCATCATTTTTCAATATTCTTACTCATGGGCAGCACACTGGCTCAGTGGTTAGCATTGATGCCTTGCAGCGCTGGAGTCCTGGGGTCCCGCTGACTTCCCAGGGAGTTTCCCCAGCCTCACAACAATCCCTTTGCTTCTCCATGTGAGAAAAATAGTATTATGTCATTTGTCTTTGATTTCTGTTGTGTAATAGAAATGTTATCTAGAAACTCCCCATCCCCCCACCAAAAGCTTTTATAATTACATGTCATATATGTATGGGTTTATCCCAGCTTTTGTTGGGGGAAAGAAGAATAGGGCATGTTGAACTTCAATGCCCAATCCTTTTGTACTGGTAGGAGTTAAGCTCCGGAGGTGTTGACAGTGGCTTAAAGGGGTTGTCCCATCTGGGACATTGGGGTCATATCGCTAGGGCATGCCACCAGTGTCTAATAGGTGCGGATCCCACCTCTGGGACCTGCACCTGTCCTTAGAACGGAGCCTGCAAAGTCCCAGAGGGCGCACCGTGCATGCAGGGCTGTCCTCCATTCATTTCTATTGGAGTGCCTAAAATAGTCAAGTGCTGGTTCGGCTATTTCCGAAGCACCATATAAGTGAATGGAACATTGACCACGCTTGCACAGTGCTTTTCCTATTAATTTCAAGGGGACTTCTGAAAATAGCTGAGCACACCGCTTGGCTGTTTTCAGCACTCGCATAAGAATGAATGGAGGACGGCGATGTATGCACGTTGCGCCCTCAAGTACTTTGCAGGCTCTGTTCTAAGGATAGGTTTGGATCCCAAAGGTGGGACCCGCACCTATCAGACACTGGGGGCATATCCTATCTCTATAACATAAAAGAAACGTTTGACATGTCATAGCAATATATGAAAGGTATTGATCGGTGGCAGTTTGAATGGCAAGACCCCCCACTGATCGCTAGAGTGAGGAAAGAGAAGCACTCTCACAGTGCGCTCACTCCTTTGGCTGCAGGAGACAGACTCCAGAGAAGGTCTGGGCCATAGTGCACTGTGACCAGGTGGTAGGGTTAGGTAGATGGCAGAATTATCACCATAGTGATTGCTATGGGGCCCATAGCAACTGGTCATAGACCCTACAGGGAAATGTGCCTAGGCAACTGTCCATGTCCAGCTCCGAGTACATAGCGATCTGATTCTTTCAGTATTAATTAATGCTAGTCACATCAGGTACTTATGCATGTGGTCAGCGGCAGAAAGTGCGCTCCTGCATTCCACTGTATTGCAATCCACAGGATGGTGATACAGTTTGAATACTGTAGCCGGGGTGGCGGTATTTTATGCTGGACTGTGGTATTTGGTTCTGTCGGGGTGGTATTTTGTGCTGCACTACAGTATTCCTGGCTCCACCTACTTATGTTAGCCCCACTTTCTGTCAGTTTGAATTTGCCTGCGACATGAATCCACTTTTATGGGGTCATTTATCACACTGGTGTAAAGCAGAAGTGGCTTAGTTGCCCATAGCAACCAATCAGATTCCACTTTTCAGTTTTGACTGCTCCTTTGGAAAATGAAAGGTTGAATCTGATTGGTTTACACCAGTTTGATAAATGACCCCATTAGTGTTTTTTTTCCAGGGCCATTTTAAAGGGAACCTGTCATCTCTGAAACACCCCCTGAACTAGAGTAAGCGGTGTATAGTGTAAGTGATGCTGAATCCGAATATGTAAGTTTTATCTTCATACTCACTTCCGGTCCGACGCTGTGCTCCCACAAACCGGCAGTAAAATGCACTGAGAGGACTCTTCTTTGAGTCCTCTCCATTATGTGAGTGAGCACTGGAGTCCAGTGAGTGCATTTTACTGCAGGTTTGTGGGAGCACAGCGCCAGAATGGAAGTGAGTATGAAGATAAAACTTACATATTCGGATTCAGCATCACTTACACTATACACCGCTTACTCTAGTTCAGGAGGTGTTTCGGAGATGACAGGTTCCCTTTAAAGGGGTTATCCCACGAATAATGTAAAAAATGAAAATCAGACATTATATAGGACATGACAACCTCTTTCTAACAAAGCTAGAACCAGCCCTGTACCTCACATGGATCCAGAGATCTCCCCATTCATTGCTCTCCTAGATTTATATCAAGCTCTTTTCTGCTGCAGCTAAGGAGGCGTGTCTCAGCTCTGCCTATCACAGCTCAGGAGGCAGTTAAAAGTTGAAACTGAGCATGTGCGGCCTGCTCAGTGAATAGGTCAAAGAAATAAGAAATTAAGTGGTCCTATAGAGATATATTTTATTGAATAACTCAGTAGCTATTCAAAATTTTTTATGACATGCAATTACAAAAGTATTCCGATCCAGGTGCTGGTTTGAAAACTGTAGAATATTTTTCGTGGGACAACCCCTTTAAGTTCCCAGTCCACCCCTGGGCTTAGGGACAACAGGCCCATGGCGTCCTGAGGCTAGTGAGCATCGATATGTTGTGTGTGGCTGTTACAGGAAAATATGGTTCCCAGCCAGACCCCAGTCCTATGACCATACAAAATATACCCAGTAAATGGATGTAGTATATACAGATATCATTCGGTGCTATCCAGCCATTGAGCTATCACTATGCCCACAGGCCATTTGGTTAGCATTTCAAAGACTGGAAGGACACATTAAAAAAAATGCAGATAGACTGCATTCTCTTGGCCAGCAGATCGGAAGGTATTTGGGTGGTCACAGTCTTTGGAGGCTGAGACACAGGAACATAAAGGCTATGTAAAGCTCTGGGGCTCACTCTCCTTCATTGCCACTGCTGGATGAACAGTCTTACCTTAGGATCAGGTTATATTAAGTGTGTGCTTTCTGTGTATGTATATAGGTGTAATACTATAGTATACTTTATATGTGTACATATAGATATTTGTAACCCATTTTACATGTGGGTCTGTGGATTCTGTGGCCTGCAAGTGTTTATGGATATGTAGTAGATATATATTATATGCTATTTATGCATGTACTAATGGTCAGGTACTGGATCTAGATATATATTATGCAAGATATATATACGTATGTGTGTGTGTATATATATATATATACTGTATATTTTATATATTCGTACACATTACTGGCCACATTTGTCTGGTATCCTGGGACAGGAAAGGCGGCCGCTGTGTGCGGTGGTGTTCTCTACTTAATGCCTTGTATTTGTATCTTCATGTATATTTGCTTTGTCACCGCTAATCGGCGGGGGTGCTGGGTGTCGGACCCCACCAATCTGATAATGATGACTTATCCTGAGGATAGGTCATCAATATTAAAATCCCGGAGAACCCCTTTAACCGTCTGAAGTCTGAGCATCACTCAGGATGTGACAATGCTGACTTGTAACGCCGGGTTTGTTTTCTTTGTTTTTTCTTTTTAGCGGCTACAGAATGAGCTTCCTCTCACTCCAGAACAATTAGAAGCCGTATTTGACAGCCTAGACCAGAGCAATAATGGCTACCTCACTCCTGTGGAGTTCAGCATGGGCCTCGGTAACCTTCTGCTCAACTTTGTAATCCTGTTGTCTTACCTCACTGTTCCATATTCATTATTCATTACTCAATTACACTCACCGGCCACTTTATTAGGTACACCATGCTAGTAACGGGTTGGACCCCCTTTTGCCTTCAGAACTGCCTCAATTCTTCGTGGTATAGATTCAACAAGGTGCTGGAAGCATTCCTCAGAGATTTTGGTCCATATTGACATGATGGCATCACACAGTTGCCGCAGATTTGTCGGCTGCACATCCATGATGCGAATCTCCCGTTCCACCACATCCCAAAGATGCTCTATTGGATTGAGATCTGGTGACTGTGGAGGCCATTTGAGTACAGTGAACTCATTGTCATGTTCAAGAAACCAGTCTGAGATGATTCCAGCTTTATGACATGGCGCATTATCCTGCTGAAAGTAGCCATCAGATGTTGGGTACATTGTGGTCATAAAGGGATGGACATGGTCAGCAACAATACTCAGGTAGGCTGTGGCGTTGCAACGATGCTCAATTGGTACCAAGGGGCCCAAAGAGTGCCAAGAAAATATTCCCCACACCATGACACCACCACCACCAGCTTGAACCGTTGATACAAGGCAGGATGGATCCATGCTTTCATGTTGTTGACGCCAAATTCTGACCCTACCATCCGAATGTCGCAGCAGAAATCGAGACTCATCAGACCAGGCAACGTTTTTCCAATCTTCTACTGTCCAATTTCGATGAGCTTGTGCAAATTGTAGCCTCAGTTTCCTGTTCTTAGCTGAAAGGAGTGGCACCCGGTGTGGTCTTCTGCTGCTGTAGCCCATCTGCCTCAAAGTTCGACGTACTGTGCGTTCAGAGATGCTCTTCTGCCTACCTTGGTTGTAACGGGTGGCAATTTGAGTCACTGTTGCCTTTCTATCAGCTCGAACCAGTCTGCCCATTCTCCTCTGACCTCTGGCATCAACAAGGCATTTCCGCCCACAGAACTGCCGCTCACTGGATGTTTTTTCTTTTTCGGACCATTCTCTGTAAACCCTAGAGATGGTTGTGCGTGAAAATCCCAGTAGATCAGCAGTTTCTGAAATACTCAGACCAGCCCTTCTGGCACCAATAACCATGCCACGTTCAAAGGCACTCAAATCACCTTTCTTCCCCATACTGATGCTCGGTTTGAACTGCAGGAGATTGTCTTGACCATGTCTACATGCCTAAATGCACTGAGTTGCCGTCATGTGATTGGCTGATTAGAAATTAAGTGTTAACGAGCAGTTGGACAGGTGTACCTAATAAAGTGGCCGGTGAGTGTATATCCCTTGTCAAATCCTAAGGCTTGATGGAAAGCCAGATAGGGAGACACTTCCGCAAGGTGGTGCTGGCAAGATGGTCCTGTTCCTTGGGAGATACCTCTTTGCATATTCATTCCCCATGGAGCATTGCCAATAAGTCTCTGTACCATGCAGTACTTCCAATAAGTCTCCATACAGGACTGGTCTCTTTAAGGAGATTTAGCACCCTGCCTAAGCCTCTTTAAAAACTGAAAAATCGGTGATTAAAGGTGTTTCCAAGATTTTTTTAAATTTGGCAGAGAGCAGGGATTTGTAAAATAAAAATAACCAAAACCTTACTTGTTAACTATTCTGCTGCTCCACTGCTCTGATCTCCATTTGGGTCTGCGTCAGACACGTACACATGACCACTGAAACCAATCACTGGCCGCGGTGGTCACACGTGCATGAATGGCGCATGATGAAAAAGGCCCAGCGGAAATCAGAGCAGCAGAAACAAGAGGAGTGGTGGGAAATGTAAAAGTTGAGTAAAGATTTTTTGTCTTTTACACAGCCCTTTTGCTCTCTGCCAAGTTTTGACAAAATCTTGCAAACCCCTTCAAATAAATAACACCGATACTGAGAGTACTTCAGTTTATGTGGTAGTTAGGTGGAGTTGCAAACGTATGCATTGTCTCAGTATCCTAATACCAATAAGTGGTATTGAAACCATCCTTGTACTCGAGTACTTACATAAGAGCTTAGAAATTCATAAGTGTATGATTGAGGAAGCAAATTACTGCAATCCATCAAGTGTTCCAAAAAACTTGAAAAAAATAAAATAAAATTGAAGGATTTGGTCAAGTGGAAGCCATGGGTTTTGTGAATGTTGAGCATACAAAAACATAACACACAGAAGAGGCAGCGTCAGCAGGGCGCCCTCCAGAAGAGGCAGCGTCAGCAGGGCGCCCTCCAGAAGAGGCAGCGTCAGCAGGGCGCCCTCCAGAAGAGGCAGCGTCAGCAGGGCGCCCTCCAGAAGAGGCAGCGTCAGCAGGGCGCCCTCCAGAAGAGGCAGCGTCAGCAGGGCGCCCTCCAGAAGAGGCAGCGTCAGCAGGGCGCCCTCCAGAAGAGGCAACGTCAGCAGGGCGCCCTCCAGAAGAGGCAGCGTCAGCAGGGCGCCCTCCAGAAGAGGCAGCGTCAGCAGGGCGCCCTCCAGAAGAGGCAGCGTCAGCAGGGCGCCCTCCAGAAGTGGCAGCGTCAGCAGAGGGCCCCCCAGAAGTGGCGGTGTCAGCAGGGCATCCTCCAGAAGTGGCAGCATCAGCAGGGCATCCTCCAGAAGTGGCAGCGTCAGCAGGGCGTCCTCCAGAAGTGGTAGCGTCACCAGGGCGCTCCAGAAATGGCGGCATCAGCAGAGCGCCCTCTATAGACTTTGCAAATTACTTACCACCCATATACTATAGTGCAGTGTTTAGTTGCACAGTCACTTGTGGTCTTGGGCAGTTAAGAAGTTACAGGTACATCCCTGATGGTCTAGAGTAGCTAAATGGTTTTGTTTCTAGAGGTCAGGACTGTCTCAAATCACCTTTCTATTTCCTACAGTCAGAGTTAATATTACAGAGTTAGGAGTGAGAATTATGACTAATAACATGGTGGGGGTGGCAGTTCATCTTTCCCACTTCTCATCTTTAAAAAGTATTGCCAATCTGTTGTCATTTGAGAAAAGCTAGTTCCTAACAATACTTGCCAATAGTGCCTGATTGAACAATGCTGGTGACCTCCGCAAGCGGACAACCCGCTCTTCCCGTTGTGTTTTAAGCTGTCCGTAAATTTCTGGCGAGAAACATAGCGGTCAACATTATTGAAGGTCCACGAGGTACAAGTGATGCATACAAAAACCTACTGCTTACATGCTTGCTAGTTTAAGACTTCTTAATATAAATCATGATTTGCTATCCGTTGTACAGCTTACAGTATGTGTCTTCTGTTTTAGGTAAATTACTAGGAGTTAACATTGCAAATGGTGAGGAACATGGTGAAAGGCCGATAATGGAGGAAACCTTTGAATCTGGATGGTCCGATGAAGATGATGATGCAGAGGAGATGCTGTTCTCTGCCACCATGGAGCAGTTGGGGGCTGCTCATGTCTTCCAAGAGTAGGTCACATTGCATCAGTCATTTCTAGACTCTTTGGGGGAGATTTATCAGAACTGGTGTAACAGAAAACTGGAGAAGCAACCAATCAAACTGATCCTTTCATTTTCCAAAGGGGCTCTGAAAAATAATTGGTGGAATCTGATGGTCGCCTTGATTGTTAACGCATATTGTATGTGATAGATCTTCATATGTGTTACGACAGGGAGTGTGGAAACACTGTGTCGACTAACAGATTTGACTTTGGGCTGAACCTAAGTCTCTTATCCTGGCAGTCCCCTGGTTTTCACCCTTTATCCCTTGTGCAGAGATCTGGACTTCGCTGCAAGGGAACTACCAGGCTGCTCCCTCCTGGAGTATTCTCTGTATGATTGACAGCTGACCCATGGGGGTTAAGAAACACCAGGGCCGAGCACCGAGCAATCATGCAAGACTGTAGTCAGGGCAGGCCAAAGGCAGGGCAGGAAGAGTATGAGCAATCCAATAAACAGTCCGAGGTCAAGGTGGGCAGAGAAGAGTCAATACAGAGGTCAGGTTGGGCAGCGGAAGGTCAGTATCCAGGAAACAGGCAGAAGTCGGTACACGGGCAGACAAACAATTACGGCACACTTTGCAGGAATTGGCAAGCTAGACAACGTATTGCTCAGGCACTCTCCCACTGGGGAAGGTGTCTTAAGTACCCTAAGGTGACCGGCTGGTGAAGATTAGGCCGTGCATGTGCTGATGTTTTAAGACCTGGAGGGAGTGCACCTGCACTCCTTAAGGGCAGGATGAGGGAGGCTTGGCTGGGAATCAGACCACATTTTACATGGAGAGACGGCTACCCTGGTAGCCAGGCCCGCTGGGGTGGTATGGAGAGCAGGAGACAGGTCAGTACTTCCAGGGCCTTGAGTGGGGAGCAACAATATGGGTAATCATATGCTACATAAAATACATTTGCTAGTAACTACAGTACATTGTTTAGTGGATCCATTACACTGATAGTCTGAATGGTGCATTCATGCAAAGTGTGAGTCAAGGAGCAGGACGACTCGAGCAGAATCTTTATGACAGCTTGTATACATGCCAAAAGTTCTTGGCGAGATCCACTGTCAGTCATCCTCCCTTGTTTCCTTAGGCTAGTAGCACCCATCTCATGTAGGTCATATTTATGCACTGCCTCCCATGTGTAGCCTATTTAATTGTGCATTGTTTTCCTAAGACACAGGGAAATACGGGATCTGTGGAATCGTCTACGCAAGGAGCGTCCCGAATTGCTGGCAAACTTTGAGGAGTTTCTCTTCCGCGTTTCCTCTTACATCCGGGACGTGCATCATGAAAAAGAGACTCTAGAACAAGCTTTAAAAAGGTGTGTGCGTCCCCAATACTACTCCCCCTTAACTGTGTAATGTCCTGTCCTCAACACATCTGACCTTGCAGATCTGAAGAGCTCTGCCCGTGCTCCGGTGACATGACAGGCCATTGTTAACACATGATTTACTCAGTTTGGATACGGAGTTATTTTGTAGCACTTGTTTCGGGAACAGATTTGTACTGGGTAATTATCTCAGACTGTTTGTGTTCCTTTGAAATCATTAGGGTGCATTTACACAGGAATTATTCTGGTGCAGAAAATCTGCAACAAATCCACAGCAAAATCCACATGAATGACATGCCACAGATTGAGCTGCGGATCTGCTGTGGATTTCACCCTCTGCATAAATTGACATGCTAAAATCTGTGATGCAGATTTGCTTAAATCTCATCCACTTTTCTGGTACTGTGGACTTACTACATGAAAATCTGCAATGACAAACCCGCAGCATATATTTGTCCCATGTGGAAACGCCTTAAAGGGGTTTTCTGGTTTGCACCACATCCTTTTTAAAATAATCAGTTATGAAAGTCTTCTCAACAGTAATAATGCCCCCTATAGCAACCCTAGTAGTTACATGCCCCATAGCGTCTCCAGTAGTTATATGTGTGATGATGTCATTGCGCCACCTATGTCCCCATGTAAGCAGCCATGATGACGTCATTGCGCTCATCTGTGCTGCTTTATGGTCTCATAGGCTACAGGTCTACAGACTTGTTTCCTATGAGAATAAACAACAGAGATGGGATGCCATGGGCTCCCATACCCTGCTGTAGTATTCAGATGTGGGGAACTTGGCAAAACGTCTGGGACCCAAGCCCTGGAAATTTTCCCAGGAATATTAATGGGCATTTTCCGAGGCCAACGGCCCCTCAGCAGTGTCCGGTCCAGGGTGGCTACCTCAAACGACCCTATTGTATTCCGCCACTGCACACTGGAGAGGACACAAGATGTAGACATGTTTTATTTCACTCCTTGGTTGGGACAGAATCTTGAATATGATGATGTCAGGATAAATGTTTGCTGACGCTACCGTTTCTGGAGTGCACATGGACCCATCCATTTCTATGGGGTCATCAAATGGACAACACAAAACGCCAATTCTACTGACCTGTGTCTAAATTTTACTGGTCCGTGATGTGCAGACCGCAATATGGATATGTTCGTGTGCATGAGGCCTTGCTAACATATGTATGAGTTACATATATCTTATTATATACCGTATTTCTCACTTTATAAGACGCAATTTTTTCCCCCCAAAACTAGGGGGAAAATTGCGGTGCGTCTTATAAAGCGAATACAAGTGAGCACTTCCATTATGGAACCGCTCACTAGTATATATTAGGTGCCAGGACCCCCATGAGACCTCAGATCAGCCCACCCAGCCCCATAAGGATAAAATAAAAACCTCTCTTACCTGTCCTGGTCCGCGGCTCTGCGCCGGGTCCGGCGCTCCTCTTTCTTATCTGGGCTGGCTCTGCACTGTCCTGACCGCGTACAGCGTCAGGACGTAGTGCGTGCACTATGACCTGACGCTGCACGCAGTCAGGTGACAGTGCAGGGCCGGCCAGGGAAGACAGAGGAGCGCCGGACACGGAGTGGAGCAGGACAGGTAAGAGAGATTTTTATTTTAACCTTATGTGGCTGGGTGGGCTGATCTGAGGTCTGATGGGAGTAGTGGGGGCTGATATTGGGGGCACAGTGGGCTGATCTGGGGGCATAGTGGGCTGATCTGAGGTCTGATGGGGGCACAGTGGGCTGATATGGGGGCACAGGGGGCTGATCTGAGGTCTGATGGGGGCTGATCTTAGGTCTGATGGGGGCACAGTGGGCTGATCTGAGGTCTGATGGGGGCACAGTGGGCTGATATGGGGCACAGTGGGGTGATATGGGGGATGGTCTGAGGTCTGATGTGATGTCCTGAAATTTATGGGGGGTCTGATATGAGGTGTGATGAAAAATATTTTTTTCTTATTTTCCTACTCTAAAATCTGGGGTGCGTCTTATCATCAGGTGCGTCTTATAAAGCGAAAAATACGGTAATTAGTGTCTGCTTCTAAAAGCATGAAACCAACAAGCCCATAGTTATATATTTTACAGGTAAAGGTTAACTGTATAAGATAACGATAGTGTGCGGAGGTGGAGGGGCAGAAGAGCATGGCGGAACCAGGAAAGTTAATGTAGAACCCAGGATACTAAACTTTATTGGTTATATGTGTGAGGTTCCCCTGTACAGGCAGTAATCATTATTCTGTATACCGTAGGAAAGAGACAGATCACGGCCGAGAGGTGAGGTGTCTGTATGAGGAGATGGAGCAGCAAATTAAAATAGAGCGAGAGCGGCTTCTCAGAAAGGTAGGAACTGGTCATGGCTTCTTTGCATTTTTATTTACTAGTGTATTTTTCCATACTGCACGCTTTCCTATATAAAAATGTAAGGCTAAAAAAACACACCATTAAAAACAACCTATGTTCTCAATTACACTATAGGGCCAAAAGACATTTAAAGGGCCTCCGGATAGGTCATCGATATCAGATCAGTCCGGGTTCGGACACCCAACACCCCCACTGATCAGCTGTAATTGTGTTACCCACAGTGGCAGTATGGTCTGAGTCACAGAACACACAGAGGCAGGGCAAAATAGGTTAACACCGACAGGTAAAATACACTGTAATACAAGAGCACTGCAGTGTATTATACAAGTGATCATCACATGGTAAAGTCCCCTTGTGAGATTAAAAATTTAAAAAAATGAATGGATGTTTTTAATATATCACAAACTCCCCCAAAGTGGATGTAAGCTGAGCTGCAGTAACACACCATGGCCACTACACTTTGAATGGCACTGTGCTTCCTGCTCTATTCAAAGTAGTAGCTCCAACATTGGCGGCTGAAGGAAACGGCTGATCGTTAGGGTTTCTTGGGTTCGGACCACCACCAGACTGATATTAGTAACCTACCCGCAGAATTGGTTGTTAATATCTGGAGCCCAGAAAACCCCTTTCAAAAATGTTTTTTTCCTAACACATTGTTCACCGTAGCTAGAAAGTCAGCTACCTCCAGCACTCCCATAGAGAATGAGTGAAGTGGTAGTGTGCAGGATTGATCACAAACTAGGAAGATGGACCCCTGTTCTCATGATCGTTGGAGGTCTCAATGGTCGGAGTCCACCGATCTAGCAGCTTTCCCTTATCCAGTGGATAGGGTATAACTTATTATTACTGGAATAGTTCTTTATTTGCAAACTTTTACCCTTTAAAGCACAAATGTTAAGTTCTGCCTTGTGATCTGGGGGCCTTCCAGAAAAAGTTGCCCTTCCGCGAACATTCAATACTAAGCTGTGATCACTTGATGCTACAGAGCCCATCTTGAGGCTGCACTACTGCTAGGTTCTAATGACACCCTGTCTTCTGCTTTCGTGCTGTCATGGAGAATTCGTGCAGATTAAAACCGCCATCTACAGGAATATCTGCACGCCATGAGTAGTATTGTGTGTGTACATTAAATGACATGACGGCACCTGGAAAAATTATATTTCTGCATTTAAAAAGAGAATGTTTTTTATTTGCACATTTTTCACCTTTAATGCAGTGATTGTGATCTGTTGTCATTGAGATTCGGCGCTTGTTGATTGACGTGTTCGATCGTGTTGTGCAGGACTCCATGAGACAGCAGGACAGGCACTCAAATCTTCAGAGGGAACTGATGAGGAAAGAACAGGAGCTGGAGGGCATTGCTCTCAGACACAGACAGGTACAGTACTCTCTTTCACATTACACTGTCTATTATTCACTGTAACAGCAGAGCTCCTTCCCTTCCAGTGCTAATAGTGTGGGCAGGGTGCCAAGTGTAACATACCTCCACGTGTGTGGCTGCTGGTGTGCCCATACTCGTACATATGCAGTACAGGTAGTGAAAAGATCTCAACTAGATGTAATAACCGATCTACAATTAGCTGTGATTTAGTTTGTGCTTTATTGGTTGCTATAGGCTTCCTGCCCTTTTACCCTTCATTAGCAAACAGCTTTGTGTGCTGTTTACAGCTGGACACATATCACACCCTCTTTTGGTATGTGTTTGTGTTTACTGTAGGCGATTGTATGTGTTCTGATGTATATGCAGGTTTTAACCAGTGGTAACAAACATACTGTACCATGCAAATCTCAAGTATATTACTGGTGGCCATACACATTCAGTAGCTGTTGCCCAAAAAATCCTTTGGCCCTGCAGCTATCTCTCCCTATTACTCTCCCTGACTTCTTTATACAAGTACACACTCAGTTCGGCCAGGCAAGTACCTGTTGTCAATGGGGATAGAGGAGAAAGTCACTGCCAGAGACTTCTGAGAGAACAAACGGATCAGATGAAAAATGTAGTTCATCCAGTGCATCATAGGCCTGTCCAACTTGGACATCCTCCCTTAATATTGATAGGTCATCAATATTCAAATCCTGAAAAACCCTTTTAAGGCTGTCATACCATGGGTCTGTTTTATGATCCTCTTAGTCCTTAAATGATGAGGTTGACTTCTTCTAAACCAGAGGTGCACAACCCACAGGCCGCATGTGGCCTGCAGAGCCAAGGTCTGTGGCCCCGTCTTGCAGGATAGAAACACAGCTGAATATGCAATCACCGCATGGCACTGGATTACTGAAGTCTCATTGTCAACCAAAGGTATTTCAGTTACCTCTTGGGGACTATGTGCCAAAAATAGATAAAAAAAATTATTATAGATTTAAAACGTATAATAAAATACAAGAAAAAAGGAAGAAGTAAAAAAAAAAAGTCAGTGTCCCCAGAGGTCTTTTAAAGACTTCTTGGGAGACATATTATGTGGCAAAATAAAGCAATTAAAAATAATAAAATAAAAAAAATATATAAAATACAAATAAAAGAAAAAATAAATGGAAAAAGTACAGTATAAAAAAAGTGTCAATGTCCCCCAAAGGTCTTTTTATGACCTCTTGGGGGACATATTATATAGCAGAAATATATTTAAACAATAATACATTTAAAAAAAAATACAACCGGATCCATTCAGAAACAGATCATGGGTGTATTATCCCTACAAAAGTGTTTTTGGTGGATCTGTCATGGCTGGTGTGAGCCTTAGTTTGGTGTTAATTTAGTTTAGTGTTAGTATAAGGAGCTACAGCTTGAAAAAAATTACTTTTTAAAAATGATTTGTACCATTTCCACAAAATAAAACAAACAATAGATTAAAAAGCCATATGTGTCATGTAAAAAAAATTGTTGCAAAAATGATTTTGGTTTTCCAACAAATAAAAAAGTTACAGCTGTTTGAACCACTTGCGCTAAATCATAAAAAAAAGCGTCTGGTTATTAATAACTTTTCAGGCCTGGTCATTAAAGGGGTTGTCTCACTTCAGCAAGTGACATTTATCATGTAGAGAAAGTTAATACAAGGCACTTGCTCGTTTCCATGGTTACGACCACCCTGCAATACAGCAGTGGTGGTCGTGCTTTATGAAAAAGCATCAACCTCTCTGGTGGTGGGGACTGTGGGAGCGCACATAGGCTGGTTCTTTTTCCTAATGTGTGAAAGCATGACCACCTCTGATGGATTGCAGGGTGGCTGTAACCATGGAAACGAGCAGTGTATAATGTGATAGAAAAATGAATCCAGCCAGCAAAGGTGACAATATGGACAATCACAATACATTAGTAAGTGCCTTGTATTAACTTTCTTTAATAAATGCCATTTGCTAAAGTGAGACAACCAATAGCCCTGCTAGTAAGAGAAAGTACTTACTGGTTATTGCAGGGTCCCTAAAGGGTAGGAGAGGGTAATAACCAGTGAGCATCGTCCTCTGCAGTGAAGGAAAGCGCTCATTTATGACTAGGCAGCATGGCCCCTGAAACGGAAGATTCATGCTTTCCTGCTCCATGACGGCCCTGCTGTCTCCATCTTCCGCTCCCACGCTGGGAGTGCATGGACATGGTCACATGCCCGCTCCAGCAAATGACTGGCTTCAGCGATGATGCACTGCTTGTGGCCACATCTCTGCTGAAGCCAATTGGCTGGAGCTGTGCATGTGACCCTGTCCATGCACTGCCAAGTGTAAACAGCACAGGGACCAGAAAATGGAGACAGCAGGGGCGTCAAGGAGCAGGAAAATATGAATCTACTGTTTCAGTTGTTTGCAAACGAGCGCCGGTCAACATTTGCTGCCCCTTGAAATTGTGCGTTGTGACAATGTGGGCCTCAGACGAAAAAAGGTTGTGCACCCCTGTTCTAAGCATTTCTTATGGCCTGAAGTTTCACATGCTTCCCAATTCCACACTGCAGGATCTTTCCATAACCCATATTCAGTGGAGAGGTAAAGGAGGAGAAGTTCATGTAGATGTTCTCCAGGTGACATTGGCATGGTATAAAAGCCATGGTATTTTTAGTCTTGTTTGTATCCTCCTTATACCCTTTTTGTTATTATGTAATCCTAAGGTATGACTTGCCAGGTCTACACTCATAAGTAAGGTTGGAAAGTGTTGTATACAATGCAGTTTGTGTAAAGCATCGTGCAGAATGGTTTCTATGGACACTTTCAATAGTACTGGTTTGACAACCTGTGGATGGTAAATATAGGCATAGAGGGCAAGAGAATGGGCAGTTGGCATTTGTCCACAGAAAGAATAATAGATGGTCAACACACCTAGATCTGTGTGCTCTACACTGCCTCGCTGCATCACTGTTTGCATGTGTCCTCCATGATGTAATGCTGGAATCTGTTGTGACAAGCTACCCCTAAGATATGAAGAACACCTCTCCATGAGCAGCAGTGATTATTCATAGTGTCCATAAAGGTTATCTGCTCAACCACATTATAACTTTGAGCTTGTTCTTGTCCGTTCTGGCCTGCTTCTCCTGGCCTGTTACCAATTAATTATGACAAGTAATGATCTGCAAGGGACACTCTTGTCCATACCTCAGAATAAATATATGCTCCACGAGATATTATGGTCATCAGGGAGTAGGTGTCTGTTAAAGTGGTGCCTTAGAACTTCAAAGATTGATAGCCTGTCCTAAGGATAGTCCATCAATGTTAATCGGTGGCTGTCTGTACTTATCAGAAGGGGTTCCACTGGTCAATGAAGGGCCACGATGTTCCTGTGTGCTCCACGTCCCTTTCATGGTTTATGTAGTCACTGAATCATGTCCCATTCACACCCATCAAAACATTGATGACCTATCCTAAGGATTGGCCATCAACATTCATGCCCCAGAGAACCCCTGTAATCAGGGGCGGCCCTGGAAAAAAAACTAAGGCGGAGCAACACAAGTAGGCAGGGTCAACAATACCATAGAGCAAATTACTATCCCAGTAAATAAAAATAAGTGTAGCACAATATACTGCCCCAAAAGCTGTCCCTCTGTGGTGGCCATCAATAGCTGCCATCTGCTGTCCTCCTCCTCCAGTTTGATTAAGATATAGAGCTAGGGGCTTAGGAGGTGAGATGTGGGCCATGGCAGTTGCATGTGGTCGCTGTACCTGATTCTCACAGAGTTAATCACTGTTGAGAGATCATTATGTACGTGGTCAGTGGCAGAGGGGAGATCTTGGGTGATCCCCTGGGGCATCGGCCCATCAGGAAATTTCCCTGTAGGGTCCATGGCCAATCCGTACCTGCCTGTATTATGGTGTGTGAGCAGATAATCGATAATGAGTATTCACATGAACGCTCTTTAGCGATCATCATCTGGCAGTATAATACTGCCGGCAATGAAGAGCAAATGCTTGATCATCGGGCAATGCAAATATTTTGACATGTTAAAAAATGTATCGTTTGCAGGTGGCAGATCTTGTTGTCTAATCCTGATCTGCGGCCAGCAAACCACTAGACAGCATGGGGACGAGCGATGGCATAGCAGTTACTCCTTCCATACTCTGGAGGAGATCGCTGCAGGTAATGGCAGAGGTCTCGTCCACTAGCGAGCAGACGATTGCTGGGAGGGACTGCTTCCCTACCGACAATCGTCTGCCACATCGGGCTGTGTAATACAACCTTTAGGTGAACAGCTGGGATATAAATAAGCAGTTGATAAGAACACATCTTTACAGAAAATGCCTATGACCTCATGTCTGTATCCAGAAAATCCATGACATTGTTCTGTGCAGGACATTAGATTTTAAAGGGGTTTTCCAGGATGCATAGGTCATCAGTATCTGATCGGTGCGAGTCCGACACTTGGAACCTCCGCTGATCAGCCATTGTACAGTGGCTGTGCTTGGTATCGCAGCTCGACCCCATTCACTTGAATAGGGCTGAGCTGCTAATAGGCCGCATCACCGATGAACGTGTTGTCACTGGCCTAGGAAAACCAGAGAGAAGGCCGCAGCGCTCACAGGCCTTCTCAAACAGCTGATCTCCATGGATCCCTCCTGTTGGACCCCCATTGATCGGATACTATCCAGAGGATAGATCATCAGTTTAAAAAAATAATTTTTTTTTAGAAAACTCCTTTAATGCTGCAAGGGAAGTGAGTAAAGAGGATCCACAAATCACTCCAGATGAATCCCAATTTATTAGGAAGATTTATTTAGGGATTTATTTAATGTATGAGTACTTTAATTTGAACTTCTCAGATACAGTTTTCAAGGAAGTCAAATTACATCATAGTGGGAAATCCGCTGACACATGGGGGGGGGGTTTGTTCCTTGTGTACATATAGTACATTAACAGCTGGGATATACGCAGCTGATAAGAACACACCTGTACAA
Organism: Rhinella marina; assembly: GCA_900303285.1. Taxonomy (NCBI): domain Eukaryota; kingdom Metazoa; phylum Chordata; class Amphibia; order Anura; family Bufonidae; genus Rhinella; species Rhinella marina. The sequence continues at coordinate 368,505 of ONZH01008968.1, forward strand.
TAAATACCTATGACCTCATGCCTGTATCTAGAGAACCCCTGTAATACGGTGTGTGAAGTGAATCATGGCATTGTTCTGTGCAGGACATTTGGTTTTAATGCTGCAAGGGAAGCGAGTAAATAGGACCCTCAAAATCATTCTAGATTAATCCTAATTAATGTTCAATTAAATTGGATGACAATGGTCTTTACGAATTTATTACAGTCAATCTTTTAATTTTAGTTTATCGCAAAGAGTTTCCAAGAAAATCAAATTACACAATAATAGTAAATACGCTGAAACATGGGGTTATTTGGCTTGTTTCCACCATGTGTACATTAAGTCTTAGGTGACTAGCCGGGATATACGCAGCTGTTAAAAACACACCTTTACAGAAATCTCCTTTGACCTCAGGTCCTCATGTCAGTATCCAGAGAACCCCTGTAAAATGATGTGTGAGGTGACTTGTGGCATCATTCTGTGCAGGACAAGTGGTTTTAATGCTGCAAGGGAAGCAAGTTAAGAGGACCCTCAAAATCACTCCAGATCAATCCCAATGAATTGGGAAGAAAATTATCTTTGCATCTATTGAATATATAAAATACTTTATTTTAACCTTCTCAGATACAGCTTCCAAGAAAGTGAAATGACATCACAATGACAAATACAGTGAAACGTATGGGGTTATTTGGCTTCTTTTTACTTTGTAGACAGATAGTACATTGAGCCTTAGGTGAACAGCTGGGATATACACAGCTGATAAAAGCGTATCTTTACAGGAAATACCTATGATCTCATGCCTGTATCCCAAAATGAACTTGTCACGTACCTTTTATATCTGTATTTACTTTGGCCTCATTAACTGTGTGGACACCTGGCATTAATGCCCTTTAAACCTGCATGCAAAATAACAATGGTAGAAATTGGGAAATATTACTGAAAGATCTCGGCAAGATGGCAACCTGGGCAGGGAAATAGGAGATGTATACTACTGATATAATTTAAAAGGAACATGGCTGGGGCATAACAGGAGAAGGACTTGGGCTATACTGACTGGAAAACCATGCAGCGGCCCTCAATGTCAAGCAGTAGCTGCTAAAGCGAGTGCAATAACAGAAAGCAATAAAACTTTGCTAGTTAAACTTGCAAAAATATGCCTTAGAAAGGTGAACTGGATAAATATATACAGGTTCAACACAAATAATTGGTATGTCATCTGGTCATTTCAAGAACTGTGTAACTGACTAGGGGATATTACTTGTGTGTGGAAGAAGGTGGTCCTCACTGTCCATATAGGCAAGGTTTCTTTACAGTGCGGGTCGTGAAGCTTTGAATCGTTCTACCATTAGAGATCGTAAGGGTAAAAACGTTTAGACATTTAACTAATGACTAATAATCCTGGTGGTAAAATGTATAAGGGGTGTGAATGATGTTCTGCTGATCCAACATAATCCTTCAGCTATCTGTGTTGGGGCGGGAAATTTCCCTTACCCTAAAAAAAAATGACAAAATCCTGTGTGAGAGAGGCTGATATTTATATACGGGTCTCTAACTCCATAGAAAAACTCAGAATGGCCCTCGCTCCCCACTGAGCACTCCACCAAATGTACCGCACCTTTATTAAAGATCATCCCACCTTCCATTTTAAGTCTAAAATTCTGTATTCATTCGTTTCTTTATATATATAGGGGATCTGTGATCTTTATACTTATTCTGGCAGCCGCCACCAGAGGAAGTTAATTACATGTGGATTTATACAGTTTGTATAGCGCTCAATGCTAGCTGTATTAACCTCTAAGGCTAGTTTCAGCCTTAGGCTACCTTCACACGACCATTGTTTTTACGGTCTCCGAGCCACCTATTTTGTGGCTTAGATCCGGACCCATTCATTTCTATGGGGCCGCAAATATGGGCCATGGCCAGAAACAGCTGTGTGCATGAGGCGTTACTCTGCCAGGCTGTACCCGGTGGGGTACTCTGGATCCGGCATTGCTGGATACTACGGCTTTCCTGCTGGGCACCATTGACTATTTGACTATTTGAATATTTTTTTTTCACTTTGTTTTATACCTGACATTGAGCTTTGTCCCATTCTCCATCCGACAGCTCGAGCAGCAGCTCCATTCCCTAAATAGTGAGCAACTTGAGACCCGTGTTCAAAACGATCGGTTAAAACAGCTAAATGAGGATCTGGTTGAACAACTAGAGAAGACCAAGACAGATTTGGAAAAAGCTCAGACCCATCTGCTGAGATTACGCCAACAAGAGAAGGAGGAGCTGGAGCGCAAGAAGAGGTAAGTTCTGCCAACTTGTTCAGATCTTCTCCCTGGATCTTTGCAAATTTAAAATTTGGGGAAATATCTCATTGTGAAGTGGGCACTGATTCCATTTAAAAATGCAAGAAACAGTATACATGTCTGGTGGAGCTCTGTTCACCTTTCTGTGGGACACATTCTGAACTTTTGTTCCTGTCGAAATGACGGGACACTATGGCACAAACCTGACAGACACTGATAAGTCAGTGGAGTCTCAGACGCCACTGGTGTCTGTGAAGTAGAAAACCAGCACTTTGTTATTTTCATTTCTATGCTCCTTTGATAAAGCAGAAGTTTTAGCAGAAGTGTGAACAGAGCCAATACCTTTTCCAATGTACATTATGATTAGGTTTTGTAATGCCATCTAGTGTTAAAGTTGGGTATTACAATCAGGAGAATTTCCTTCCATTTACTTGGTAGGATTCTGAATTTCCCCTCATATTACCTATAGGCTGCGAGGCTATAGACTCAAATACTGTAAGTTTTATGTTGCCATTAGTGGGTATCTTTTAGTAGTACCACGCTGCAGCATTTAATTGTTAGGCTTGTGATACGTTAGGGAATTTGTATGGCCAAAAATGTATTGTGGCATTTAAGTAGAGGTCTTCATCCACATTTGCAGTTGGATGGCAACTGACACCATAGGTACACCATTACCATTCTAATTGTAACTTGTGAGGTTCTTGAGATGGTTGACTCTACAAAGTGTCTATCAAGTATCACATAAGATCTTTAAATTATCCAGTAAAATGGAAATAATAGCCATGATCTGACCTACATCTTGTTGGTTTCTCTACAGAGATGTGTTCAAGGTGTCCAGAAATATGCAGAAAGAAAAACAGAGTCTTCTCCGACAACTGGAGCTTCTCAGGTAACCTTTACATCTGGACCCAATACCTATACTGAAAATATCAGCAGCGTTTAGAGTCACTGGTGTACTTACCATGGAGGCAGAGCATGCCGCTGGTATAGGGACCATGGTGAGGTGGGGGCTCAGTACCGAATAACATACTCCCACGAGAGGGAGCTTGGTGCTAAGAGACATTTACAGCTGCCATTCATTTCAATAGTAACTGGATATATTCCTATGCACCGAGCTCCTCCTAGTGGTGGCTGCAGGCAGACAGTTTTATCATGTACTGTGTATGAAAGGAAGCACGAGACGGATTTGTATTTGTTTACGCCAGTTGTCTAGTGTATATAAAGAAATATGGTGTTCAGAAAGAGTGCCATATTGATTAAGCACCTGCTCTACTTTTTGCAGCACAGAAATTGAACAAAAAGTATGACTTTTCTACATCTAAATGTGCGGGAATACTGAGTTTTGCTATAGCGCCTTGGCTATCTGTATGCAACCACCTACAGACCATTACCTCACTTGTGTCATCATCTTACCTAAGTCACAGTTACCTGTAGGGATGGAGTTGGGCAGGTGATGAGGAGAGCCTGGTTTCCTTAAGACATGACACTTAGGCCAAAAAGTTCAGTCTTGGTTTCATCAGACTAGAGAATCTTGTTTCTCACAGTCTGGGAGTCCTTTAGGTGCTTTTTTTTTTTTACAAATATTTAAGTGTTCTTTACCGAGGAGATGCTTCTTTTTGGCCACTCTGCAATTGGTGGAGCATTGCAGTGATGGTTGACCTTTTGGAATTTTGTCCCATCTGCACACAGGATCTTTGGAGCCCAGCCAGAGTGACCATTGGGTTCTTGGTCATCTCTCTTTCCTTCTTCCCCGATTACTTAGTTTGATTGAACGGCCAGCTCTGTGAAGAGTCCTGGTCCTTTCAAACGTCTTGCATTTAAGAATTATGGAGGCCACTATGCTCTGTGCAGCAGACATTGTTTGTACTCTCCTCCAGATCTCTGCCTTCACACAATCCTGCTTCTGATCTCTACAGGCAGTTCTCTCCCCCTTATGGCTTGGCTTTTGCTTTCATATGCATTATCAGCTGTGAGACCTTATATAGACGGGGCTGTGTCTGTCCAAATCATGTCCAGTCTACTGAATTAACCACAGATGACTCCAAACTGTAGAAACATCTCAAAGATGATCAAGAGAAATGGGAGCCCCCCAGAGCTAAATTTCAAGTGTCATAGCAAAGGGTCTGAATACTTATGTCCATACAAAAGTTTAGTTTTTCCTTTTTTGATTGCAATTTACACCTTTTGGGCTAAAATTATTTCTTAATTGGTCTTTATTAAAAATGTTCTGTTTGCAGAGTATCAGTTCTCATGTGAAGCCTTATCTCTGACCTACTGACTATATAAACCCACTCATATCAAATTGATAAACACTCATTTTAGGCTACTTTCACACTAGCGGCAGGCCAGATCCGGCAGGTGAAGGGTGCTGCCGGATCCGGACTGCCGCAGGGACATGTGTGGAGCCGGAACCGCGCTCCAGCCCCACACATGTCACACAGTACATACATATACACAGACAAATACACATACATACTTACATGCTCCCGGCAGGTCTCCAGAGCGCAGGAGGAACAGGACGGCGCGCACAGATGACGATTCCCCACAGCGCCCTCTGCTGGGCGCCTGGTGGAATCTTCATCTGTGCGCGCCGTTCTGTTCCTCCTGCGCTCTGGAGACCTGCCGGGGAGCATGTAAGTATGTATGTGTATTTGTATGTGCATATGTCTGTGTATGTTTATGTGTATGTCTGTATTGTGTGTATGTGTGCAGGTGACGGATCCGTTCACCATTGTGTCACACCAAACGGATCTGTCCCCATTGACTTGCATTGGGGGTCATGACGGATCCGTCTTAGTGCGGATGCCTGGACCGGAGAGCAAACCGCAGCATGCTGCGGTTTGTTCTCCGGTCTGAAGACGGAACGGAATGCTTTCAGGAGCCTCCGTTGTCTTCAGTTCAGTTTTGTCCCCATTGACAATGAATGGGGACAAAACTGAAGCGTTTTTTTCCGGTATTGAGCCCCTATGACGGAACTCAATACCGGAATTCTAAAATGCAAGTGTGAAAGTAGCCTAAGCCATATTCTTATCTGAGATAAGGCTTCACAGGAGAAGTGATACTCTGCCAACAGGCTGATATTTTAACCCTTGTATCTCAAAAACAGATGTACATTTTTAATAAAGACTAGAGATGAGCCATTTTAGCCTAAAAGGAGTAATTTGCAACCATAAAAATTGCCTCGAAGGTGTCTATGGCCTTTACGCTATTTCTGGACTTGGATGCCTATTAGTGTGTTAGTATTACCGTACCCAAATATTGACATTTGACGCTTTTCTGCTTGATATGTAATCACAATATGAATCCAGGTAAACATCCAGGGAAATCCAGCCAGTGCCATGTGCACAAGAGGAGTCAACGAAATGTCAGATGGTTTAGCTGGCCTTTGATTTGGGAGATCTTTTTTGCCAGGCAATGACAGACCAGCATAATGCAAAAAGCCGCAGAGGGTGGGGGTGCATTGCTATGTTTGGCTCTGAGCCCACCATCACTAAGGCCCCCTATAGCAGTGCTGCACCCTGCGTCTGTGGCGCTATGCCACCATGTGCTGTCTGTGTAAACATGGCAGAGCTGCTCAGACGTGACCCTATAGTCATGCAGATGTAAAATTTTATTTTCCAGGGAAATGAACAAAAAGCTTCGAGATGAGAAGGACGTGTTTGAAGCAAAAAGGCTGGATATCCTACGGAAGGATGTGACAGACTCTCTCCTGGTGTCTGGAAGCTGCTGCTGCTGCCACTCGAGCTGTGCCGGCAGTGTCCACTGTGATCCTGGATTATGACCACAAGGGGGTGCTAACTGGGTTAGCAATCTGACTGTATAAAATCTGTAGTATAGTCTAGTTCTGTATGGATGTGTATATGTATATATTATCTGTGTCTTACATGTATATACGGAGGAGTGACATGTATATAAATAGGTGAAAGCATTAGGATAGGTACGAGGGGATGTCGGGCTAATGGGGGACAGAACAATTTACCCAAAGGGACTGTGCTTACAGCAGGAAGAAAGACCCGATATAACGCACAGCTCCCTGTGATATTGTACCCCAGGATCTTACACAACGTGCTTCCATTACAGCTCAAATATTAAAGGGTTTTGAGATTATTTTTTTAAATAAATTAGTTTTTAATATTTTCTTTTTTTGTCTTTCATTCAGTGACTTTGGGAGGGGCTCATGTGACACATTCTTCTTCATACCCTCTGCCTTAAAGCCTGGTACACACACAGCTGTTTGGTGCAGTTTTTTTCTGTAGTAAATCACATAGATTTATGAAAACTGTCTAAAAGAAAAACTGTCTTTGTTGCACATAGTAACCAATCATCGTGGAGCTTTCACTTTTTAAAAGCAGAATATGAAATCAAACCTGCGCTGTGATTGGTTGCTATAAGCAACAAGGACAGATGTTCTATGTCAGTTTCATAACTCTCCCTCTTACAGTTAAAGGGGATCATCCGTGCGCTTTCTGCATCTGTGGGGGAGATTTATCAAACTGGTGTAAAGTAGAACTGGCTTAGTTATCCATAGCAACCAATCAGATTCCACCTTTCATTTTTCAGAGCTCTTTTGGAAAATGAAAGGTGGAATCTGATTGGTTGCTATGGACAACTAAGCCAGTTCTACTTTACACCAGTTTGATAATTCTCCCCCCATAAGTCTGTTACGCAAAACAGATATAATCCGTCTGCAAAATACTGACCCGTTGAAATCAATGGGTCCGCAAAGAAAATGTGAACAGTACACGGACCATATTTTGTGGATCCACTATTTGCAGATTGCAAAATGGCGCATGGGTTGTATCAGAAATTGCAGCTTAAAGGGCATCTGTCAGCAGATTTGTACCTATGACACTGGCTGACCTGTCACATGTGCGCTTGGCAGCTGAAGGCATCTGTGTTGGTCCCGTGTTCATATGTGCCTGCATTGCTGAGAAAAATAAAGTTTTAACATATGCAAATGAGCCTCTAGGAGCAACGGGGGCGTTGTCATTACAACTAGAGGCTCATTTGAATATAATAAAACATAATCTTTCTCGGGGGCGTGGCTAGCAGCGGAGCGTGAAGGACGCATGGTGGCTCTGCTCCTGATGGCCTGGGGATAATCCTACCTCATCCCAGCGATCCCGCATTTTTCTAAGTATAGCTCCTAAGAGCTGAAGGCCCCCCTGCCACGCCGCATCATCTCGAGCCAGGTCCGACATCCGGCGGCCTGAGGAGAGCCGGAATAACATCGCGGCCTACCCGCCGGGTTGAAGCCTTACCCGAGGCACAGTCGGGAGTCCGGTCAACGCAGGAGGGCTCACTCCTCCGAATCCATTGTGGGAGGACAGCTCAGGTGAAATACTCACCCGAAGAACAGGTGAGCGGGTCCACGGGCCCCCCTTCAGCAAGTCTTCTGCTACGGTCCCGGCGGCCATCTTTAATACAGTCGGCCCTTACCTGCCAGCGTGATCAGAGTCCCAGTGGCCTCCTCACAGTCCTAGGCACGCTTCTACTGGCTTCCTCATCTGCTCCAGAGCGAGCTAATACAGCTATATTAGCGAGGAGCTTCTCAGGGGGGTCCTGGCCCGACTTCTTGATCCTTTGTTCATTTAAAGGGACAGTATGCCAATTTAGGAGACCCCATGCTTTTGCTTCACTAATCTACCCTAGTCTCCTGATGTGGGTCCTCTACATGCAGTATCAATTCCTACCCTTCACAGCAATGTGATATCTCTGCAGCTTTAACCGTCTCTTCACTCAGTGTAAGCAATTAACGGTTGGCTATGGTGAAATACGGGCAACCTGTGTCCAAAATTGCTGTTCCATGCTCTAAAGTCTCTCACCCCAAAGGAAATATGGAGAAATTTATTACTAAGCCAAATGTAAGCCCTGATGCTCCGCTCCCAGGGGCCTCTCCTTCAGGCATAGCGGATTTGAACCCATCTGAGGAATCTCTCTTTTCTGAGTCAGAGCAACCTCTATCTAGATCTTTCTTCCAGCAAGCTTTAGCTAAGGCCTTATCCCCTCTGGCTCACGACCTTCAAGAGATTAAACAAGACCTGCGACATATTGGTCACCGTGTGGATGCTTTAGAGGAAACAGTGTCTGACATATGCCATCATACGAGAGAAGTTGCTACCCGCTTCCATTCTTGTCAGGAACAATTTAATATGCTTTATACCCAGGTGGAAGACCAAGATAATCGCAATAGGCGTAATAATTTGAGAATCCGCGGACTTCCTGAAACTTATCCCGCAGAATCACTCATGAGTACGGTTAAGCAACTTGCTATCACTTTCCTGGGGGAAGATTATCCTCGCCCTATTGAAATAGAGAGAGCACACAGGGCCTTGCGGCCTCGGCCAGGCCCTTCTGAACCGCCTAGAGATGTGATCTGTAGATTTCTTGACTTTAGAGTTAAAGAGGACATACTACGAAAGGCTAGGGATGCCTCGCATTGGGACTTTGAGGGTCATCAGCTTAGCTTGTTTCAGGATTTGGCACCAGTTACTCTATACAAGCGAAGGAAATTAAAGCCTTTAACAGATCTTCTGCGATCAAAGAAAATCCTATATCGGTGGCTTTTCCCGTTTGGTCTTGCTACCATGATAAATGGGAAAAGATTCATGATCCGTCATTATGGAGATCTTACTGAACTTTTGCCTGCGCTTGGGGACCCGATGATCACCATTGACGACTGGGCGACAGTTCAAGATCTGGATGATATACCTATCTTATCTGCTCCGTCCCCCTGGTCTATGGTGCAGCCGAACAAAGCTAGCAAATCCAAAAAAAGGGGCGGTCGTGGCCCCTCTGGAAATCTCCCTGCTGAGGGCACCTGAAAGATCCATTGGCTTCTCTTATGTTGCTTATTGCACCCTAACAGGCTGTCGCAAGAATTGATTGGCATATTACTTATGTTGATTCTGTTTAGATGCTAACTGTATCTTTACCTAGGTTTTATCCCAGGTTGCTTCTAACCTTTCACCATCTTGTTACTGTGAAGATTGTACTAATTCTTTACGTATACATGACATTTTAGTTGTATCATACATTTCATATTTTATACTATATCTACATTTGAGTGTTGTTGGTGATGACCCACGTCACTGATTCTCCTGTTCTCTCACTCATGACTCTCATTGCGCCTTTAAAGATTTTGGGCGCTCTCAGATCCGTATCCGGATCGCTCTGGCTTTATTGCCAGTTAGTTTTCTGTTCCTTTTTGTTTTTTAACTCTATATATGTTTTTGTTCACAAGGGTCACGGTTGCACTGCCGATCTATACTTAGCTCTGAATCTCCCCTCCTCCTTATGCTTCGTACGAAAGGTTTACTCTTGTAAAATATCATGGTTCTGAGGTTGATGTCTATCAATGTGAAGGGTCTCAATTCCCCATTTAAACGAGCGACACTGTGGTCAGAGGCCAACAAAACGAAATGTGACATATTACTGGCCCAAGAAACACATTTGTTGGCCCCTGATACATATAGATGTTCAAATAGACACTTTCCTCATCTATTCTTTGCCTCCGCATTGGTCAAGAGGGTGGGTGTCCTTATTGGGATTAGGCGCTCGGTACATTTTAAGCTGCATCAGTCTGTCATTGACCCGGCTGGTCGATTTATCATTCTTCTATGTTCCATAAATCATATTGATTATACACTTGCTAATGTCTATGTACCTAATTCTCATCAATTATCTTTTATAAACCGCTTTTTTAAGAAACTTTTGAAAATGGCGCGGGGCTCTATTATCCTAGGAGGGGATTTCAAAACATAATCTTTCTCAGCAATGCGGGTACATATGAACATGGGACCAAAACAGATGGCTTCAGATGCCAAGCGCACATGTAACAGGTCAGCCAGTGTCATAGGTACAGAACTGCTGACAGATGCCCTTTAAACTCCATTAAAGGGGTTGACGAGCTGTAATACCATACACTGCCTGAGGTGAAAAACATATCAAAACACTGAACGCAATCATAGACAAAACAGACTGAACTTGCGTGCAAAATCATCAGTTTTTTAATGAACAGATCCTGACACAATCCGTATCGCTCATGTCAGAGGGTCCTTATATAGAGTAATACCTGTTGCATTCTTCTGGGAGGGGGGGTGCAGGTGTTCTATGTGAAGTTGGCCAGTATGGATAATATATGGTGGCCATGCCAGGGTACTGCAGCTCAGCTCCCTTTGAAGTGAATGGGAGCTGAGCTGCAGTAAGCCAGTGCTGGAAACTACACAGTGGATATAGCCTTCAGGTTCTGTCCACGATATAGTTTGGCCAGTGTGGGTGCTGAGTGTCTAACCCCCACCATTCTGATATTGATGACCTATCCTAAGGACAGACCGTCCATATCTAAGTCCTGTAAAACCCCTTTAAACACTAATACCACCACAGTACCATCTCAGTAACAGTGCAAACAGTGTCTCCTTTCAAACCGCCACTAGGGGGAACTCACTACATACATTTGGCCACACAGGGCAGGACAATTCACACCACTGATTACCTGGGTACTTAGTGCACTTTGCATGTTGGCGCTGTATGAAACTACCTGACTGCCATAGGCGTATTTGATGATATGAAACAGAAGCCTGAATCTCATAACATGGTGGATCCTCAAAGATTGACTTAAGCTCTGCAGCAATGGGTGCTTCCGGGCATTCTCCAAGACCAAAGAGAATGCTTTTCACAAACAGTTGAGGTGACTTGTATGTTGCTTGCGTGCCGAAATATACTGTGGCAGGATTCCAATCAGTACAAAACCACCTTTATGGACCATAGCCCTAATGGACTCATACCCTTGGAGGACACACTTGCACGCACACCCTCACTAGCTGATGTCCATGGTTGCACACTTGACACACGAATGAAGCCATCATGGCCGCCAGGGAACAGCCAGAGCCCTTTGTGATGTCATCATCCCTGAAAGCTGATAGGCCCCCTTGTGACACATGCAGTGTTCTGTTAATGCAGATTTTCGGGGTGGGGGTGGGGGGGTGCCACTTTGATTTGCAGTTGGACAGACCTGTCAATTCAATAAATTAGCATTGTCTTGAATGGGTGGGATTGTGACAGAAAACCTAATCTCCATGCATGGCGGCTTGCAGCTGCACCGGAGCACTGGGCTGGATACTGCTTTTGGAAACCTGGACCAGGAAGGACAGGCATAGTGTTACTGAGAGAAGTGCAGTACCATCACAGTGCATGGATCTGACAGATCAGGCTCGTTCTCCATCTCCTTGGCCAAAAAATCCATTGGAAGTATGGAATACGATACAAGGGGGAGCAGCAGACACTAAACTGGTGAACTGGTCAACCCAGTGCAGTGGCCAAGAAACCACAACCAAAAATTATATTGCACCGTTGGTGGCCGATTGGTACCTCCTTGAAGCAACAGTGGGTGCACGCAAGCAGTCCCAAGCCCAGAGGGCCATCTTGTCAAAAACTGGTGACACGGTTTGTCTGTTTTGGGCTAGCCAAGATAGGGAGTGGCAGGATTCCAGTTCGCATAAAACCGCCTTTTTGGACCATGTCCCTCCTATATAGATGCACAGCCTCTGCTGACACAAACCCATCCTCACAGGCTGATGTGCACGGTTGCACACTTGACTGACGAATGAAGCCTTCATACGTGCTGCCAGGAAGGTAAACAGCTGGGGCCCTTTGTGATGTCATCATCTGTGGATGCTGAAGAGCCCCATTATGAGATGTGCAGTCTTCTGTCTATGCTAATTTTCATGGGGGATGCCATACTGTTTTTCTCGAGGCTACCATTTACAGTTGGACAGACCTGTCAATCCAATGAATTAGCATTGTTGTGAATGGGTTGTAATGCAACAGCAGAAGCCAGCAAGTAGACAATCTGGTCTCCACACATAGCTGCCCGTAGCTGCATCAGAGGGCCAGGCTTTGTCATGCTTTCAGAATCCTGGACCACGAAGGGCAGGTGCAACGGTGCTGCAGGAAGGGATGGTTCTAGCATGATGCGTGCATTGGAGAGATCAGACTCGTTCTCCATCTCATTGGCCTATTGTACATATGGTATCTCACGAAAGGGGGGCCCAAAAACACTAAACAGATGTGAACCCGCAACACAGTAGCCAAGAAACAACAACCAGAAAAGGTTCCAGATTGGTGCCCTCTTGAACCAACGTCAGGTGCACCTTGGCACGCTCCAAGCCCAAGGGGCCATCCAGGAACGATTGGTTAAGACGGCTTGTCTGTTCTGTACTTACCAAAATACGCTGCAGTAGTATTATAATCTGCACAAAAACACCTTTTCAGACCATGACCCTCCCTCCAAGACCCACACACTTGCGCACACACACAAATCTTCACTTGCAGATGTGTGTGGTTCACTTAACTGAAGAATGAAGCTGGTCATGGCTGTTGTCAGGGAAGTAAGCAGTAGGGCCCTTTGTGATGTCATCTTCCCTGAATTGTGACACATGCAGAGTTTTATCTATTCAAATTTTCATGGGGGCTGCCACCTTGATTGCCACATTGATCGCTCTCCATATTCCTGTCCCAAAAAAACATGGAAGGTATAATATTTGACCAGTGTCAGGCAGGGGTGCCTAGGACGCCTCCCTAGGTTTTGTACACTGCTGAGATCAGACCCTCAATGTTTATAAGACCCCCAATCAGACCTCAGATCAGACCCTAATGTGAATGACCCCCAATCAGACCCAGCATTGGACTGAGGCTCCTTGGGCCCACCAGAGGATCTAATGATTCTGAGGGCCCACCCTCCATGTATATATGACCTTACAGGGGTTATCCCATGACTATAATATAATAATTAGGGGTCCATTATTGTCAGGGTTTGGGCGCACCAGAGGATCCTCTGGTGGGCCAGTCCAACCCTGGCTGGATCTTGCTTACAGAAACCTGGACCAGAACGGGCAGGTGAAGTGGACATGGGGGAAGTATGGTACCAACACAATGCGCTGATTTGACCTTTCAGACTTGTTCTCCATCTTCCTGGCCCAAAAATTAATTGTATGTTTGTATCTTCGTTTCCAATATAAACAGAAACCATGAGGCAGCGCTGGATCAGTTGCCCAGTGGACACAGGAGGCGCCCAGCAGACCGTATTGACTAATAGGGGGAGCTTTATCAAAACTGGTGTAAAACTGGCTTAGTTGTCCATAGCAACCAATCAGATTCCACCTTTCATTTTTCAGAGCTCTTTTGGAAAATGAAAGGTAGAATCTTATTGGTTGCTGTGGACAACTAAGTCAGTTTTCCTTTACACCAGTTTTGATAAATCTCCCCCATAGTCTTTATAACGCCGGCATGTTCAACAGCCTTTCACAATAAGATGGGGTCTTCAGGGGTCCGCTGGAGATGGTTCAGTATTAACTGTGCATTTTGATGGGCAGTATTATTTTGATAAATGTCTGCCCATGGGCTTTTCCTTATCCTCTTTTTATTTTGAGCCCTTTTCGGCCTTTCTTCACTGGGTTACAATGTCGTCAGGGGTTAAAAAAGGTCAGATGTTACACTATTTGGATGATCTCCTTTTTATTGGTCCTCCAGATTCAGATATTTGTTTCTTGATGCTTAACAGGTTTTTTTTAGGTTTGCAGTTATTTTGGCATTCCATTGGCGCATGACAGAACTCTCCTTCCATGTTGTGGGATTGATTTTTTAGGGATTTTGACTGACACTGAGTTGATGAGTTTTGGTTGCCTTTGGATAAAATTAAGAGGATATTGGTCTTGATTCTGCATATGCTGGAGGTTAAGAAGACTACTTTGAGGGATTTACAGTCTTTATTGGGTTTGTTTGTTTTTGCTTCTAAAGTTATCCCAATTGGTCGGATTTTTGCTAGATGTTTGTATATGGCTGCTAGTGGCTCTAAGTCTCCTAAGTGTCATATTTGTTTCTTTAGGCAGTTGAAAGAAGATTTTAGAACTTTGGGAAGACTTTTTGATTCATTTTAATGGCCGTAGTAGAGTAAATTTGTTGAGGCCGGGTCATTAGGTCTGTTTACGGACTCATCCGGCTCATGGGGACATGGCCAGTGGTCTCCTGAACCATGGCATGACACGTGGCGTTCAGCGGGGATGCTTAAAAGTGTTGTTTTGTTAGAGTTGTTCCTTATAGTTGTAGCTTTAGTTATTTGGGGTGAGATTTTACTGAATAAGAAGGTACTGCTACATAATTGCGGGGTTTTGTTCGCAATTAACTGTTTATCATCCAATAGTCCTAAGGCTTTTTTGTTGTTACTTTTTTTGGTTCGTTGTTGCCTATCTAGAAATGTCTGGCTTAAAGCAACTGATATTCCTGGAAAATCCAATCTTATAGCGGACTCTCTTTCTCGTGTGCAGTGGGAGTTTTTTTCGTGTGCAGTTTTTCATCCTAGTTTCAGAGGCGGATCTGTGGAGTCTAATGGGTCATTGATCAGTGACCAGATTCAGGGTCTGTTGGCTCCGAATACCTGGGATCAGTATGTCTTTGCATGGTGGAAGTGGTGCTTATTCTGTTCAACTAGATATGTTGAAGAGTTTACTTATAGTGTTGATTTGTGGTTTTATCAATCAAGGTTTGGGGTTTGCTTCTACCAACAAAGGTTTAGCTGGAATGTCTTTTGTCTTTAAATTGTCAGATTTTCCTGAATATGGAACAGAATTGGACCTCCTAAGACCTTTCAAAACCTGTTTTATAAAAAATGAACTATTAAAGGGGTTGTCCCCATCACAGACAATGGGGTCATATCGCTAGGATATTCCCCTATTGTCTGACAGGGGCAGGTCCCACCTCTGGGACCAGCACCTACAAGGAAAATGGAATGGGGAGAGCTCTGGCTGGAGGACCTCAGATTTCCCAGGGTCCGTCCAACACCAAGCGCTGCTCACATAGAAGTGAATGGGAGCGCGCTGCGCATGCGTGGCCACCGCTCCCATTCATTTCTATGGGGCAGATTGAAATAGCTGAGCCAGCGCTCGGCTATATTCGGCGGCCCCATTGAAATGAATTGAGGGCGGCTGCACATGCGCAGTGCAGCCTCCATTCATTTCCCCGCTCAGTTCTCGTTGTAAGTGCTGGTCCCAGAGGTTGGACCCGCACCTATTAGACAATGGGGGCATATCCTAGCAATATGCCCTCATTGTCTGTGATGGGACAACCCCTTTAATAGTTCATTTTTTATAAAACAGGTTTTGAAAGGTCTTAGGAGATCCAGTTCTGTTCCATATTCAAGACGTCCAATTCCAGTTCAATTGTTGATTCACGTTGTTTCAGCCTTGCAGCACTGTTCGTTGTCTAGCTATGAATTTATTTTGTTTCGGTGTACCGTACCTTTGTTTTGGCATTCATTGGTGATTTACACGTTAGTGAGCTTGTTTCCCCTAATACGATCTAAGACGGATCAGTGGGGAGAAGGTCGTTGGTTGAGGATTGGTCAATTTTAGGGTCACCGCTGTGTCCGTATTTTTCTGTTGTGGAATTTCTTTGGATACGCTTGGATGCTTATACGGGTTGTCTCATCTCAGGCAATGGAGGCACAGTGAGGGCATAACTAGTATTTGGTGGCATAAAGGGGGACAAATTACTATGGGGGGCATATGGGTATGTACAGGGGCATAGCCCCAAGGCTCATGGGCCCTGGTGCAAGAGTTCAGCTTGGGCCCCCTGCCCATCAGTGCTTAGTGTGTTTTCTTATGCGGCACAAGTGTCTTTGGGCCCCTTTAGGTTCCTGGGCCCGGTATCGACTACTACCTCTGCACCCCCTATAGCTACGCCCATGGGTATGTATAGTTATGTTTTCAGCAGAGTTAGAGGCATGGCCTAGTATGAAAAAAATTTTTGCAGCGCATATTGTCCCTCTTTGTGGTTTTCAAAAGTTGGGAGGTATGGAGGACTACTGTCTGGCTAAAGGCAGACCTCCATGAGCCCTGTAGAATATTTGCCAGCTCTTTCAGGAGTCTGGGAAGTCTACTCTCCTTCACTGAGAGTTTTGGCAAGTATGTTTAAACGTAGTGTCTTATGCAGGTGTGAACACCTCTTGACAATGGGGTCTGTCAGGGTAGGTACTAACAAGGTACTGTAATAGCAGCTGTACTGCTTGTTACCAAACTTTCTGAGAAACAAAAAAAGTGACTCCATAGCATATTCAGCATCCTGACAGAAGAGGAGCGGACTTGTGAGACCTCCTCCACTAATGTCATGGTTTATACACCAGGAAGAAGAGCCGTGCAGTGCCCTCTAGCACCAGCAGGTGGCGCCTCCTCTCTGGCCGCGCACGTCGCTGCTGAGGTGTGGCTTGTGAGGAGCCGCTGCCCTTCTTCTGGCTCCGGGGTGTCCGCCTCTCAGTGTCCGGAGGATTAGCTCGGGAAGTCTGGGAGATCTGTAGCCGCTGTCTGACGTGATACAGTGACCGAGGAAGGAGCGAGGAGACCCGGGGTGAGTGCGGTTCGGCTCCAGGGCTTTGTGTGGCTGCAGCAGGCGGTGTGCTGTAGGGATTACTGCAGGCAGAGGGGCTAAGGGATGTGTATGTATATATATATATATATATATATTTATTATACAGGTGGTTGTGCTCTGTAGTTCACATGGTCTGTACTGCAGACAGTAGATTGTTGGTTGGTTGTCCTCTTTATTAGAAGGGCCCTTATGGTAAGTAGTCACAGGGTGACCTACCGCTGGGACCTCCAGCTGTCATCTGTGGGGGAACCCTGCAGAAAGTGTTTGCTCTCCCTGCAGCGCCACCATAGGGGGAAATTACACATTGCATGTGGCACATAGAAATCAATGGGCTGCCCATGGAAGGCCTCTTTCCCACCTGGTGACATCCTTGACAAGATCCGCGTTTGGTCCATGTGTCTGTTTTTTGCCCCTGTATTCCATATACATTGCTAGGCTGAACGTGAATTTCCAGAGCATCTCCTACCAATGGTCCATGAAGACCATGGACCAAACACTGATGGGTGTGAGGGATCCGTAATCTTGTTAAAAAGTGGGGCGTGCTTCCGTGGTGTCACCGTGGAACTCAGGTCTGTGGAAAACCATTGGTGTGTGAATACACTCCTTAAAGTCAATGAATAGGTGAGTGGTCTGTGGAGATCTCGTATGGCGTACAGCTCATGGTAGGATTGTCGGGGGTCTGACATCTGGGACTCTTTCTGATATTGAGGGTCCTTTGTCCCTGGTAGAAGCTCTGCAGCGATCTATGATGTGACCTACGGCGTGAATGCGGCTGTAACGCCTAAATAGCCCCGTGGCCCCTTTATTTTTAGGGCTGTCGTGTCTGGACAGTTGTATGGCCACCAATCGGCAAATCGTAGTCCTTCTAACAGTTGGGACCCCTCCTCACCGGATTATATGATTTAAAGGGCCTATTGCTGGGTTATGCCATCACATTATGATTGTGTGTGTTTTTTGGGGGGGTCTGATATGTGGGACCCCCACCTATTCTGAGAATGAAGGGGCTATGATGCAGTCAGTTCAGGCGATTCGGCTGACACATGGACCACGTTTCCTGGACCGAGCCCTAAGTCCATCTTGTCATTCAGCTAGAACTTACACCGGTTACAGACTTGAAGACCAAGGGTTGATGGTGACTCGAGGAGCATGTTCTGACCCACCATCGGAGGTGGCCCATTTGGTCTCCCCTCTCTCTGCACTGGCACGGGACTTGCCTTCTTGTGTAAGTCGCCTAGTTGGCTCTGAAATGGTTAAGTGAGGCTCTGATATGAGGATCTACATACAAGATATGGGCTGTGTGGTGGGAGGCATGCTAGGAATGCTAGGACTGGTGACCGTCACTACAATGGCTTCCCTCAGGGCGCTCCTCCACACAGGTAACAGGCAGAATATGTCGCCTGGGGAGACACTGAGGTAGTGTCCTAGGTGCACGTCAGTGCGGTGACTTTGCTACGTGAGGTGTATTTCCTGGAGTTTTTTTTTGCTAATGAAGGACGTCAGTCAGTAGGAGGTTCAGCTGCTGAAAGTAAAAAAAATAAAAATCTGTAAAGTAAAATATGGAAATGTAGATTCTGGCGGCGGGAAAGAATTGGATAGCTGGAGAAAACGGAAAACGCAGGTGGACAGAGGCGCTATTCCTAATAGATTAATGTTTTATGGAAAACATACATAAAAAGATGGAAACGTGCAACGCGTTTCATGTGACTTTTATGCATGTTTTAAGCAATTTTATATAAACTTTGCAATCTATCGGCGGTGGCGTCCGTGTACCCTTATCCGTTTTCTGCTGTTATCTGGATCTCTGGAATCTCCTGTAGGAGGGAGCCGCTCCACGACAGATAGGCCCACACCAGGGTCGTGCCAGGAGAGCACACCTCATTTTGGTAGTCGCGTATTACTGTATTGTGTTTTGTGTTACACCATGGAGCGCCTGGGTTTTTTTTTTTTTTTTAATTCACGGCAGGAATTGGCTTGGGAAGAGAGCACCCTAATCGGCGTGAGGAGTCGTATAGGCCATACATGCTCCTCTGGAATTCTGGGAAGAAAGGGATGCAAATGAGCTCTTAACAAGCTCCGCCTCTGATGTCACCAGAAGTGAGGCAGCTATCCTGTAAGGCCCCATTCAGATGACCGTGTTTCACTGTACGGCGGCGGCCTCAGGAAGTGCACCGCGTCATAGCAACCAATGACGCTGTGCGCTCCCGTCCTCTGGGGCAGCACAGGCCGGGCTTTCACTGTCCCTATACGGCCGTGAAACACGGTCGTCTGAATGGGGCCTAAGTCAGTGTTTGACACTTTGAATAAGCCAGCGTCTCATCTGCAGACAGCTGTTTCAGGGTGATTGCCCCTCATCAGAGCAGAGAGTACTGGGTGAGAGATGTGGAAGGGGGTATTTTTATTTATTTAATTATTATTTTTTTGTTCATACTCTTAATGGGGTATTCCCGTCTGGGACATTAGGCCAGGAGCACACATGACGGAAAATCCAGCAGAAAAAAAATACACAACAAAGCCGCACATTATATGCGTTTTTTTTCCTGCGGAAAAGCCACAGGGTGAAATCTGCAAGAGAAATCCGCTGTATAAGTTGACATTCTGCAGGTTTCATATCTGCAATATCTCTGCTTTTGTAATTTTTTTTTTTCATGCAGATTGTGGATGAGAATTTTGAAATTGTCATCCACTTTGCTGATACTGTACAATACCGCGGTCTAACCGCATGAAAATCCGCAGCTAATCAGTCACGTGTGACCCCGGCCCTAGGTGTACATCACTAGGATATGCCGTCAGTGACAGATAGCTGTCTAACATACACCGCCCCCCCTTTCCTCTGTCGGTAGATCTCCATTAACTGGCACCAGTTGATCTGCGCTCTTTGCCACGTGGCGGTGTGAAGTGACGCCTCTGTGGCCATCACGTTACCATACCACATTCCTAACAGATAACGGGTGATGCCCCTCTTTCATCGTGACCATGATGGCGGCCAGTTCAGTCATGTCAACCTCCTTCCAGAAACATCCATCAGTCGGGGCTGCTCCCACGGACCCCAGGCTTCCGTTCATTTCAATGGCTGACATGTAATACCTTGTCTCGTGACCACCTCTTCAAGATGGCGGCTGTCCTGCCCGCCGTGTCCTCTGTACGTACCAGTGATAGGAGAGCGGAGTTAAGGGGGGCACTGAGTTGTGGTCAGATGCAGTGTAATTGCCTGGTACTATGGGCGCTGCTTTAGCGGTAATGGCGTGGCACAGTCTTGTGGGTTAATCTTCGGGGGCCACGTTGCTCCTGTTTCTTTTGCTATTGCTTTTAATTCTTTGAAGTTGCCGCGCGTTATAATAATAATTGTTGCCGGCAGACATCTTCACAGTAATTGTTCCTCCCATTCAACACAAGCTCTTTGTTCTGGAGGAGCGCGTGAATACTTCACCATCCAAAGTCCACCCTGGGTGTTATGTTTCATGTACAGTGGGTGTGACGGGTCGGATTCATAGCAGGATTCAGCACCAAGGCCTCTTTCCTCCAGCGATACGGATTGTGACAGGATCTGTTCTGGGGAAAAACCATGGTTCAATCAGTTTTTTCCTGGGACTGCATTTTTTCCCATCCAGATTGTATCCGCTTTTCACGCGTGTGAAGAATAACAATCTACATCACTGAAAAACACAGTGTCCGGATGTCTTCTATTTTTCACACAAATCCCATTCATTTCTAGGGGCCAGAGCTGCGTGAAAAATGGACCATATAGAACATGAATGTAGAGATGATAGGTGAAAAACATGTACACAGAGCCCTAGAAATGAATGGGTCAGGATTCAGTCCGGTAGCTGTCTGTACGCCCCACGCATCGCATCCGGACGGAAAACTCCCTCGTGTGAAAGAGGCCTAAAATTACCTTTACCGGGTTTCAAAACAGAAAATCCAGGTCAATATCCGCACGGAAAAAAAAAACCGCAAAGTGTACATAAGAGTTGTCCTATCACTTTGCTGGTGCTGTATTAGGGCTCATGCACACGAACGTATTTTCTTTCCGCGTCCGTTCCGGGTTTTTTTTTGCGGACCGTATGCGGAACCATTCACTTCAATGGGTCCGCAAAAAAAAAACGGAAGTTACTCCGTGTGCATTCCGTTTCCGTAGGTCCGTATTTCCGTTCCGCAAAAAAGTAGAACCTGTCCTATTATTGTCCGCATTACGGACAAGGATAGTACTGTTCTATTAGGGGCCAGATGTTCCGTTCCGCAAAATACGGAATGCACACGTATTTTTTGCGGATCCGGTTTTGCAGACCGCAAAATACATACGGTCGTGTGCATGAGGCCTTAGGCTGCATTCACACAACCGTATGGATTCTGTGGTCCACCAAAGCAAAATACGGATGAAATCCAATCCTCAGCAAGTCAATTGTTTGTGTGGATTTTGGACAAATCTGCGTCAAAATCTGTGGATTTTGGGTGTGGACTTGGTGCAACTGCAATAAAATCCTACAGTGCTAGGAGCAGGTACGCCTGGGGTATGTTCACACAGAATAATACACTTACTGAATATTACCAGCCTGAGTAGAGGCCTCTCAGATCCGGTCGTTTTGATGCCAGTATGCTGCAGATACCGCTCCAGCCTCCTACTTCGTGCAGGACTTTTTTTCCCATCTAAAATAACGGATATCATGGCTAAAACGGATGCAGAATGTGCACAACTGAGTATAACGGATGGTTAACACACAGGATCTCTTTTTTTTTTTTTTTTTTTTCTGACTGAACAGAAGACTGAGGCCTCATTAACACGACCGTTTGTGCGGATCTGCAAAACACGGACGCCAGCCACGTGCCTTCTGCATTTGGCGGATCGAAGTGTCCTTTTCCGTGATAGAAATGCCCATTGAAATGAATGGGTCTGCATCCGATCCGCCAAATTGCAGAATGCATGCGGACAGAAAAATACAGTCATGTGAATGGGCCCTAAACGGTGACGTGAACCCGGCCTTATCGCATCAAAATACGTCCTGAGTTTTGCGCCAGTTTGGTTTTTACAGGAGAAACGCATTTCTTTTATGCTTCACCTGTAAAAATTGCAAGTAAAACCGCATGCATTAGTTTTTTCCGGAGCACCTTCAGACCCTACATGTGAATACGCCCCGATGAGAAGACGACGTTGCTGCATTTCCCACAGTTCTCCTGGGATTTCTTTAGCCGGAGCATTTTCTGCTGAGGCCAGAATTCTTAGTCTAATTAATCGCTGAAGACAGAAGAACTAAGGAGCGCTGTTTGTGTAGCTGTAACCCTTTGATGGCCAAATTGGGGAGGGGGGGGGTGTACAAAATAGGAGAAGCAGGTGGCAGCAGAAACTGCAGCAAAGCAAATAAAATGAGTACAATGGAGCAGATGTGCCAGAGGCGCTCAGAACTGTATGAGGCCTCGTACATGCCGCTGTATTATGGAGAAGTGTTTCATTTCTTAAAGGGGTGGCCCATAAGACAACTGTCTGCAGGATAGCGGAAAGGTATGGGGCTGCCGGAGATAGGCGAGCGCTTGTATTTGGTTATCTCTGGAAGTCTTATAGAGTTGAATAGACGGCTGACACACCTACATGTCTGCCACTCCATTCAGGCATGGAGCATGGGCTTCCATTCTCATAATTGGCGAGGGCCCCCATCAATAAGACACTTATCCTATAGGACTGTGATGGCTAACCTCCAACACTCCAGCTGTGGTAAAACTACAACTCCCAAGATGCACACTTGCTTGGCTGTTCTCAGAACTCCATAGAAATGAATGGAGCATGCTGGGAGTTGTAGGTTCAAAGCTGGAGTGCCGGACGTTAGCCGTCACTTCTGTAGGAGTATAGTGCCTATCTAGCGTCAGACTGTGCAGGGACGCACCCTGTTGACAGGGGGAATAACGCCAAGTTGTCGATTTAGGCTCCATTCACACGTCCTGTTTTGCTTTCCTGATTCGATCCTGATCTGGATCCATTCATTTCAATGGGTCCTGAAAAAATCAGGATCGAATCAGGAAAGAAAAACAGGACGTGTGAATGGAGCCTTATTCATATGTTTCCAGGAGGAATAACAGAGGAACAGTACAGCTCAGATTCTGTGAAAAGATGCTTGACGTATTTCCTGTAATAGACAGGATGGGGATACTGTACCTTTTAAAAGAGCTGTCTGGGCTACAAATACCGGATAGGTCATCAGTATCAGATCAGTGGGGGACCGTTCCCCGGGACACCTGCTGATCAGTTGTTTGAAAGGGTTGTGGTGCTTGTGCGAGCGCTGCGTTCTCTTCAGCGTTTACCGTCTCCCTTGTAGCGGTGGTGCACTGCCACTACAAGAGAGATGGCTCTGAAGAGAACGCAGCGCTCGCACAAGCACCACAACCCCTTCAAACAGCTGATTGGCAGGTGTCCCGGGGAATGGTCCCCCGCTGATCTGATATTGATGACATCCCCTGAGCAGTGGTCATCGATATCTGTAGCCAGAAGAAGCCCTTTAAATAGATGTGTAATAGAGGCAGGAGGGTATATTCAGATCTGGCAGTATTTTTCAGCTGCCCAGAAACAGTGCAGCTGTATGAGGAGGAGACATGGCATTATCGATCCCTTGTTCACATACTGTGGAGGAGATTGCTGAACGAGCAGCCGACTGTCAGGAAGGAAGTGACTATCGGCTTCTCCTCGCTCGGTGTAAATGCTTCCTTCTATGCCCGCAGTTCACACTGCTGCGTCTTCCATTCAGTGACTTTCAGGTGGTCAAAGGAACTGCCAGGGAATATGGGACAGGGTGGAGACAGAGATAACTACAGTCGAGATCGCTGCTGGTTAATGGCGCTTACAAAGCGTCGGCTTCAACGGGGGCGTGACTGTGACTTCACAGGGAAGGTAATATGAATGCAGATATTCGCAGGAAATATGAATCACTAGGAGAAATGAATCATGACCGGCAGGACGTCGCTCATGGAAAATTCTTCCCTGTGTTCTCTTTTCGGCCGCTCATTGCTGCAATCTCCGGGAGAGAATATCAAACGCCTCCCGCCCACATTGTGGTGAATTCTGTGTCAAGATCCACAGGAAAACTGTGTGCGCTCCGCTTCTACAAGGAAAAAGAACTTGTGTGGAATTTCTGGAGGCTCGGCCTCGGATTTCTGCCCCGGCTTCTCTCATTAGAGGCTCATTCTTCAGCCTGACAGCTCAGCTGTCTGAACAAGCCCCTATTCCTTGTATAATAAAAAGTTCTACAATGTTCCGGTTACACTACCTCCAGAACTAGCTGATCAGGGATGGTCAACCCTGTTTGAAAACTACAACTCCCAGCATGCCCTAATAGCTGTAGGCTGTGCAGGTATGCTGGGAATTGTAGTTCTGCAACAGCTGGAGGGCCGCAGGTTGAGCCTCCCTGCACTAAATGGTTAAAGGGTTTCTACAGTTTTTAAAAACTGATGATCTATCCTCTGGATAGATCATCAGCACCTGATCGGCGGGGGTCCGACATCCGGGGCCCCCGCCGATCAGCTGTTTGAGAAGGCAGCGGCACTGCAGGAGCGCCGCAGCCTTCTCTGTGTTTACTGCAGGCCCAGTGACGGCACGACTAGTATCACTGGGCGGGGCTAAGCTCTGTTCACATGAATGGAGCTTAGCCCCGCCCAGGCCAGTAATACTAGTCGTGACGTCACTGGCCTGCGGTAAACACAGAGAAGGCCGCGGCGCTCCTGCAGCACCACTGCCTTCTCAAACAGCTGATCGGCGGGACCCCCGCCGATCAGATGCTGATGATCTATCCAGAGGATAGATCATCAGTTTTAGACAACTGCAGAACCCCTTTAAAGGTCCTTCTAGGGGTATTACTTAGACATTACTAGTATGTCCTTCAAATATACCACAAATATCTTTTTGATGCAGGTCCTTCTCTGCTGTTTCCTTGACTCTCATGGAAACCCCTCTCCATTCAGTCTCTGCCTGCATGTGACCAGTAGGGACAGTGCTCGGAGTCCCCTGTTCTAGACATCGGTGCAAAATGTAATTCCTTAAAGGAAATCTGTCACCTGATTTGAGTGTATTAACCTAAAAGTATGGCTCTGTTCAATAAAGTACCTTCTCTCCCCCTGTAGTCTTCATTCTTTCCTTGGACACTTGGTTTTCTTTTTATTTCCGTTTTTCTCATATGCAAATTTCTCCTGAAGGAGCCCAGAGGGGCGTTACTATCGATAAACTGAGCCCAGTAACGCCCCCCTCCTGTTCCCAGCCCGCCTTCTTACTCATCTAAAGCACTCCTCTTCAGAGCAGGAGTAACGCCCTCATTAGCATTCTAGGCCTCCGCCCCCCTCAGCAACGGCACGGCAGCTCTTGAAACAACTTCTCCAGCTTCCTGGCGCGCTCCTCAGAAATCTTGCGCAGGCGCAGTACCGCCCGCTGCCTGCGCGATAGTACTACCCATCAAGGCACTAGCTTCAAAAGCGTCACTGGGCATGCGCCGAGCCCAGTGACGTACCAGCAGTGCTAAGCCCCATCAAAGAGGGAGGAGAGCGGCAGGAAGCTGGAGAAGTTGTTTCAAGAGCTGCCGTGCCGTTGCTGAGGGGGGCGGAGGCCTAGAATGCTAATGAGGGCGTTACTCCTGCTCTGAAGAGGAGTGCTTTAGATGAGTAAGAAGGCGGGCTGGGCACAGGAGGGGGGCGTTACTGGGCTCAGTTTATCGATAGTAACGCCCCTCTGGGCTCCTTCAGGAGAAATTTGCATATGAGAAAAACGGAAATAAAAAGAAAACCAAGTGTCCAAGGAAAGAATGAAGACTACAGGGGGAGAGAAGGTACTTTATTGAACAGAGCCATACTTTTAGGTTAATACACTCAAATCAGGTGACAGATTTCCTTTAACACTCGGGCCCTTGTCATAGTACAGTTCTCAGTATACTTACATTCGGATCCACAGCAGTTTACCCTGTTGCTTGCTGACTTGTCACTTGAAGCGGTAATATGGTTATGGCCTGCTGCAGTCATGTGCTTCAGCAGGCCGTGACTGGGCTCAGCTCACACATTTCGTCGTCCCAGGGAACCCCACCAGCAGGAAAAGTGTGGATTTCTAAGAAAATGCTATTTCTACATAAGGGCTCATGCACACAACTGTTGACTGTTTTGTGGTCCACAGAACACGGATACCTGCCCTGTGCATAACACATTTTACGGAACGGCCAGCCCATAATAGAACAGTCCTATCCTTGTCCGTAATGCAGACAAGAATAGGACATAATTAGAGATGAGCGAACATGCTCGTAACGAGCACTGTACCGCTTGGGTCCCCTGCGCTCGCATGGGCGCATGCAGCCGCTTCCGTCCTCCTCACCCGACGGAAGCGGCTGCCTGCGCCCATTTGAGCGCAGGGGAGCCGAGCGGTACAGTGCTCGTTACAAGCATGTTCGCTCATCTCTAGACATGATCTATAATTTTGTGGACCCCACGGAATGGACATGTGGATGCGGACAGCACAAAGTGTGAAGTCCGTATCTTTTACGGCCCCGTTGAAGTGAATGGGTCCACGCCTGTTTTGCAGAAAATGAGGATCGGATGTGAACCCAAACCACGGTCATGTGTGTGAACCTTAAAGCTTGGTTCACATCACATAAATGGCTTCAGTTTAGTGTATACCCCAGTATGGGGTCACGTGTGCCACTGCAACCAGTGACTGATCTCAGCAGTGACGTGCCCCTAAGCATTATATCAGCTACTACTCTCCGTTGTTGGGTTTACTGTACCATGTGGCACCATAGTTTTTTTTTTTTTATCAAAAGTGACTCTTGGGGACACATCACTGCTGAGGCCACTCATTGGCTGCGGCTGCGCCCATAACCTTCATCCATGTTGGTAGTTTACATGTGACAGCAGTGGACCCACGGAGACTGAACTGAGGTAACTATGCTTCCCTTCACAGTTGCACCCACCATGGTGATATTTAAAAAAACGTCCGTGTTGGACAACCCTTTTTAGGCCTCTTTCACAAAAACGATACGGATTGTGTCAGGATGCGTTCAGTGAAACTCGCACCATTTCGCAAGCAAGTTCAGTCAGTTTTATCTGCAATTTAATTCAGTGTTTGTTTCTTCTACGCGTTTTTTCGACTGCTTCCGGATGTGATGCGTTATTCACTGAAGCCCTGTTCACTTCCGTGGGACCAGAGCTGCGTGAAAAATGCAGAATAGAAAACATCCTGCGATTCTCACACAACGCAGAAATGATGCGTGAAAAACTCACTTGTGTGAAAGGGGTGTTAATGTAATCCGGGTGCAATGCCTTTTTCACTGATGCGTTGTTTGTAAACCTTCAGGTTTTTTTTTTTCATGCGTGTGAAAAAATGCATTGCAGTCGAGCAGAAAAAACTGAAAACTGACTGAACTTGCTTGCAAAAAGTGCGAGTTTCACTGAACGCACCCTGAGCCAATTCGTATTGCTCATGTGAAAGAGGCCTAAATGTCATCCTTTGCAAGTTCTCTTGTAAATCCACACCACAGATTGTTGATGTAGATATCCCGCGAGGATGTACCTACTGAATTCTGTGCAGGTTTTACCCGTATGGCTGTAGGAGCGCATTTCTGCAGTTCTGTTATATGGTCTGTACACCTTTTCCTCCTCCTTGCTGCCCGGATAGCAGTAGGCGGTGGAGCACGGTTATGTATGACGGTGCCCTATATCTGCACGTGTTTCCCTGGAATAAGGAAGGCGGCTGCGCTGGCATGCCCGTACCTGCCCCTCATTGTCGCTCTGGCTCTGCCCGCACAACACAAAGGCACATTGTGCTCTTTTTCTGTATATTCCCAGTATTTCACAGCTTCTCTCCCTTATCGTTTCCCATGGGCTCCCGCCCAGTGCTGCCAGCTCTCTGCAGCTGCCCGCCGTTCTCTTCCTTAGGTTTTGCTATCTCATTGCCCTTTCCTGTCGCCTCCTCCCCCCTTGTTTTCCGGGTTTATTTTTCGTAGTTTTTCTTCACTTTCTCACCCCTACCACAGTAAATATCCCCTCTCCTCTGTCTGTGTACTCAGCGCTGTGTATACTGGCCGAAAGCCAGGAAAGCAATTAAATCTAACGCACAGCTTTCTCCGAAATTAGGAGAATGCGCACATTTTATTCCATGGTCAACCCAGGAGGACATTAACAATTTTCAACAACTAGATGCTATGGTTTACCATTTTTATGGCCATCTTGGTGCCCCCCCCAAATCGATCCTCCACGTCTGGTTCATAACGGTACTGTTCCAGAGACAGTCGTACAACTCCCGAAGAGTATCCCGCATGGGTCCAAATCTAGTCCGTCTACTTCATGCATTGCTTTGAGGGTCAGTTCTTTTATGCTCCTTTATAGGTAATTTAAACATATCCTGACCAGTAATGAAAACATCCCAGTATACGGTCGACCACGCAGACTTCTCCTGTCCGCTGCGCAGACTTCTCCTGTCCGCTGCGCAGACTTCTCCTGTCCGCTGCGCAGACTTCTCCGGTCCGCTGCGCAGACTTCTCCTGTCCGCTGCGCAGACTTCTCCTGTCCGCTGCGCAGACTTCTCCTGACCGCTGCGCAGACTTCTCCTGACCGCTGCGCAGACTTCTCCTGACCGCTGCGCAGACTTCTCCTGACCGCTGCGCAGACTTCTCCTGACCGCTGCGCAGACTTCTCTCTCCTCCTAATTGAGAAAAGAGGAGTGTTCCCCATATTGATACATTTCTTGGTGCTTGAACCCCCAGGGTTGGACCTTGCTACTCCACCGCCAGCCACATTGGGAATATCTGTTCACAGGGTGAAGCCTAGAATGTATGGCTTCCCCGGGAAGTCACATGACTGACATGATGATGATGATGGTAAAAGGAAGCATTGAGGAAAGTGCTGCAGTTTTGGGGGCTACAATACCTTTTTGACGTGGCATCTTCTGTATGTTAGGTTTATGGTTCTTGGAGTGATGGACACGGGTTCTGAGGATGAGTTTGGGGCTGGGCTGGACTCTCTAAGCTGCTCATACGTTCTAGGCACCCTGTTCACACTGACATCACAGTCAGGTTTCTGCTGTCCCTGAAAAGTAGAAAGCCATGGTCTGCTGCTCTGTTTTACCAGGTAAAAACGGAGGGGGAACCCTAATAGACCCAACGGGATCTGTAAGGGTACATGCACACGTCCAGGATTTATGTGCGGAGAATCCACAGGTGGACAATCCCTATCAATATGGTGCCGATTCGCATGCGGATTTTGAAGAGAAAATCCGGTCAGGAAAAATAAAATAAATTGACATGCTGTGGATTTTACAATCTGCACCGTATTCTTGTCTGCTATTGTGGAAAAGAATAGGACATGTTCTATCATTTCTTGCGGAGCCGTGGCTCGGCAAGATCACGAGCCGGCCATAGAAGTGAACAGGCCTGCACCTAGGTGCGGATCCGTGAACGGGCCCTTAGGGTCTGTTCTAAAAGGTTCATAGAACCCCTGCCACTAGTATGTACAGAGCCTGAATGCTTTCTGCTTATCACAACAACTGCCAGGCTGTGACCTTACTGTGTGAAAGGTTCAGGAAGGGCTGTAGTGCAGCATCACCTATTATGTAGTGGAAATGTCTTGTTCACAGATCTTTGGACAGATCAGGTTTGATGCAACAAATAGCACATATCTGGTGCCGATACACCTTCAGTAACTGTCAGCCTGACAGCCTCTCCTGACTCTTCCATACACATGCATGCTCAGTTCGGCCAAGTATGTGTTTTCAGAGGGGAGAAAGCCATCATTGGACACCTCTGACGGTGATTTATCTCCTAGAAAACAAAAGGATCGGGTGTTAAAATTCAAGGTTTCTGGTCCTTCTCTTCCCAAAACTATTTGTTGAAAATACTGTCCTGACACCTCCTATATACGGTATGTGAGCCCAGCCTTGTATGTCATGGCGTGCTGATTCATAAAACACTTCCCAAGGCCACTGTGCTCTGCTGTAATCGTTCTGGGCCGAGTGTTGGGAAAGCAGCCAGACGCCTAGATATTATCTGCAGGAGGGTGACTGGGCGTAGCCACCCGGGCGGAGATGTGTGGAGGAGAAGAACCTGACTCCACAGCGATGGCACCCGTCGTATCCAGGGTCAGAATAGACGGGAAGCCAAACGCCATAAATCAGAAATGATAGAAATAAGTAGATTTATTCAGTAGTGGAGATAAGCAGCTGCCTGTCACTTCCAACAGCAGCTTATCGTATAATCGAGCATGTTCAACTCCAACATGCCTAATCCTTGCTGTGTCCGACATCTGACCCCAAACACATTAAATCTGCTGGCATTAAAGGGGCTGTGTCACTTCAGCAAATGGCATTTATCACGTAGAGAAAGTTAATACAAGACACTCACTAATGTATTGTGATTGTCCATATTGCCTCCTTTGCTGGCTGGATTATTTTTTTCCATCACATTATACACTGCTCGTTTCCATGGTTACAGATCACCCTGCAATCCATCAGTGGTGGTTGTGCTTGCACGCTATAGGAAAAAGCGTCAGCCTCTCTGGTGGCCAAGACCATGGGAGCTCACATAGGCCAATATTTTTTCCTATACTGACGAAGCATGAGCACTGCTGATGGATTGCAGGGTGGTAGTAACCATGGAAACGAGCAGTGTATAATGTGTTGGAAAAATGAATCCAGCCAGTGAAGGAAGCAATATGGATAATCACAATACATTAGTAAGTGCCTTGTATTAACTTTCTCTACATGATAAATGCTACTTACTGAAGTGAGAGAACTCCTTTGAAGGTGCGGTGCCATGAGGACCGTCCCTGTCCATCTGCCCTATGAGC
Source organism: Rhinella marina (assembly GCA_900303285.1). Lineage (NCBI taxonomy): Eukaryota > Metazoa > Chordata > Amphibia > Anura > Bufonidae > Rhinella > Rhinella marina. The sequence goes on from ONZH01008968.1 coordinate 398,987, forward strand.
ACGTGTTCACACAGCATTTTCTTAATGCAGATTTGGGCGCATAAAAACGGACAAATCTGCGTCCCATTGATTTCATTGGGAATCGGCCTTACCGTTCATATGTCCGCAGATTTCAAAACCACCTCGACAAGGCGCGTGTCCTTTCTTGGTGCGGTTTACAAGTGGAAAATGCTCACAAACCACAGCGGATGACCACACGCAGATTAGCCACATTGAACGGGTAGATCTGTGGCATTCAAAATGCAAAACTGCAGCAGTCATCCGAGGGACAGGATTTCTGCCGCAGATTTTTCTGACAGAAAAAATACACTGTGCAAAGATGCCGTCATGCGGACTGGAGCTGTCCATGGTTGGCCTTCTGAATGGCCGCCTTGTAATACTTTATTTCCCCTGTGGTGGCCGCTGTAGGGAAAAGGTCTGGCTGCCTGCACCTTTCTATGACAAAATCAGCAATGTTCTGGTGGGTTTTTGGGAGCCAGACCTGCCGTGATAAGCTGATTGCCATGTCTCGGAGGGCATATGGTCGTGTGAAAGGGCCCTAAATCTGAGACATGACGTCTGGGCCTTTTTTTTTTCCAGGGTAATTTTTTTGGAAAGTGCAGAATCTGACATTTGGTGCCCAGAAGGTATGATGGCATGGAGATCTGCCATTGCCAGGGCTGTGTGCTCGCCCCCTGTCTATTGTCTGCTTTTTATTACTATTACCAGCACACGAGGTGCCGCTTTCATGTTCCTATTTTTGTCCTTTCCTTATGACCGAGTTATTTTGTGACACAAGCAGATATATCCTGTACAGAAAGGAAAATGTCCGCCCCGTCAGCCAGTTATCTCTGTGCACAGGGCACATACCATGGCACCATGTACCCATAGCAAACCAGTCACAGAATTAGTCATCCTGTGACAGTGGATTGTGTTTGACCCTGCGTTGTGGGCACCTGCAGATCTGTAAAGAGGATCAGTCAGCCGGGGACTTCTCCCCTTCTCCCTCTAGCACTTGCTGACTGTTTCCACACTATTGTGACTGGTGCTCCCCCAGAAGGACCAGTATTATTGACTGGTCTGGGCATGGAGTGTCGGATCATTTGTGGTTTAACCACTGCTTTATACATGAAGCACGGCACATGTACATCAGGGTCTGCCGGTGTGTAGACAACAATGGATGCAATTGAGCCATGCCCTAAATGTGCTTCTGATGCACCCTAGGTGTGCCAGTCTTCTGCAGTCTTCTGGGTGGGCCAGTCGTCTGCAGCTGGGGCCCCTGTGTGTGTGGGGGGGGGCAGTCGTCTGCAGCTGGGGCCCCCTGTGGGGGGGGGGCAGTTGTCTGCAGCTGGGGCCCCTGTGGGGGGGGGGGGCAGTTGTCTGCAGCTGGGGCCCCTGTGGGGGGGGGGGGGCAGTTGTCTGCAGCTGGGGCCCCTGTGGGGGGGGGGGCAGTCGTCTGCAGCTGGGGGCCCCCTGTGGGGGGGGGGGGCAGTCGTCTGCAGCTGGGGCCCCTGTGGGGGGGGGGGGGCAGTCGTCTGCAGCTGGGGCCCCTGTGGGGGGGGGGGCAGTCGTCTGCAGCTGGGGCCCCTGTGGGGAGGGGGGGGCAGTCGTCTGCAGCTGGGGCCCCTGTGGGGAGGGGGGGCAGTCGTCTGCAGCTGGGGCCCCTGTGGGGAGGGGGGGGCAGTCCGCCTGCAGCTGGGGCCCCTGTGGGGGGGGGGGGGGGGCAGTCGCCTGCAGCTGGGGCCCCTGTGGGGGGGGGGGGGGCAGTCGTCTGCAGCTGGGGCCCCTGTGGGGGGGGGGGGGCAGTCGTCTGCAGCTGGGGGCCCCTGTGGGGGGGGGCAGTCGTCTGCAGCTGGGGCCCCTGTGGGGGGGGGGGCAGTCGTCTGCAGCTGGGGCCCCTGTGGGGGGGGGGGGGCAGTCGTCTGCAGCTGGGGCCCCTGTGGGGGGGGGGCAGTCGTCTGCAGCTGAGGCCCCTGTGGGGGGGGGGGGGGGCAGTCGCCTGCAGCTGGGGCCCCGCTGGATGTGCCTATCCCTTGGACATTCCCCGCACTGCCACCTTACGTTATAACTTAGAGATATGCTTGGGTACTTCTATGAGAGGATGGTGTGTTTTTTTTTTTTTTTTTTCCTCATTGTATGTCAGCACAATGCCAGGTCTGTCCTCCCACTTTCTGGAGTGGCAGGACTGAATAGGGGTGGCATTGTTACTCTATGGTAATGCACCGCGGTCCTCTGCGCCCTCCACAATTCTCCGTCTGTATGGCGGTCTCTCTGTGCTGACGTTGCCTCTCCTTTTCCCTGTCCGCACACAGGACAACAGGCTTTGTTCTCCAGAAATCTCCGCACTCACCAGGAACGCACCATTCCTCCGGGGGATATTGAACGTCAGAAATGGGAAGGGGGGCACCGTGGATTATGTGACTGCATGTACCCATTGCAGAGCCAGATTCCCCAGTGCAACCTGCAAAATGATACCCTAGGCCTTGTGTATAGGATACAGAGCAGTCCACTCATGGACCAGGCAAGTCACCGCAGTGACCTTCACATTGGATCACTGGTGGGCAGTATGAGCAGCAGCATGGCAGCCGTGTGCCCACCACCAGCATGGCACGTACTCGCCATGCAGATTCAGTGCATACAGTAGTCCACTGGATCATACATGTGTTAGCGCGGGACCCATGTGAAGGTCCGAGCATCCTCTTCTTGCTTATACATGTTGCAGGGTTTAGTTTGACGTACATGACAACCTCTCCCTAATAAAGCTAGAACCAGCCCTGTCACAGAATCACATGGATCCAGAGATCTCCACATTCACTGCTCAAATTGTTCTACTAGATCATTGTCAGACTGGCAGCTCAGGGGGTGTGTCCTTTCTGCCGCAGCTCTCTCCCTGTAACTGTCACAGCTTCACAGAACATACAGCTGGTGTCTGTTGAAGATTTAAACTGAGCATGTGCGACCACCTCAGTGAGACAAAAATAAGGAAAAGAACAAACAGCAGGTGGCGCTATACAGATACATTTTACTGAATAACTCAGTGGCTATACAAAATCTTTACTTACATGCAATTCTAAAAGTATTCAGATCCAAGTGCTGGTTTGAAAACCTTAGAATATGTTTCCTGACACAACCCCCTTTAAGCCTCGTTGTTTCCTCTGTTTTATTACATTGGGTTTTTTCCTGCATCACAATTAGATTAGGAATATAAATGAGTTACTCTGTGAGGCGGCCACGTGCTGTCTCGTCTTGTTTTCTCAATGCCTTATTGTAGCAGACAGATCAGGACAGCTGGGGGTGACTCACGGGGACGCAGTGATTCATGGGGGGGAGACGTGTATGGTTATGCTTTAAAAATGTGTTAATCCCTGTGATGTGTGAGTACGTACAGTTCTCTACATTCCGCTGACCTGTCCGGATCCCCATAGCGTCTAGCATAATGTCTCTGATGTTGTCTCCAGATCAGTCCTCCTACTAAGGGCTCATATACACACGACCACACCCTGTTTTGCGGTCTGCAAATTGTGGATCCGCAAAACACGGATGCAGGGCGAATGTGTTCCGCTGTTTGCAGAACCGGCATTCCATGATAGAAATGCCTATTCTTGTTCGCAAAACGGACAAGAATAGGACGTGTTCTATTTAATTGCGGGGCCACGGAACGGAGCAATGGAGGCGGACAGCACACGGCATGCTGTCCACATCTTTTATGGCCCCATTGAAGTGAATGGGGTCCGTATCTGAGCCGCAAAAAATACGGCTCGGATGCGGACCCAAACAACGGTCGCATAAATGAGCCCTAGTACTGTATACCTGAGATCTGCATTCACCCAGTGTGACATACTGTAGTTCACCATTAAATTGCAGCGGCCATGCTTCCACTTGGCGCATGCTTTTCCGGCTTATTGGCAATCTATACAATCCATACATTCATTGCAGTCACTTTATTATTTATTTTCTGTGCAAAATGCAAAAAACTTAAAGAAGAACTCCTGCAAAAAATGTATTCCATGTCCTGCTAGAAATGTACATGATGTAATCAGTAGTGAATGTCATTTTCTTACCAGTAGCTGAATTTTTGAGTTATATCATCCTGAAGTTTCTTATCTGTGTCATGTGACTAGGAATTAGACCCACCAACTCACACAGCACCTTATGTGTGGACAGGAAGTCTAATTCTCTATGCATTCCTATGGGAGCCTCACTTTCAGTCTCATATGGATGAATAGAGAAGGGACTGGCTTCCTGTCCTGGGTCAGTTGGAGGTCAGGGAGTTGGTCACATGACCCAGCTACAATAAGAAGAGAGGATTTTACTCACAGAAACAGTCACTGATAAGAAAATGACAATCACTACAGATTATATCATGCACCTTTCTAACAGGTCAGAGAATAAAATGTTTGCAGGAGTTCTTCTTTAAAGGAGTTTTCTAGTTATTCACAAGTGGTGGCCTTTCCTCAGGATAGGATAAGCTATCGCTATCTGAATGGTGAGGGTCCGACACCCTGCACCCCTTGTTGATCAGCTTTTCTGCAGTAGCTCCATACACCATGTAGTGGTCAGAGCTTGTTACTGCAGCGCTGCCCTCATTGAAGTAAACATGAGCAGCGCTGCAGTAACCAGCTCTGTCCACTACACAATGGATGGCGCTGTGTAATTCCTGAAGATAGGCCTTCCCTTAAACCTGGCCAACCCCCTTAAACCTGCCGATTTCAGGGGGACCATGCAACCCTCTAACGTTTATGGCAGAGAGAGACGCATTGAGCAGATGGATTTTAACATGTCCAGTGCTTTAGTTCTAAGAGAGTTCACCCGCTACCAGCAGCCCTCCCTTACAGAACACATCCACATTCGGCCCAGGATGCAGGTGTATAGCGGCGTCGGGAGAAGTGGTCATGCATATTAGATGAGGGATTTTTTATTTTTTTTGGTGGGTGCAGCTTCCCACCTAATGTATATGGGGCCCCGCAACTGTCCCCCACCAGCAGATATTAGGAGGACAGGGCATGCTGGATTTTATCATGGCCGAGCCTTTGTTCTCACAGGAGATGAGCTGCCAGAGGGAACACTTGAACACTCAGCCAAGCTGAGCATGCATGTGTATGGGGTGTGGGGGGAAGGCTTTGAAGGAATAGCTGTCTGAAGTGTATGGCCGTTATATTGTGTGGGCATGGTGAAGGGCACAGCGATCAATGGATATCAAGACTGCAGCATTTCTTATTGTTATTTGTGTCTTTCAGAGTCACCATGGGCGAGTACAATGAGAAGAAAGAGACCTGCGGGACAATATGTCTGAAGTACTTGCTCTTCACATTTAACTTCTTTTTCTGGGTAAGTGACTGCCCCTCTTACTGCTCCTACAGTGATTGGCTGCAGCGGTCATGTGAATAGGAACGAAAGTCATCACTTCCAGTCTGGCAGGGCTCGAGCTACGGCGCTGGAATGGTGGAACATAGACACCATAAGGGCTCATTCATTGCGGAACGGGTGCGGACCCAATCCTTTCAATAGGGCCGCAAAAGCTGTGCACAGCATACCGTGTGCTGTCCGCACCAGTAGTTCCATTCCGCGACCCCGCAAAAAAATATAGAGGACGTCCTATTCTTGTCCGCAATCTGTGTCGAATCCTTGAAATGTGAACTTAGCCTGACAGTAAGTTTCCGTAATTATCTGCTCCTCAATGTGTCTCCATTTTCATCTCTTCTCTCCAGCTGGCGGGCCTTGCCGTCATGGCCGTCGGAGTATGGACCCTGGTCCAGAAAAGTGACTACATCAGCCTCCTGCCGTCCAGCATGTTCGCCGCCACTGCATACATCCTTGTCATTGCCGGCGCTGTGGTCATGGTCACTGGCTTCCTTGGATGCTGTGCAACCTTCAAGGAAAGAAAAGGTCTCCTCAAAGTGGTGAGTGTTCACACCTGTCCGATGCCGGACCTCTATGGCACAGGCGGACTTGTACGTTCACCTTCTCACCAGGTTAGGTCGGACCTCTTTATGACTCTGTGTGGTCCAAAACTGGGAAGCTGGTAACCTCTCTGTTATCTTTGGGTGAAAAGAGAGATTAAAGGGGTTGTCCCATGAAAAATATTCTGCAATTTTCAAGTCAGCACCTGGATATGAATACTTTTGTACTTGCATGTAAGTTGGGTGCTCAGTCGCATCCTTCAAACTGCCACCGGCTGCAGCAGACAGAGCACGCCCCCTGAGAAACCGCACGCCCCCTGAGCTGCCAGCTTGAAATATATCTAGCAGGGCATTGAATGGATTGAGTTCTGGATGCATGTGAGTACAGGGCTGGTTCTAGCTTTTGTTAGAAAGAGATTCTCATGTACTAGATTATATATGATTTTAATTTTTAAGTTAATTGTGGGATAACCCTTTTAAAGGGGTTTTCTGAGATTTAAATACCGATGACCTATCATCTGGTGGGAGTCTGACACCTGGGACCCGCCCCGATCTGCTGTTTGAGAAGCCACTAGCACTCTTAGGTCGTGTGATGACATGTTCGTCGGTCACCTGGCCTAGGCACAGGTTAGCCCCATTGAAGTGAATGGGGCCTCAGGGGAATGTGATCGGTGGGGGTCCGACACCCGGGACCCCGCGGATTAGCTGTTTGAGAAGGTACCGGTGCTCCTGTGAGCGCTGCGGCCTTCTCCACGTTTTACTAGGCCGTGTAACAGCACGTGGCCTAGAAGCAGCTCAGCCCCATTGAAGTGATTGGGGCAGAGCTGTGATACCAAGCTCAGCCACTATACAATGTACGGCGCTGTGCTTGGTGAGCTGAGAGAAGGCCACAGCACTCATAGGACCACCGCTGCCTTCTCCAGCAGCTGACTGTCGGGGGTTCCCGGGTGTCGGACCCCCACCGATCAGATACTGATGACCTTTACTGAGGATAGATCATCAGTATTAAAGTCTTGGAAAACTTGTGCCATTCTTCTGTTATTCCTATTAGGAGTTTATGAATAATAGTCCAGCTGTGTGTTAGCAGTTGTGGGGGCGTGACCCTGCACGGAGTGACTCTGGCAGCACTGATTGGATAGTGGCAGACTATACAGAGACACACCCCCAACTGGTAACACCCAGTTGGCCCTTTATTCATAAACTGATAGCAGGAATAATTGAGGAATGTCACACCAAAATATGGAGTGAAAAATATGGTGTATATATATCCATCTGCTCAGCCCCCCCACATCTGTAATATACTGCCTGCAGATTACGCTGCATTTTCGTGATGGCATCTTCTTTTTTGTTTCCATAATTTTTTATTGAATTTTTATCAATCAATTATAACAATGTATACTCAAGGTTACATGTCAGAATAAAATTGAGTGAAGAGACATGAGCCCACGGCACACAGGGCTTCTTGATGGCATCTTCTTTTTAAGTTTAGGCAATTACTTAAAGGGGTTCTCTGGGAATTAAGAAAATGAAAATACTTAAATATTACTTCCTTATAAATATATTCCTAAATACCTCTCAGTAGTTATAACGGCTCGTTTTGTCTGGGGAGCAATCATTAGGAAACAAAATGTCCTATTAGTACACACAGAACCTGTCCTAATCACACAGGAGGACAAGTTACTTCACAACACTGAGGTAAAGAGCTGTCTCATCCTCCTCTCTGCTCTGCTTGTCAGGGATTATGGTCCTGAATACAGATGATAAGATCTTCAGCTGAATCTCTGTAGGAATGGAGTTCATGAGGAGACATGAAGTACAGAGAGGAGGTGGGATGAGGCTAATGAGCAGCAGCTCTTGTCTGCAGTCTCCATTACCACAGTCTGTCCTGTCCGTCCTCTCTGTACTTTGTCTCCTCATGAACTCCATTCCTACAGAAATTCAGCTGAAGATCTCATCATCTGTATTCAGGACCATAAGCCCTGACAAGCAGAGAGGAGGATGAGGCAGCTCTTTACCTCAGTATTGTGAAGTAACTTCTCCTCCTGTGTGATTAGGACAGGTTTTGTGTGTACTAATAGGACGGTGGCCATTTTGTTTCTCCTAATGATTGCTCCCCAGACAAAACGAGCCGTTATAACTAATGAAAGGTATTTGGGAATATATTTATAATACATTAATATGTAAGTATTTTCATTTTCTTAATTCCCGGAGAACCCCTTTAAAAGGCAATTCTGTAACTTGTTTTTTTAGATCTAGACCCTTCCGGTTTAGCTGCAGAGTTGATTTTCGCTCACGTTGACAATGACTGTCCTAAGCATTTGTCAGCCGGCTGCATATTTCACGTTGTGATGAATCAGTCTGTAGTTTACTTCGTGATGGCAGGAAAACTGTACTGAATTGTATCTCGTGGCTGTATCCGGAACTAATTAAGAAATTCCCCATCTGTATGTTTACCATGTACATGTCAGATGTATATTATGAGACTATACTGTATGACTGCACATGACTGTAGCCCAAAATCGGTGCCCCCGACCATGTGCCACCTGCATGTGTTGTATCAACTAGGGTAGCCGGCTAGCTGTAGAGCAGGATCTGCAGCCTTCATCACACCAGTTGTTGGGAAACTACGACTCCCAGCATGCTCCTTTCACTTCTGTGGGAGTTCAGAGAACAGCCAAGCAAGTGTGCATGATGGGAGGTGTAGTTTCACACTGCCTGGAGTGCCGGAGGTTGCTGACCCCTGCTGTAGAGCATTGGCGTGGAGTGGCGGCAGCATTCGTCAGGGTGTATAGAAGTGTGTGTGTGTTTGCACAGCCAGTCTGTGTCCTGATCATGTTTGTGTCATGCCAGTGTAATGCCAGGAATGTGAGCAGTGTGCCTCCGCTCCTGCCTCCGCTCTCTCCTCCCCATGCACAGCTAGGAGTCGCTCTTTCTTCTGGATGCTAGATGTACCAGCTCACTGCGGTGCCACCTAGTGGTAGTAATGAGCAGAATGTGGATCAGCATTCCATTTTACTCCCCAGCATTCCTTACTATATTTTGGAAAGAGCATGCAGCGTCCAGACCTCCGCCATGTGTCACTGCGTCCTCCTTACTGAAGTGACCTTATACTCAGTGCCTCATGTGCTGCCACTTTATCGCTGGCTTGTTTCAGGGCAGCCATGCCTGGTGTAAATCAGGTCACTTAAAGGGGTTCTCCAAGACTGGGAATCTATATTCATATGGCCAAGGTCGGACGGCGCTCTGGTTCCACCGCCGAGCTCCCTTCTTCTGATGGTGATTATGTGCCGTGCCCGCACACATCACTGCTGAGGCTGTTGTTTGGCTGGCATCGGTGACGTACCTGGAGACCCCTACACCCTGTCAGGCCATATGGTCTCGGAGAACCCCTTTAAGTCTACAGGCTGTCTTTATGATTCCTCAGGGTCTTCTCCTGTAACAAAGACCTCCGACTACCACATTAGATATATATATATTTGCACACTAGCAATTGTGTCAGTGACCATTTTTCTATATGAGCTTGGACTGATTTGTGACAGTTTTGTATATTGTGTGATTTTCTGTAGGTGTCGAGCCTGTAGTTATATAATACCATGTAGTATTAATATATATGTATTTCTTCTTTCTAGTACTTTATCCTGTTGCTCTGCATCTTCATCCTGGAGATTCTGGCAGGTATCCTGGCCTATATATACTACCAGCAGGTAAGTGCACCCTTGTAATAACCCAATGTCTTGTGGGGTTTTGATTAATTCAAGTGCTTTCCTGCTGATAAAAACCTATTAGGACATATGGAGTTAATGGAGAGGGATCCAGTGATTACTGCCCCCCTCCATTAGGACAGAGAGGTACTGCAAAGTGTCTGATTTTTAAGGATAAGTGGCATCTGTGCATTAATGTCAGTGGGCGCTGTGTACTGCTGGACGTTCCCAGCAGTGATTCTGTATCCCAGGGATAACACATTTGCATGTTTAGTCATTTATCTTAAAGTGTAACTTACATAAGCCAGCGTCCACTTGCCTCTCAAACCATGCCTTCAATGTCAGTATGTGCCCCCTCTCCTTCCTGTCTGACTTGTTGTCAGCTCTGCTTAAAGAAGAACTCCCGCAAAAAATTTTATTCTCTGACCTGTTAGAAAGGTGCATGATATAATCTGTAGTGAATGTAATCTTCTTATCAGAGGCTGAAATTGAGAGTTTCCACTTTCTTCTTATTGTAGCTGGGTCATGTGACCAACTCCCTGACCTCCAACTGACCCAGGACAGGAAGCCAGTCACTTCTCTATTCATTCCTATGAGACTGAAAGTGAGGCTCCCATAGAAATACATAGAGAATTAGACTTCCTGTCCACACATAAGGTGCTGTGTGAGTTGGTGGGTCTAATTCCTAGTCACATGACACAGATAAGAAACTTCAGGATGATATAAGTCAAAAATTCAGCTACTGGTAAGAAAATGACATTCACTACAGATTACATCATGTACATTTCTAGCAGGACATGGAATAATTTTTTTACTGGAGTTCTTCTTTAATTATCTTACACAACTTTCACATTTGTGTTTAACTTTTCCAGTGTTGAGATCCGTCATAGGGTCTCAATACCAGAGGAAAACACTTCCGTTTTGTCCCCATTTATTGTCAATGGGGACAAAACTGAATGGAATGGAGTGCACCAGAATGTGTTCCGTTTGGTTGCATTCCCAGCAAGCTGCGGTTTTCCTTCCGTCATGGGATGGGGAACAAAACGGATATGGATCCGTTTTCTCAGACACAATAGAAAACTGATCCGTCCCCCTTTGACTTACAATGGTTTTAGTGACTGATCAGTCTTGGCCGTTTTAGACATAAACAACCGGATCCGTTCATAATGGATGCTGCCTGATCAGTCAAAAACTAAAGTCTGGAAGTAGCCTTCGTTACCAGTGCTTCTCAATTAGGCCTCGTTCACATCTCCGTTCTGAGATCCAGCAGGTTGTTCCGGCACAGAGCAGCCTGCCGAAGCTCATGGATTTGGAGTTTCCAGATAGTTTACTTTACTGCTGGATCCGCATTGACTACATTGGGCTCCAGTGGTGATCTGGCCGATTTCTTGTATAAATGGCGGGTTTCGACAGGACAAAAAATGTTGCATGCAACTGTTTTTAGTCTGCCGGACAGCCAGCATTTGCGCCAGGTCCAGCAGACGGATCTTCGAAGCGGGGATGTGACCAAGCCCTTACTGAGAGAGATGATGGACCTGCCAAGCTCTTAGCGCTGACAGTCCTTGTGTACCCACTGGAAGCCCCTGGTGCTCCGCACTGACGGTAGGTACACATAGGACATAGTACACACTGTCGGCTCTAAGTGCTGGCAGACCCGATCTCCTCTCTTGTCTTTTAGTTACTGAGGACATAGAGGAGATGAGAACGGGACTCCTGATGCTCCTAACTGATAGTTTGTACACAGGGACTATATGTTCGAGGAGCTGACAGGAGGAGTAATGTTATTCACATAGGAGGGGTGGAAGGTAGTGGAGCAGTAATGGTTTACCTGCATACATACCCACCTCTTAGGCCATGTTCACACCGTTAGATGAGCAGAACAACAAAAATAACGGAAGAGCTGGATTGGGCACTCCCTGGAGTGCCGGAGGTTGCTGACCCCTGCTGTAGAGGACCAGTGTGGAGCAGCGGCAGCGTTCGTCAGGGTGTATAGAAGTGTGAGTGTGTTTGCACAGCCGGTCTGTGTCCTGATCAGGTTTGTGTAATGCCAGGAATGTGGTCTTGTCTTTTTTACCGGACAAAAAGTCCTGCATGCAAGGCTTTTCTTCTTGGTATTTTTGACGGACTGTGTAATAGAGGCCCCGAACAGAGCCGCCAACGCAGATGTGAACTAGCGCATAACATTATGTAAGCCTCCGTATTATTTTTTTCTATTTATCATTCATTCTCCTCCTCGGCTAAAAATACTCCTCAAAAATGCAATCCAAGATTTTTATCGGCCACAAGTGAAATGAGCCCTGAACTTTCCTGAGGGAACACGTTTTCAAATATTAGTAAAAGCCGACACAGCGCCCTCTGATGGGGAAATGGGAAACAGTTCTTTGTCATAATTTTGTTTTTATTTCCCTTTTACCATTTATGCAGTTTTCCAAAAAGATACATATATTTGTATGCGTTCTAGGGAGGTACTTTAAGGGTTACTCCTGTCATTTGATGTAGCCTCCTATCCACAGGATTGGGGATAACTATTGGATAGGTTGGGCTCCTACTGCAGGGACCCCCACAGATCACTAGCACATGGGCCCCATACCCAAAATGAATAGAGCAACAGGTCGAGCATGAGCACTACCGCTCCATTCATCTCTATGAGATAGCCGAGTACAACTTCTGATTGCCGGAATACCCCTTTAATGTCTTCAGTAAGAAGATAGACCATAGTAATGTGGATTTAAACTCTGCTTTTACCGCCGTGTGATTTCCACATTAAATGAGATTTCTATAGAAAGGGAGGACTTTGGCACGGCGTACACGTACTGTACTTGATGCGCCCATTTCTCTGAGCGACTCCTGCCTGTTCTCTATGCTTTCAGCTCTTGAAGGTAATTACTGGTTGGAGTCACGGTTCTAGACGGCCCCGGGGCAGTAGGGGTGTAAATTCAGTTTTATTTGATTAAGTAAGAGGGCACATGTGGCGGCACGCTCATGCATGGAAAATCCGTAATTACACGGCTCGTGACAGGCTCCCCTGACTGCAGACTGCATACCACCCACACCTGCCAGGGATTAGGATATGGCTGTCATGGACCGATATGTAACCAAATGTGCACCCGGCTCAGAAAGAGACTCCCCATAGAGTCCTAGGTAAGGTGGGGGTGGTGAGGGGCAAAGGTCAGAGAATTATGTAAAACAATATACATTGCCCAAGATTTGGGAATACTGTAGTAGTTTGTGTGACCAGTGACTGCAAATTATAACCGTAACATACTCGACATGTACAGTACTGCTGCACCCTGGTCGAGTGTGGTGTCCTAAGACCATTCAGTGAGGACCTGTGGCCACGTCCTAAGACCATTCGGTGAGGACCTGTGGCCAGGTCCTAAGACCATTCAGTGAGGACCTGTGGCCACGTCCTAAGGCCATTCAGTGAGGACCTGTGGCCACGTCCTAAGGCCATTCAGTGAGGACCTGTGGCCACGTCCTAAGGCCATTCAGTGAGGACCTGTGGCCACGTCCTAAGGCCATTCAGTGAGGACCTGTGGCCACGTCCTAAGGCCATTCAGTGAGGACCTGTGGCCACGTCCTAAGGCCATTCAGTGAGGACCTGTGGCCACGTCCTAAGGCCATTCAGTGAGGACCTGTGGCCACGTCCTAAGGCCATTCAGTGAGGACCTGTGGCCACGTCCTAAGGCCATTCAGTGAGGACCTGTGGCCACGTCCTAAGGCCATTCAGTGAGGACCTGTGGCCACGTCCTAAGGCCATTCAGTGAGGACCTGTGGCCACGTCCTAAGGCCATTCAGTGAGGACCTGTGGCCACGTCCTAAGGCCATTCAGTGAGGACCTGTGGCCACGTCCTAAGACCATTCAGTGAGGACCTGTGGCCACGTCCTAAGGCCATTCAGTGAGGACCTGTGGCCACGTCCTAAGATCCATTCAGTGAGGACCTGTGGCCACGTCCTAAGGCCATTCAGTGAGGACCTGTGGCCACGTCCTAAGGCCCATTCAGTGAGGACCTGTGGCCACGTCCTAAGGCCCATTCAGTGAGGACCTGTGGCCACGTCCTAAGGCCATTCAGTGAGGACCTGTGGCCACGTCCTAAGAGTGCCATTCAGTGAGGACCTGTGGCCACGTCCTAAGGCCATTCAGTGAGGACCTGTGGCCACGTCCTAAGACCATTCAGTGAGGACCTGTGGCCACGTCCTAAGACCATTCAGTGAGGACCTGTGGCCACGTCCTAAGACCATTCAGTGAGGACCTGTGGCCACGTCCTTCTAAGGGACCATTCAGTGAGGACCTGTGGCCACGTCCTAAGACCATTCAGTGAGGACCTGTCGCCACGTCCGACATATCAGTTTTAGTATATCATTGCATTGAAAAATGTTTTTAGAACATATTTTCTTAGAACTTTGCATTGTGCTGTTCCTCCTATTATTCCTACTAGAAATGCATGAATAAATTGACAACTGTTACCAGTAGGAGGGGTGCCCCTCAGTGGCGTACATGGTGAAGTAAGGGCCCCATAGCAAGAATCAAACCAGGCCCCCCACAGGACCGAAGGGTTTGATCCCAACTGGGCTCCCTCTTGCCCTGGGCCCCATAGCAGTCTGCTGCTATGGTAGTTACACCCCTGGTGCCCCTACTGTCATTGTGTAGTCAGAGCTGACAGTGTCAGACTGTGTAGGGACACATCTCTGTGACAAGGAAAAAGGTAACACTCAGTTGCCCAATTTTTTAATACACTTCTGGGAGGAATAACTGAGGAATGAAACACAATGCCGAGTCAAAAATAAGATCCTCCACAGTTGCTGTTTCATGAGTGATACACATTTGAACTAAATCCGGAATGTCAGGAGAGGAGATGAGCTGTCATAAATGTGACAGGTTTGGGGGGGGTCACGGCTTTCTGACCCCACTGATCACACTTTTATAATAGTGAGAAACGTGGTCACTCTTAATTGGAGGCACTTTGGGGGTCATTTACTAGGGCCTCTTTCCTGTTTAGTAGCTCTGGCAGGCTGCACGCAGTGGTTTTTGTCTGTCTGAATCCTAGGATACTTGACGGGCAGCGGCCGGGTCTCTGCCAGACCCCGTTATAGTCAGTGGGGGCAGCAGCTATTCTGGTAAGATCCAGCATTGCTGGATCCAGAGAGCCCCTCCAGGCTGTTTTATGCCGCAACCAATAACAACAGTGTGAAACTAGCCTAAGACCGGCTTTTTTTGGCGGTCTTAGATAAACCCTGCTCCCAGGCCACGTGATGTCATTGGCCAAGGAAAAGCAAAGAGAAGGCAGCGGCGCTCATGGGAGCGCCGGTGCCTTCTCAAACAGCTGATCAGCGGGGGCCCGGGTGTCGCACCCCAACCGATCAGACACTGACGCCTCCATTTTTATTTTAAAGGGGTTGTCCGATTTATGACAAAAAATATATAGCACTGTAAATCTGATGGGCAGCAATATATAACTAAGTTAAGCAAGTTTTAGGCAAAAAAAATCCATATTTCCTAATTTCCCTGGTTCTCTTCTGGTCTTTGTTTACATGCAATAACAACAATCTCAGCCCCTCCCCCCCCCCCCCTTCTCTGCAAAGGGAATGAATACAAGTGCTGAGTGACATGTCTGCCTGCTGGAATACTCAGCAGCATGTTGTATGTGTAGGACTACAAGTCCCAGCTGTACAATGACACTGGTGATACACACAGGAAATTCTCCCTACCTGTTCTTGTACAGTACAATTGCTCTATAGCTCCTTGCCCAGCATTTGTCTCCTCTCACTGCTGCAGCTACTATTTGTTGTAAAGCCTTGAGCCCTCAGTGTGTTCTGGCTGAAGGGGTTAATGTTTTATCTGAAGGAATCCAGGGAGAGAGCAGATAGCAGGAGCCCGGCAAAGAAAGGGGGCGTGGCCAGTGACCTCTCGTGTACAGACTGTTATCTGAACTCTGAGGCTTGTGAACTAAACATCACAGAGCAGAGAGATAAGATGACATCACAGGTCATGTGACCCTCAGACAACTCTGAGAAACCAGCAGCTTTAGAAACACAAAGTATATGGGAAAGTTGTTATACCTGACAAGTTAGAAACATATAAGTCCTATAGAAATGTTCTATCCTTGTTTGCAAAATGTACAAGAATAGGACATGTTCTATCTTTTTTGCGAAACAAACGTACAGATGTGGACAGGACAAGGTTGCGTCCTTTTCAAATGCATATCAGATTTGGAGCGAAAATCCAGCATAAATCAGCTTGCAGGATAACAGGCCGAACTGGATGGACAGAGGGCTTATAAACTATGTTATCATGTAAAATGAAGGGGTACTGAATGGGGTGAAGTTTCAGGTGCTAAAAGTTACACTATGAAAGAAAATGTAACTCTTCCTCTCCACATAGTATGTGTAGAATAGTGTGTGCCCCCCACTGTGCCCCCCGCCCGCATGCTGCTTGTGTCTGCTCACTGTATATACCTGTGTGTAACTCTTGCTCTGTCCCTGTCTCTCTCTCCATGCCGCAGTGCACGCCGTTCTGCTCACAGGTAACAAACGTACTGCCCTCCATGGCTGCAGCCCCTGCCTTGTCTGTGAACGCTTCAGTCCAGGGTGTCATGTATTATCCATCCAGTGTTAGTCCTCATTCACACATCCGGTCCGTGAAAAGCCGGCCTGCTGGGTGCATTAGCGCACGGCGTCACTGGTTTCTATGACGCCACGCGCTCGTGCACTCAGCAGGACGGTAGGCCAGGTTTTCACAGACCATGGTCCACGGATGTGTGAATGAGACCTTACCCGCCCCTGACGGACACTAGTGCAGATAACCAGATTCCCATCCCATTATCGAGCCCTTTGAGTAAAGAATGCAGTGATCTGATTGGTTGGTTACTGACGGCACCTACCTCCTTCACTAGTCGAAACGTTGCCTTCTGTCCCGTTACATAGTGTACCGTTACCAGGTCTGCAGATAAAATAGTGGGCCATGCAGAAAAATGGTTCAAATCTATGAAAAATTTTAATAAAATTGAATGGGCCATAACACCCTTTCTAGAATGATACAGCTGGCCGTAGACATTAAGATTTCCCCATGTTCTGTGTTTGTTTGTTTTTTTTCTTATTTTTTTCTTTTTTATTTCACTATTGGTCAGTACAGAGACCAAAATAGAATTTATATATTAATAACATTGTATTTCTATTATAGTGTGTATTATTATATTGTGTATTGTATGTCTGCACCCTTCTATGGGCCGCGGATGTCCTCGATGCTTGCATGTGATGGGAACATGGATAGAAGTCCTCTTATTAATGCCGCCACGCCCCATAATTGTACCATATGAGCTGACAATTTCTGTAGGTAAACCACAGACTGAATGGTTGTCAGATCCAGACGCATTCTCTCTGATCTAAACCCCGTCCTCTTGTCTCTGCAGCTGAATGATGAACTGAAGCAAAGCCTGAAGAACACGATGACCATGAAGTACAAGCAGCCAGGAGAGGACAAGGTGACCAATGCAGTGGACAAGCTGCAGCAGGAGGTGAGGGCATATCTTGTGCTTTCCACGTATCATTTAGGTATTGACGTATTTTCAATCTGAAGAAAATTGCTAAATAAAAAATGGTGCAGCTTTGTATTTTAATTCTGCAACGTTTCAAGATCTCTGCACGTGGTCAGTGAATGGAAGCATAAAGGCTGCTTTCACACTAGCGTTAATATTTTCCGGTATTGAGATCCTTCATAGGGTCTCAATACCGGGAAAAAGGCTTCTGTCTGGTCCCCATTCATTGTCAATGTAACTGAATGGAGTGCACCAAAATACGTTCCGCTCTCATACCAGAGAGCAAACCCTTTCCGTCCTGGGATGCGGAGCAAGACCCACGATGCAAGTCAATGGGGACGGATCCTTTTTCTCAGACACAATAGAAAACGGATCCGTCCTCCATTGACTTTCAGTGGAGTTCATGACGGCTCCGTCTTGCCTATGTTTAAGATAATACAACCGGATCTGTTCATAACGGATGCAGACGGTTGTATTATCAGTAACGGATGTGTTTTTGCTGAGCCCTGCCCGATCCAGCAATAACGCTTAAGTAGTCTTATTTAGCTTTTGTCCAGCGATTGAAGCTCTGTTCTGAGAATGTGCTGCCCACAGAGGTGCATGGGAGACATGTGATCTACTGAAAGGGCCTGTCTGAGATCATTTCAATTCTCTGACAAGCCCTGCAGTTGCTTAAAATAAAAATGCACCTCGCCAACGCCCGCCTTCTGTCAATTTGGACCTGCCTACAACATGGGGCACCCTTTTTTTTTTTTTTTTTTTACTAGGACCACCTTAAATTCCCAGTCCGCCCATATACTCATCCACGATACTTTCAAGTTTAGCTTTCCGTACTTCTGATCCGTCAAAAGACAGGATCCTTAAACCCCACAGAAGCAGTACAGAGAGCTTCCACAGGGTTTCTCTCCATGCCTCCGCATTGCAAAAAAATAGAACATGTTCTGTTTTTATGCTGTGCGGACGGATCACGGACCCATTCAAGTTGAATTCGTGCGGATCCGTTGCGGCAGCTGCATGGATGGCGCCCATTACAAATTGCAGTCCCCAGTGCACGGAACGGACGTGTGCAAGAGACCTTATGCATAGGATCCGTAATTTTTAAAGTATTCTGGAAAATGGATCCTGTTGCATCAATTGTCGTCCGTTTCAGCCATTTCCATCTAAGATCTGTCTTTTAGATGGAAAAAATGTACTGCATGCGGGTCTTTATTTCTGTCTAAAAAATGGATGTCAGACGGAAATGGCTGAAACAGATGAAAATGATGAAACATGGTCTTTTTTTTTTTTTTTGTTTCTCTCCTAACGGATCAGAAGCTAAACGGTGATGTGAACTCGGCCTAATCTGCCAGATTTGTACAAGTATTGTATAGTACAGTATACAGGACTGGAGCGTCACTTAAAGGGAACCTGTCATCAATTTAATGCTGACTGTACTGAGGGCAGTATAAAATAGTGACAGAAATACTGATTTCAGCGGTGTGTCACTCATGAGCTAAAAGTAAGTGGTTGCTGAGAACCAGCATCATAATCATTGCAGCACAGGCCTTGAAAAGAGTCAAATCTACATGAGAAGAGTCATGGTTATTCATAATCTCCTGCTCTCCCGCCCATCTGCTGATGATTGGCAGTTCTCTCCTAGAGAGAAAGGGAGAAAACTAGGTAGAAGTCTGTCATCCATCAGCAGGTGGGCAGGGAGAGCAGGAATTCATGAATAACCAGGACTCTTCTCATGAAGATTTGACTCTTTTCCAGGCCTAATCTGCAATGTTTGTGATGTTGGTTCTCGGCAACCACTTACTTTTAACTTATAAATAACAACAGCTGAAGTCAACTTACCTGTCTGTACTTTATTCTGCTGTTAGTATGGGCAGCCTAAAGGTGATGACAGGTTCCCTTTAAAGCGGTCTCCAGCTCTTGACTCCAGTATACCAGTTCAGTCAGTTTTATGCCTTTCTATGTCAGACATCTCACTCTGTTCATTTTGCTTTCTCTTGGTTAGTTTAAGTGCTGTGGCAGTAATAATTCCCAGGACTGGAGGGAAAGTGTCTGGATAAGGTCCCCAGAGTCGGAGGGGCGTCTGGTTCCAGACAGCTGCTGCAAGACCATGACCACTAGATGTGGGATCCGAGACCATCCCTCAAACATCTACAAAGTCGAGGTGAGGAAGCGTTGTCTTACAAGTAATGTGGAATAACAAGGGTAAGGTAAAAAATGCTCAGGCGTTCGCTCGCCTCCAGCGTGTACAGAAACAGAATGATAAATGTCGCCCTTTCCTCTTCTTTACAGGGCGGCTGCATCACCAAACTGGAAACCTTCATCCGATCCCACCTGCTTATTATCGGAGCAGTGGGCTTAGGGATTGGCTTTGTACAGGTGACTTAACTTATATACTTAAGAGGGGAAAACTGACTTATAATATATTTCCATACCGTGTGTGTACCCGCGCTGAAATACTGGGCAAAATTTGATATTGAAGACAAATTTAAAGCCGACACCAGCCGATGGTGACATGACAACCTATAATGGTCTTGCCTGCTGGTGTGTAGTGTCCCGTCAGCAGGTCTTTCTGACAACCATCTTATAAACCCAATATCACTTTGGCGTGGTTGAGCACTGGAGCTGCAGCATGTTACCGAGCAGGAGGAGTATCTGGATTAGGGACCAGACAGCACAGGACACTTAGTCCCGTCAGCTAAAGTGAGCAGGGTCCTTATCGCACCTGATCATTTTCAGGTTTCAAATGAAATACATTTTTACTAGGTTAGATATAATTTTCCATTCCACTGGCCAATCTGACTGTGGACGCAGTGAAAGGCTAATTCTCGCTGGGCGAAGATCGTTCACAGGTCCTATTAGAACAGGACCTGCACGCTGTACATCACAACCTGCGGCCCTCGATACCATTCTGTGCGGCCCCCAACCATCTGGTGACAGACATGTATGTCTATGTCTTGTGGCTGCTCACATGTATATTTCATGTATTCTCCCATTAGATGGGAGTCTTGGAACTATAACTAGACATTAATGGTATATACTGTGTGTTCAATATGCCATAAATATAGTATTTTAGTTGGTAATACCCCTTTGAGGTTTTTTTCTTTTGGCCCTTGGAATTGGTTCAGGCTGACAATGTGGCCCTCAACCAGAAAAAGTTATGCCCCCCTGCCGTACATCATGTGGTTGTCTCAGCCACAATACCCACCCTTTGGGCAATAAGCATCTCTCTATAACCCAACCACCGTATTGAAATTAAAAAAAAAAAAAAGGCCCTTCAAAATCTGCCCTTAGAGCTGCACTTTTTAATTATTTAAAGTATGTTTTTAGCAAGAAACTTTAAAATCATTTAGAGGATGACGATTTGACCTTACACTTCTGAGATGGAGAGTTAGAACATAGTTTCAGAATTAGTAAATGGGTTAAAGGGAGTCTGTCACCTCATCTTCACCTATATAACTAACAGCACTGCCCCACAGAAGATTCACTGACAGCGCTAGGCCAAACGGTCTAGTGCTGTCAGTCAATTTAAAGAGTGGCGTGCACATAGGCATGGGGGAGAGCCTCGGGCCTGGGGGGGCGGTGAAGAAGCGGTGCTCAGGAGGAAAGAGCCCGCCCCCCGGTGCTCCGAAGGCTCATTAGCATAATTTTTAAACTTCACTTTTCTGCACAACCGCTGCGCTATACTCTGCAATACAGGTATGTAGATAATTGGCAAATTAAGGGCTTTTAACCTATGTATTAAAATACATAGGTTAAAAACTGGTGACAGAGCCTCTTTAAATAAGAGCATGTTCTGCAGGCATGCCATCACCATCCATGTGGGGTGCTCTTCTTCACCATGGAAGTGGTCCTTATTCCTTTACTTGCTCTGATTCTGTACATGATAACTGGACTAAATTGTATCACCCTCTCTTTCTGCACTGATCCGGTGATCAGAGAGGGTAAAGGTGAATTTAGATGGGACGATTCTGCAGCCGATTGTCAGGAGGGAAGCGTTCCTTCCCAACAGTCAGCTGCTCGTTCAGTGAAGTAGACCGCACATTTACATGCAGCGATCTCCTCCACAGTATGAGGACGAGGGATCGTTATAGTGATTCCTCATCTTCATAGAGATTCATAGTTCGCTGTTTAGACTGCACGATCTGCTGCCCAGAAACTGATCGGTGGTGCCTGCATGAACAGCAGGATCGCCCTCATTCATCAGGTGATTGGCGGCACATTTACAGGGGCAGATTGGTCATTCCCGACATTCGCAGGAACTGGACAATTACTGCTAGTGTAAATGCAGCTTCTTACAATGTAGTCCAGCTGTCGTGAACACAATCAGACCAAGCAAAATAATTGGAGATTGGTACAGAAGAGGCTGTTGAGGTGTTAGTGAAGAAAGAGGTCTCTGGTTTGAGCGCTTTAGCCTGATATGAATACTAGTATGAAGATATGTAATTCTCGCGTCTTGAATTTGCTCCTCAGGTATTTGGAATGATTTTCACCTGCTGCCTCTACAAGAGTCTGAAGTCTGAGCCGTACTAAGATGTCTGTGGACCTCTAGGATTGCACTCAGTCTGTGGACCCATCACATCCTGCTGAGCTAATAAGCTTCTGGGACAGCAAAACCTCATGACATCAGAAGCTTTCCATCCCCAGATACCTGGCTGCCAAGCTATTGAACTGTATATGTTATCACAACTGCATCATCAGACTATTAATTTGTGCCAAGGTAACGAGCGTCATGTCAGAAGCCATAGTATCTCATGGACTAATGCCTAATGCCTTGATTGATCCTGCTGGTCACCTTCGTGTCTGAGGCGGTGCGGTGGCACTGTCTTCAGGGTCCGTGAATGTAAACTACTTCTACTGCTGGAGATGCACATTCATGGTCCCCTTACGTCAGCTCTGCCTTCTGAAAATCACCATCATTGCCTTAAAACCAAACTAACCGCCAAATATGAAGCTATGCAGGTGGCCTTTGACCTTCGTTGTCGGTCACCTATCAACGCAGGAAATATTCTGTCCCTGACCATCAGCATAACTCCGTATCACATGTCAAAGTGTCGTTTTTAGCACATAATGGCCATTTTTGTGAGTTTTTAGTTTTTCATGCTTATTTTTGTCTACATATTAATTTTTAACCAGCTTTTACACTTTCGATCTTATAAAATGTACCACACTTGGCACTGCTTAAAGGGACATTAAACCTAATATCTCACGAGGGGTGAAAAAGCCGAAGGCACTTACCTGTTTTTCAGTTTGCAAGACGTTCTGCAAGCTCCTGAAACAAACATCGGGGGGTCATTCGCAAGAGACGCCAGTTATTAGTGTGTAAAAAAAAAAAAAAAGTAGAAAAACGTAATTTTGTGCCTGTGCGACAATATTTTGTCACATGGGCGTTTTTGCACAATGCTTGCCACTTCAGGGTAGCAAGGGAGGGATGGGGGTGGTGGGGGCTGGGACATTGGGCGTCACACATTTAACATATTTTAATGGAGTGAGAATCACTCCAGTAGTTTTTACTTCAGGCACATGGACTGCTGGCGGTGCACTTAATTTGACGAGGCCTGAGCCTCATGATAAATAAGGGCCCATTTACACGACCGTGTGAATGGGGCCGCATCTATTCCGCAATTTTGCGGAATAGATGCGGCCCCATTCATTTCAGTGGTCGGCATTAGATCGCGGACAGTCGCGGCTTGGTGAAAAATATAGAACATGTTCTATTCTTGTCCGCAATTGCGGACAAGAATAGGCATTTTGTATGAGGTGCCGGCCATGTGTGTTCCGCAAATTGCAGAACACCACGGCCATCTGAACGGCCCCTTAGGAGACTTCTCCACCCCCATTCTGGAGTGATGTGTTTTCTCCTCCTCAACCTCTCTGTCTTGCAGAATTGCTGTTGGCATACATAGAACTTTACGGGCTACTACTGTACCCACATACACTACTGATTTCATACAGCGCTTCTTTGGGGAAATTTTTTTTTACATGTTTAATTGCGTGGGCTTTTTGGAACACTGAGCTGTATAAGGACCCATATGGCAATAAAAGTAGTTCCTACAGGACTGTAACGCTACATCATATGGTTCTGTGTGTTGTGTGCATGAAGTCCAACGGTTTATTTTAGCTGATCTGTAGCCGTGAGAGAAATATAACTCATGGCGTGGAGAGATGCAGCTGCGCTCTGGTCTTATCCGACTCCTAGTGAGTAATACACAGGGGCGGACTGGGAACTTGAAGTGGCCCTGGAAAAAATACAAAAAGTGGCCCCGTTTTGTAGTTGGGTCCAAATTGATGGAAGACTGGGCCAGCAATACCATATTGTGGCAGATTATACCGCCCCAACACAGCCAAATACCACAGTCCATCACAATATACTGCCAGCAGCACAAAATACATCCTCAAAAACTTCCACTGGCTGGACAATAGGAGGGTCCAGACGGCCCCCTGGGCATCAGCCCACCGGGAAATTTCCCTGTAACGTCTATGGCCAATCCGCCCATGGTAATACAAATGGGTCCCATTGATCATGGCATCCCTGCACAACTCGCTGGGAGTTGGATGGCTGCACTGGAACTGCCACACCCAGCGTACATTATTATCCCTCCACACCCGATGTAAGATCAGGCAGGAGAGTATGCCTGCGCGTCCCCTTTAAGAAACCCCATATGTTCCTAGACCATTAGAGCTTGGGTATTTATTACCCCTTGGTGTATATTGAGATGTAGCAGTCCTGTCGCTTGCCTTACTAGGATTGCTGCAAAATGCAGAGGTTTTTCTGAATCGTGTGAAAACCTTAGAATTTTCAGCAGTTATGGTAATGAACAGCAACATGACATCTGACTGCAGCCTCAGATCCGTATAGATTTCCCCACATTTTGCATTTTCAGTGTGAGGCACCACAAAATAAAAGAAGAGGATACGGCAAATACTGATGTTGTGTTTTTTTTATTTCCTACTGGATGGACTCATGTCTCTTTTCACTGTAACTTTAGTGTCCCTTTAACTGGTGCCTTATGCTTTGCAGTACCTTTAAAGCCGCTCGATCACATGTAACACGTTGCAGTCGGCTCCATAACCTCGTCAGATCTGCTGTAATGGAGCTGTGATGTGTGGTCAGTGCAAATCCAGTATTTGTAAAGGGAATCCGAATAGTCAGGTGATCATTTATTGTATTTAGAACTTCCTTTTGGGATATTCAGCGCCTGTCAGCAGATTTGTACCTATAACACTGGCTGACCTGTTACATGTGCACTTGGCAGCTGAAGACATCTGTGTTGGTCCCATGTTCCTATGTGTCCGCATTGCTGAGAAAAATTATGTTTTACTATATGCAAATGAGACTCTAAGTGCACTGGGGGCGTTGCTGTTACACCTACAGGCTCCGCTCTCTCTGCAGCTGCCGTGCCCTCTGCACTTTAAGGAGTAGTCAGTGCCAGGAGGTTAATGACATTTTCATTAACCTGGCAATGTCAAGCTGCAGAGAGAGCAGAGCCTCTAAGTGTAATGGTAACGCCCCTGTTGCTCCTAGAGGCTCATTTGCATATATTAAAACTTAATTTTTATCAGCAATGCGGACACATATGAACGTGGCATACATTTCAGCTGGCAGTCACACATGTAACAGGTCAGCCAGTGTCGTAGGTACAGATGCCCTTTAAAGAGGGGATTCTCACCTCCGGATGAGCCGACCTTCTTCGTCCAGAGGTTCTTGGAGTGTGCTGTGCTATGCGGTTTCTGCAGCTCCTATACAAGTGAACAGGACTTACGGAAACAGCACAGCGCCCTTTGTCACTTTCGCATCTCAATTTGGGGAAATGGCACAGCTCCCTGTGCCGTTTCCGTAAATTCCCATTCACTTATGTGGGAGCTGTGGAAACAGAATAGCTCAGCTTCTTCCATACTTCTGACCACTCCAGAGGAGATCGAGGAGGAGTATAATAAAAAGGGAAAGAAATATATAAATATATAAAGTGATGGAGGTAATGTGTGAGCTTGGGAGTCAGATCTTTCATCTTCTCCTCTCTTTAATCTTTAGTGTAAAGTTCTTTAAATGTCACTGGAAAGAAGACAGTGTTTCTGGCAGGCTGAAGTGAAAGCCTTTGCCAAGTAATTAGGTTCGGTTGGCGGTGTACACTGTGCGCGTTCATCTGCCGTTGACTCTGGCGCACGGCTGTACCAACAGATTATCATTAGGATTTGACCTGTCATTGTTACCCGGCTGCCTCTTCCAGTGTGTGAGCGGATGTACCGGCCACCAAGCAGACACAATGCATACAAGTGCAGAACGGGACTGATAACCCCAGCATTGATAGACACGATGGGAGTTATCGGACCGTGAATGGAGCTGGCACGCTCTGCATTGTTATACACAGCAGCTTGTCTGCATCCAAAGCCAAAGGTTTGTAAGGCTGAGCGGCAGGTCGGGCATGCGTGTTACCCCTCCATTTATCTCTATGGGAGCTGGACGCTGTACATTTGGGGAGGGCTCCATTGGTTCCCTGTTCTTGTGATTGATGTGGGTCCTAATGGTAGAACCCCTGCTTATTAAGTAGTTATCCCCTGTCTTGGAATACGCCTTTAAGCTTGCTTCCCATGTGATGTCTGACCACTGTGACCCCCATAGATTATCAGTATGGGGATCGTGCATCCCCTATTTAACTGCAGCGGCAGTTCAAATTTTTGCTGATCTCCAAAAACCCAACAATAAATGACCTCCTACTGCATCGGTAAGACGTACTCTTCACACATTAAAGGGGTTCTGTAGTTGTTTAAAACTGATGATCCATCCTCTGGATAGATCATCCGCATCTGATCGGCGGCGGTCCAACACCCGGGGCCCCCCGCTGATCAGCTTTTTGAGAAGGCCCAGTGACGTCACGACTAGTATCACTGGCCTGGGCGGGGCTAAGCTCCATTCATGTGAACAGAGCTTAGCCCCGCCCAGGCCAGTGATACTAGTCGTGACGTCACTGAGCCTGAGGAAAACACAGAGAAGGCCGCTGCCTTCTCAAATAGCTGATCGGCGGGGGTCCCGGGTGTTGGACCCCCGCCGATCAGATGCTGATGATCCATCTAGAGGATAGATCATCAGTTGTAAACAACTGCAGAACCCCTTTAAGGGGTATAGATTTCCCCACATTTTACATTTTCAGTGTGAGGCACCACAAAATAAAAGAAGAGGATACGGCAAATACTGATGTTGTGTTATTTTATTTCCTACTGGAAGGACTCGTGTCCCTTTAACTGGTGCCTTATGCTTTGCAGTGCCTTTAAAGCCGCTCGGTCACATGTAACACCTTGCGCTGTCTGTGCAGATTGTTATAGGGCAGAAGGAAATGGGCAGCTCATAAAACCGGTGGGCATGGATCTAGATCTGTAAGTGACAAATTATATTTAAATCTTTTCCCACAAAACTAGATAGAAATCAGTGTTAAACAACTGCAGAACCCCTTTAAGGGGGTTATCCAACCCATATAATGCCCCTCCCCCCCCAAATGCCCAGGCACCTCATACGGGTTGTACTTACCCCGGCACCCGCTTTGCTCCTCCGCTGTGATAGAGCACCGTATACATGATGACTAAATATATATAATATGATTTCTTACTACTGATAGAGAAAAGACTACTGGAGCGTCACATTTTTAATGGAACCCTTATACAGAATTCATATATTTCTTTATTATATATGGTGTATATTGCAGATCATTTATTTTTCTTTTCTTTTTTTTTGTTATACATGTACAGACATTTTTTTTATTTTTCCTAGATAAGATGTATGACTGCCACTCATAATAGCTTTCTAGTGTATTAATAGGCTCTTCAGCTTTTTTTTTTTTTTCTTCAATTTTACATTTTAAACCATATATAGTTCAGATCCAGACTGGGATCGGGCACTACTTACTATGGACATGTCTGTCCTCTCCCTGAAATATCTGTTCTAGTAAACAAATATATGTATAACAATTCTGCAGCATCATTTCCTAGGACTCTGCGTTAGGCAGTTCCTCTGTTATTCCTCCCAGAAAAATTAACAAATTGACACCTGGTTGTTACCCTTCCCATAATAAATACCGATTGAAGTGTAAGGCTGAGTCTCCATTTCCATTCAGCTTGCCATTTGTCTGCCTATGAAGCACGGACCAGAACATTTTACTATTTTATTCGGTTTTGATAACACGATTGTGTTTGTTTTTTACAGTGATTGCTCTGTGTCCTGTGACTCGTTGCTTTCATATGTATACTATATATTCAGTGATACAGCGGGTGATGTATAGTTACTGATATTCACATGAGCACTGTATGTACCTCCTTCACATCGCAGTGGTATAAATGTTACCCATGGACCTGATATGTCTTGTTTAAGTAATTATTTGTTTTAGTGTTAATAAACTGTGTCCTAGTGACCGTACACTACGACTGTGTGTGATGTATCTATGACCGACCACTAGGAGGTGGCTTCTAGCTGCATGCACCAAACTGAACTGTCTTCACACAGACTGCTTTCACATAGTCAGTGTTTGCTCAGTGATTTTTATCAGTTAACGTGAGCTAAAACAAGGTGCGGGTCTGAAACACAGAACAGGAGCAAACCTTCCCTTATACCTTATTTGTGTGTAGAATCCACTTCTGGTTTGGGCTCACAATCACTGATGGGAATCACTGATCAAACACTGACTCTGAAAGTAGCCTAAGGCCCCATTCACATAAGCCAGTTTTCCGTGTGGGTGCAATACGTGAGGTGAACGCATAGCGCCCGCACTGAATCCTGACCCATTCATTTCAATGGGTCTGTGTTTTCATGCATCAGTTCTGCGTTGTGTGAAAAACACAGCATGTTCTATATTGTGCATTTTTCACGCAGCCCTGGCCCCATAGAAGTGAATGGGGCTTCAGTGAAAAACACATTGCATCCTGAAGAAAGTGCGGATGCAGTGCGTTTTTCACTGATGGTTGCTAAGAGATGTTGTTTGTAAACCTTAAAGGGGTATTCCCATCTCACAAATGTAGTTTGTATAGTTAGATATAGCCATACCAATATTATTACTAATAGAATGTAATTATATAAAATGTACAGTTTAGAAGATTTGCCTATTTGTATATCCATTGTCCCACACACATCAGTCAGGCCGTTGCCCCTAGTTACGGCCACCGTGGCCATGTAGTAGTGGTGGTCGGCTTACTCCTGTTCAAACCCGCTCTGAGGTAACCGCTGTATTGTGAACGGACATTGCATGAGAATGCGGAGACACATCTTAGGCTACTTTCACATCTGCTCAGGATCCGTCCAAAACGCAGACTTTATAAACGGATCCTGCTCCATAGAGATGAATTCATCTTGGAACAGGATCCGTTTCTCTGCGTTTTGGAAGTGCAGACAAAAATGCTACAATCCTAAGATGTCTGCGCATGCTCATCCAATGTGCGTTCACAATACAGCATTTACTTTAGAGCGGATTCGAACAGGAGCAAGCCGGCCACCACTACTACATGGCCGCAGTGGCCGTAACCAGGGGCAACGGCCTGACTGATGTGTGTGGGACAATGGATATACAAATAGTCAAATCTTCTAAACGGTACATTTTATATAAATACATTCTATTAGTAATAATACTGGTATGGCTATATCTAACTATACAAACTACATTTGTGAGATGGGAATACCCCTTTAAGGTTTTTAGCACTTGTGTGAAGAATGCATGAAAACACATTGCACCCGCGCAGAATAAACTGAACGCAATCGCAGACAAAACTGAATGAACTTGCTTGTGAAATGGTGCAAGTTTCACTGAATGCATCCAGACCTAATCCTTCACTCTCATGTGAAAGGGGCCTAAAGGTCCCTTTAGTTGGGACGATACAGCAGGCAATTGCGATTGCAGCATAAATTGGCCAACATTTTAAATCTCCACTGCGTGTAAAATTATGTGCGGATTCTGTTGGATTTTTTTTTTTTTCCATCCAATTTGCTACTTCTGTAAACTCATACAATTCTCATTTCGGCTGTGAAAAGTCTACAGCATATATATGGTATTTATGTCGGTAAATGTATTTAGTGCATGTTCACACCCAATATCTGGAGAGTGCTCCTGCCTTGTGATCATCTGTAGCACAGTGTATGCTGTCCAGGACGTGTGAGCACAAGCTGCACAGAGCAGAACTGAGAAGATGTGCCAGAGTTATGGCATCTGTATTATCTGTGACTCATGGTGTATAAGTCAGTGTGCAAGTGTTTCCAGTGTCTTAATCCCTCATTATAATAGCTAATTAGCGCTCCTTTCTGCAGACGTGGCATTGCCTGGCAGCTACAATGTTTTACTATTACATCACCCCAGTATTGTTCATCTTTTATATTGCAGACTACTGTAGAATTTGGAGCCCTTGGATTTAAAGGAACCAGATACATTGATGTCAAAAGCAAATGCAGAACAATAGCAAATTTATAGCTTAAAAGGGTTTTCTGGGATTTTCATATTGATGTCTTAGGGCTCATGCACACGACTGTTGCCTGTTTTGCAGTCCGTAATTGTGAATCCACAAAACACAAATACTGTCCGCGTGCATTCCGTATTTTGCGTAATAGAACTTCTGGCCCTAAGGCTGGCAGAGGTCCAACTCATGGCACCCCCCCCCCGCCAGTCAGCCATTTAAGTAGTTGCTCACAGCATACCAAGCACAGCGCCGTCCATTGGATAGATATATTAGGTTCTCTTCACACATAGATTTTTCATGAGGAGAATTTTTTAAATCACCTGCCCAATACCATCCCTACAGTGAAGCATGGTGGTGGCAGCATCATACTGTGGGGGTGTTTTTCAGCAGCTGTGATAGGGAGACTGGTCAGAAAGCTGAATGAAGAAAAGTACATAGATGTTCTTAATAAAAACCTGATCCAGTGTACTCTGGACCTAAGGCTACTTTCACACTAGTGTTTTTAAATTCCGGTACTGAGTTCCGTCATAGGGGCTCAATACCGGAATAAAACGCTTCAGTTTTGTCCCCATTCATTGTCTATGGGGACAAAACTGAACTGAAGACAACTGAGTGCTCCTGAAAGCATTCCGTTCCGTCTTCAGACCGGAGAGCAAACCGCAGCATGCCAGGCATCCGCACCAAGACGGATCCGGAATGACCCCCAATGCAAGTCAATGGGGACGGATCCGTTTGGTGTGACACACCAGTAATCCGGATCTATCCTCCATTGACTTGCAATGGGGGGTGGTCATTCCGAATCCAAATACAGACAGACAGACAGACACACACACACACACACATACTCCAGCCAGGGACGCCAGCAGCATGTCTTCACGCGCCTCCTGCGCGCAGCTATGACGTTTCCCCAATGAGCCCAGCAGAGGGCGCTGTGGGGAATCGTCATCACTGCGCGCAGGAGGCGCGTGAAGACGTGCTGCCGGCGTCCCTGGCTGGAGTATGTGAGTATGTATGTATGTGTGTGTATGTATGTTGTCTGTGTCAACATGTGTGGGGCCGGAGCGCTGCTCCGGCTCCACACGTATCAGCGGCGGTACGGATCCGTGCTGCCGCTAGTGTGAAAGTAGCCTAAGGCTCCATTCACACGTCCTGTTTTTCTTTCCTGATTCGATCCTGATCCTGATCCATTCATTTCAATGGGTCTTGAAAAAATCAGGATCGAATCAGGAAAGAAAAGCAGGACGTGTGAATGGAGCCTAAGACTGGGCCGATAGTTTGACTTTGAACAAGACAATAACCTTAAGCACACAGCCAAGACAACACAGGAGGGGCTTAGGCAGAAGTCTATGAATATCCTTGGTGGCCCAGCCAAAGCCCTGACTTGAACCCAATTGAACATCTTTGGAGAGACCTGAAAATGGCTGCCCACCAACGGTCCCCATCCAACCTGACAGAGTTCAAGGGGGTCTGCAGAGAAGAATGGCAGAAAGTCCCTAAATCCAGGTGTGTAAATCTTGAGGCATCATACCCAAGAAGACTGGAGGCTGTAATCAATATCAAAGGGGCTTCAACTAAGTCCTGAGTAAAGGGTCTGAATACTTATATCAATGCAAGATTTGAACATTGTGTTTTCACTTTTTCATGATGGGGAATGAGTGCAGAATGATGGGGACAAACTTGCATTTTTATTTTTTTTTTTTAACACAAGGCTGCAACATAAGAAAACGTGAGAAAAGTGAGATAGTCTGAAGATTTTTTGAATGCTTTGAATTCTTATAACTCAATGTTGTGCCATTTTTCTATTAAAAACTTCGTACTAGAATTTGTAATCCAGTCAGTGCTACCAGTGTCACACGGGGCAGGGAAACAACTCCTGAGGGCCTTGCAGTTTGTGCAACAAATCTGCTGAATGTGAATAAGGCAAGTGGCAGGTGACTACAGAGAACATTAAAGGGGTTGTCGGGGTTCAGAGCTGAACCTGGATATAGCCATAATTTCACCCAGGCAGCCTGTCTGACGAGCATTTTATGCTCCGATGCTCTCCTTTGCCCTGCGCTAAATTGCGCAGGACAAAGGCATTTTGAGCAGTTCCTGTGACAAACCGGGCTCTGCCAGGTGGAGGCTTCCACCCAGCAGTGAGCCCGGTGACATCACCAGCACTGATGGGCGGGCTTTTAGCCAGTAAAACGGCTAGGGCAGCGCTAAAGTCGGCCCATCAGAGCCGATGACGTCACCGAACACACTGCCGGGAGGAAGCCTCTGCCTGGCAGTCTGTTATTGTAAACAAAAGAGCCCTTCTCAGCGCGATTCAGCGCAGGGCAAGGGAGCGCATCAGAGCATGAAATGCTCCAATGCTGTTGTCAGGCAGGCTGTCTGGGTAAAATTGAGGGTATGTCTGGGTTCTGAACCCGGACAACCCCTTTAAATATGACTTACATAAAGTAACAAAGTGTCACTACAATCTCATTTAATGCTTTCTCATATTGTTCTTTACTTCGATAAACTGTTAAAACTATTATAAAATCAAAATGAAAAAAAAAAAATCATGCTTTTCAACTCGGCATCCTGTTATCTCTGCAAACACTTGATATTGTGTCCATATTACTTTACGAGGCATTAGGGGGATGCTAGACATTAAGTTTCCATAGCTATTAATCTTCAGTTCAGACACAGCTGTCCTCTGGAGGGAGGCTGCCCTTTATCTGGTACATTATTATTATACATATATCCACAAGAGGGCGCAGGTGTTCCATTAGTCACATTGCATTGCTGCATAGGAACAGCTGCAAAACAGATTCCGTCTTTACCGCCATATAACCCCCATATGAATGTGTGCTATAAAAGTAATTTTTAGAAAAGCAATTTATTACATGTACATATTAACTGGCATCTGCTATTGGTGCTGTATCAGCGGCATGCCAGCACACGGCACCTGCATCCTTTACTTTTAATTGTGTCTGCATCTTTGTTTTGAGCCTGCCAGGTATCCTCAGAGTCTACCAGCACCCCTGCTAGACACCATAGAGGACATCGTATATTAAAACTGCTAGTGATCCATATTTATTCTTTCTGATGCAGTTTAGAAATTGGTTACTGGATGTCAACGCTGGATGGTCGCCTTTACAGAATCCAATCTCTCTGTTCATCCTAGCCCCCTTTCGAGACTTTCATGGGGTTCCTGATTCTCCAACCCCATTCCAGGTTTCCAGGATTCAGTGCTGATCTCTGCAGATTATGCTCCAAATATTGGCCTATGGAATATGTGTGTTTTATGGCACTTTGTCTGCCATACTTCCGTACGCCCTGCTCTGGCTGGCATTTGTCTCTATGGGCACTACTGTATGATTCATGTTATTTTATGGAAACCGTTATGTAACTATTGTGTTGGAAAAAGTGGAACAGTTGCTTCAAAAATATGGAGCTCAGAAAACGGGCATGAATAGATCGAAAAATCCCCTGCTTCCTATTCTATTTCCCTGCAGCCACCACTAGGGGGAGCTCAGTGCATAGGAGTTAATACATCTACCATGGAAGCTATAATTATCTCTTTGCATTGAGCTTCCCCTACTGGCAGCTGAATGAAAATGCAATGTTTTCATGCGGGGAAGATAATAAGCTTCGCACTGGGCCCCATAGCAGTTGCGTGGTCTGCCTCTATTCTAGGTACGTCACTGGTCCCAAGACATTACAATGGGTTAAAACTGCAATGTTTCTGCAGAGAGCCCCTGACGAGCCGGTGCAGAGGATGGGAGTGGTAGTGGCCCTGATGAGATGATGTGTCACGGTGTACTCACTCAGGCCGTTGCACCTTGGGGATCGGTGCAGTGGAAAGGTGGTTTGAAGAATCAGGCCAGAAGTATATGTTTTAAAGTCTCCCAGAGTATAACTTGTGGCACATCCAGCAGTATTAGGTACAAAGTGCAGTTTCTGGTACCAGATGAGGAGTTGTGTGGAGAATAAATGGCACTTGTGGATATAGGTGTCCACTGTGTGATACAGCCTTGAAGTTAGAATGGTGTGGTGGTTATTCTAGATGATGGGTGTCTGAGCTGTTGTCCCTCACCGGCAGCAGGGTCTGTAACGCTGCAATTTTGCTGATCACTCTGCTGACGAAGCTGTCCTGGCTCTGATGATCTCTCTGGATGACTGTTTTATGGCGGGGTCAGAAGTTCAGGAAAAAATAGACGTAACAGGACTTAGGTGCATAAAGAGTTTACTAAGCTATGATAAAAGATATAGATACACAAAGACAAAGATAAGTAACAGTCACTGAGAGTGGTGCGGACAAATGAGCTAGCCCCTATTGACCAGCACCCAACATGGCACTTGGCCAACACCCATATGATACAAAGAGAAGTGATGGTAAGACATCTTACCCTGATGATGTCTCCTTGCCCCCTCGTAGCGCCACCTAAAGGTCAGTATGCATGTACAGTTACCTCAAACTGCAGAAATGCGGCCAGGTATAGACATCACTAAGGAGTTACATGAAGTTATAGGGGAAGAACCAATTAAAAACCTTGCTTTATAATGATGGACTCCCAGGAGAATAAAATTCAAGCTCTAGGAGTAAGAGCTCTGGCATGTGCTTCTTATCTCCTTTACTATCTACTCTGGAAACCCTCTCCTGGCAGGAAGCAGGACCATCTCATTCCTACCAAGAGGGGAGGAAGAAGGTAGTTAACCCTGTTCCTGCCAACCATTACCTACTATGCTGGAATACACAGCCTGAACACAACATAACAATGCATAGTAAAACATTTGAAGATACACCCAGGTCTGGATAATGTATTTCTCCACGGTGTAGGAACCATGAGGCCCTTGTACTGGGACAGTCTGCAATGGGCACTACTATTGGGACAATTAAGAGGCTTCATTTGTATCGGTAAAAACACAAGACTGTCTTCAGACAGAGATCATGGATGTAATGAAGCACCCATGTGAAATCTGTAACTGCCCCACACCATGTACCATTTCTAATATTCTGTGTATTTGTATCTGGGACCATTGGGCCACCTGCATGCATGGCGGATTACACATGTTTTTTCTGCACAGATTCTCAAGTAATAAAGTACCAGCGAAGTGACAAAGTGAATGAGATTAAAGGGGT
This sequence comes from Rhinella marina, assembly GCA_900303285.1. NCBI lineage: Eukaryota > Metazoa > Chordata > Amphibia > Anura > Bufonidae > Rhinella > Rhinella marina. Next base: position 433,632 of record ONZH01008968.1, read on the forward strand.
TATCCTATGACTTCTGTAAAAAATGAAAATCAGACATCATGTAGTACATGACAACCTCTTTCTAACAAAGCTAGAACCAGCCCTATACCTCGCATGGATCCAGAGATCTCCACATTCATTGTTCAAATAAATTTATATCAAGCTGACAGCTCAAGGGGCGTGTCTCAGCTCTCCCTATCACAACTAAGGGGGGGGCGTGTCCATGCTCTCCCTATCACAGCTCAGGAGGCAGATGAAAGATGAAACTGAGCTTGTGCGACCATCTCAGTGAGCAGGACAAAGAAATAAGAAAGAGAACAAACAGCAGGTGGCGCTATACAGATACGTTTTATTAAATAACTCAGTGGCTATGCTAAATTTTTAATTACATGCAATTACAAAAGTATTCAGATCCAGGTGCTGGTTTGAATACTGTAGAATATTTTTCGTGGGACAACCCCTTTAAACCAATCTCATATATACTTTGAACACAGATTTTTTTCTGCATGGAAACTGACCTACTGTGCAGCTTTCCTAATCTGCAGCCTTCCAATTATGTTTGCAGTTTTAGCTGCAGATTTATCCCTTTTCAAATGAAGGGTGAGATCTGCGGCAAAACCGCATCAAATCCGCACTAAAAACTGCAATTAGAAATTACGTTTTTGGTGTGGTCCGGGTGCACAAACGCACAGAAATCCACATAGAAATTTGTGTGGATCTTCTGTGCGTTCACCCGCTCCTATGTGCAGATTGCCTAAGGGCTCATTGTAACTACTACCCCTACTCTGCCTATAGCTACGGTGATATTATGTCATACATATAATAAAATGTACAAGGTAGGAACATCTCCCCAAAGACTGCAGTATATGGCAATTTGTATGCATGATAATGACAATATCGTGATGTCTGCGGAGATTTCGTTTCTGGATATTGTGCTGGTTCAAGGCTAGACGAGAACAACTTCTGTATCTCTTTCATATATGGCAAAAGCAGTCACAAAAATGACAGCCACAAAAATTGCAGTTGATGTTCCTAAATTATAGATAGAGTTCTGAGGAGGAATGAAGAAAATCACATCTTGAGACTTGGCACTCTGACACAGTACGATGGTACAAGCTCTTAATTAGCGATTTCCTTAACATGAGTCTTCACGGGTGATGGGAGTGGGCAGATTTGCTGAAAATCACTAAAATCTCAAGAAATGTCAACAAAATGTCTGAATCACTTTGGACCCCTTAACCAGGTCTCCCGATGACTATTAACACTTAATAAAAATAAAGTCTAATTTGGTGTCTACAGAAATCAATGACCGTGTGTCTTACACAGTGCAGAAGCTGCTGACTAAGGGTGACCACGGGTGCACCTAGCCTTTCTGCGTTTCTTCTGATATCGCACCCCCATGCCTATTTCTTAACCTAACCCCTTTGCCACAATGAAAGCGCTCATTCCCCATGGCCCTTCTGCTGCCCCCCTCTTGCCCCTACCTGGTGCTGCCTGAGGCGATCACCTCACCTGGCCTCATTGGTGGTGCACCCCTGAGGGTGGCCATACACGACATAACAATTATCCAAACCCTCCTTCAGCCGAAAGCTTTCTCTCAAGTCCCCCCATACACGGAGAATAGGAGAAAGTCGCTGTTAGACTCCTCTGCCGGGGCGGCCTATCTCTCCGAGGATAGAAGGAATGGGCAATTGAAAACCAGATGCCAGGATAGAGTCAGTGGCCCCCATACATATAAGGAGATCAGCCGGTCCTGTCGAAATTGATGGGTTCTGCCGACATTCTGTGTATAAAGTGCTTTGCAAAAGTATTCACCCGTTGTGGTGTATTTTCTATTTGTTGCATTAGAACCTGCAATTAAAATTGATTTTAATTCAGATTTTATGAAGTAATCCAAATTATTACATTGAAATGAAAAAAAAAACTTGTTTAAAATAATAAAAATGGAAAAGTTGTGAGTGCGTATGGATTCACTCCTTGAAATCACTTTAAGACCAGGTTCAAACGTGACTAAAAATACTGGGGAAAAATTCACTGCGGTTTTTGCTGCGTTTCATCAGCAAAACACACAACAGAAAATGCACCAAAGCCGCATGTAGTAAGCCTCATTCACAAGTCAGTGATTCACATACGCGTGCTGTACACATTCTCCATAGACAGCACATGTCACACGGATCCATCACGCCAAGCCAAGTTTGGGTTCAAGTTTTCTAGTGGTTTTCCACTTTAAAAATCAATTACTCAACAAAGTCACGTGCGACTTCATGAATAACTGATTTTGGCTCATTGGAGAACATACATTCTAATACTGTACAGAGACAAATCTCTGTACAGTATTAATCTGAAGTTTTGAATAAAATGACTTTGGATGTAACATCTGAAGCTCGCGACGCTCATCACCATCCTGCATACCTCCTACCATCTGCTCCCACTTTAGCGTTAACATACATTAGTTGGGTTAGCAGAAGTAGGGGGCGGCATGTGAAAGATGGTATGACTGCAGGGTGAAACTACAAGATTCTTTTGTTGTCTGTTACCATGGAGACACATAATTCTGCATAGGAGCTGTAACTAGTGTTGAGCGAATTGAAGTTAATGAAGTGGACTTCAATCCGAATTTCACGACAAATTTGATTTGCAGCGAAGTTGAATTTCCTCATGCTTTGTGGTAATAAATTGATTTTCCATGAAATGGAGATAAAAATATAAAAAAAATCATACCTCATTCATTTGAGCGCAAAGAGGATGCTGCGGCCATCTTGCTTGACAGTCTCATGCGAAATCTCGTGTGCCGTGACGTATGATGTCACCACATCGAGAGACGTGATTATGTCACCGCGATTATGTGCCGCGCAAGATTTTATGTTGGATCTTCAAGCAAGATGGCCTCTTCGCAATCAAATGCATGAGGTAAGTAGAATTATTTTTTTTTTTTAATGAACAACTAAAATGCTTGAATATGGATCTCAGATCTCATGATCAGCAATGAACACAGCATCTAAGGGGTTCAATAACTAAGCAAATTACAAAGTAATTCATCACGAGCAAATTTTTTGGTTAAATTCAGCTAATTTAATTTTTAAGAAGTTAAGAACTTCGTTCGTCTCTAGCTATAACCAAATGCAGAAACAAAACTACAGAACATTTTTACTTAACAAATTCCGCACATCAGGTCAATTTCTGCACCTAACAAAAAAAGCAATGTGTACGTGATACTTGTCAAAGCTCATTTACATTCCGGTACTGTATTATGCTGCAGTTTTTCCACACGTGAATCCGCACAGTGGGCAGGCAACCTAACTGGGACAATAAAAATATTTGAAGGTTTTTGGGATGGCATGATTAAGCTCCTCTTCTTCCTTTAGTCAGGCCCTGGTGCTATCAGAGTTTAGTAAATGGCCTGTCACATCTGCACCGTACGTTACATTATTTTTTTTTGCTATTTTGTATGTTCTACATGTAAAACATATCAGATACCCCAGTCAAGGAGACTGGAGATCTGTATGAAGGATACCGGCAGAAAAATGGCAGCTGTACTGTCCTAATATTAATAAAATAACTGGCATTAGACTGGAAAATAAACGGCTAGTCACAGCCGCTCACGACTTGACGTGAAATTCCAGCCTCAGCAATAAAGCAGATATCACACATAACCTTACACTGGCCGTGTCCCTTAAATCAATATCCTAAATTCAGTTTGCACTTGAACATCCCAGAGCAGGGACTCTGATTATTTACCAGCTGTTCTCCCCGGTGCCTTGGACAAATGAACTAAATTATAATTTCCTCGATTTTAGAAGCCAATTGGTGCTTGCCTGTGCAATGTTTTGTAATTGTGTTAACCACCAAGGAGTGATATATGGATGCGAAACGCTTTCCTATCCTTATCCTGGTCATTCACAATCTGTTAGCGGCTTCCATATAGGCTCATTTGCTGAATGTAATTGCTCAGCAATGAAAATATACAACAGAAAAGAAATGATTATCTGTGAATTATTAAATCCCTCCCTGGAAGACCAGGGATATACTGTCCTAGCCATAGTCCTAGTCGCAGGGGGCTGATCGTTTAATTAAAGGTGTTGTCCTACAAAAAATATTCTTAATTTATTCTCAAACCAGCACCTGGATCTGAATTCTTTTGTAATTGCATTTAACTAAAAATTTAGCATAGCCACTGAGTTATTCAATAAAATGCATCTGTATAGCGCCACCTGCTGTTTGTTTTTTGTCATGTCTTTGTCCTGCTCATTCAGAAGTCCGCACATGCTCAGTTTCATCCTTCAAGTGCCTCCTGAGCAGTGATAGGGAGGCTGAGACACGCCTCCTGAGCTGTGATAGGGAGAGCTGAGACACGCCTCCTGAGCTGTTATAGGGAGAGATGAGACACGCCCTCTTAGCTGTAGCAGAAAAGACACTCCCCTTCAGCTGTCAGCTTGATATAAATCTAGCACAGCAATGAATGAAGAGATCTCTGGATCCATGTGAGGTACAGGGCTGGTTCTAGATTTATTAGAAAGGTATTGTCATGGACTAGATGATGTCCAATTTTCATGTTTTACATTATTCATGGGATAACCCCTTTAATCAATAAAATGTATCTGTATAGCGCCACCTGCAGTTTGTTTTTTCTTATTTATTTGTCCTGCTCACTTAGATGGCCACACATGCTCAGTTTAATCTTTCAGCTGCTTCCTGAGCAGTGATAGGGAGAGCTGAGACACGCCTCCTGAGCTGTAGCAGAACAGACACTCCCTTTGAGCTTGATAGAAATCTAGCAGAGCAAAGAATGGAGAGTTTTAGTTGGCAAGCTGGACATTGCAAATATATGAATCCTGAAAATATCTCTTTTCAGTTTTTTGTGTCATTATCCCCATCACAAAATTACAGGAGAAGTCCTGTGCTGCTTAAGTTACAGTGGAGGATGCAGAGTGACGTGACCAGACAAATACGCCTCCATTGGCGGCCATATTATGGACGGGATCGGCATGCGGGTGGAAGATACCACTGTTATAACAATAGGTTGCAGCTTCTCAACAAATGAAAATAAACTAATACTAATGATACACTGTTGGGCAAAATATTAAGACACCTACATGTTACACCCATAGGAACCATTATGACATCCCGTTCTAAATCCATAGGAATTAATATGAAATTGCTCCCCCACTACCTTTGGAGGTAACATAGCCTCCACTCATCTGCAAAAGCTTTCTACAAGATTTGAGAGGGTGTCTGTGGGAATTTTTGGCCATTCATCCAGGAGGGCATTTGAGGTTGGACAGGAGAACCTGGCTCACAATCTGTTCTAAATCATCCCAAAGGTGCTGGATGAGGTTGAGTTCAGGGCCCTGCATGGCTAGTTAAGTTCTACCAAGCCTAACTCAACCAACCATGTCTTTATGGACACTGCTTTGTGCACAGTCGTGCTGGAACAGAAAAGGGCTTTCCCCAAACGTTTTCCACAAGGTTGGAAGTATACACTTGTCCAAAATATCTTGATAAGCTGAAGTATTTTCTTCACAGGAACTCAGGGGCCTAAGCCAACCCCTAAGAAACAACCTCATAGCATTATCTCTCTGATACCAGTTGGCACAATCTAGTCAGGCAGGTAATGTTCTCCTGGGATTAACCAAAACCCAGACTCATCCATCAGACTGTCAGATAGGGAACATGTTTCCACTGCTCTCCAGTGGCGGTGTGGTTTACATCATTCCAACCAAAGCTTGGCATTGTGCTTGGTGATGTAAGGCTTGCATGTAGCTGCTCGACCATGGAAACCTATGCCATGAAGCTCCTGGCGCACAGTTTTTCTGCTAATTTTAATGCCGGAAGAGGACCGAACTCAGCAGTGTTGGTGACTTTTATGCGCCATGTGCCTTAGTACTTTATGTGGTCTCCGCTTCCTGGTTGAGTTGCTGTGGTTCTGCCGTTCTTTTTGTAATAATACAACATGCATAGTCACAAGTCACAGTTCACAGTGAATATCTAGGACGGTGGCATCCTATTATAGGACCATGCTGGAATTCAGTGAGCTCGTTTGTGTGAGCCATTCTTTCACAAACGTCTGTAAAGGCAAACTGCATGTTGAGGCAATGGTAACGAAGAAACACCTGAACTCAGTGATTAAAGGGAATCTCTCACCCAGAGACAATTTATTGAAGCCACCATTGCCAAGATACCTGTATGTCACCATGTTGTGAAGTCATTGCCCAGAAAAGTAACTTTTATTGGTATGCAAATCAAGCTCAAGGTGCCCATCTGGGCATGCTTTTCTTTTGAAAGTGCCCAAGCCCACCTCTTCTACCCAATTTCAGCTCCTCCCCTCTCCCTTAACACCACCATGCAGCACTTCAAAATCGAATGCAGATGCCCTCTGCAGTGGCCGGGTTTGGAGTGGTCCCAACGCTACTTTGGGTCCCCTGGACACCGTTGAGGGATGGTAAGGTGTGTGTGTACCCCAATGGGAAGTAAGTCCAGAGAGTTAGGGTCTGCAGTAAACCAGTGTGCTTCTTTACTGGAGGAATTAAGGTACAAAACAATACAGGCAAGACATTGGGCTGGCTTCTCCAGTCTTCTCCCTGGCAGAAGAAGGGTTTGATACTGAGGAAAGGCCTGAGCTAGCTCTCTCTCTCTACCTCACTTTATCTCAGAAGGCTGGTACCCTTGTCCAAGACTGGTGATCCAGGGTCTGTAGCAGAGTATCCCCGTCTCAGCGTCTTTTTCTGGTCACTCAATAGTCTGGCAGATACTCGTCTTTTAATCACTGTTCACTAACTGCAGAACATTGCTCACCTTATATACAGTTTCTGGCTGAATTAGAACCTTCTAGTGTGAGGGGTGGAGTGGAGAAACTCAGCACAAACAAATACAATGTTACACTTTCTGTCTCTCATAGACTTACATTAGAGCTTTAGTGATACTCAAAGGCAATGACACAGCAATTTTCCCAGACAAAAACAAGTTTTCAGGCATCCAAAAGGTCATTCTGTCTGATTTTGGTGATAAACAAGTCTGGCTTTTTAGTCCAAAAAACATACACTTCTTTAAACTTTATGGTAGCTGTGGAAAATTACTAGCTTCTCATTATAGCTAGAAAGTCCCAAAAGTCTCTAAGTGTTCATTAACTGTTTCCACAGAGTTGTGTAAACGAACAGAATATATATCACAGCAAACATAAAAAATGCACTTAAACAGTGTTAAACAGTATAAATCGGTGCAAGTTAACCCTTTAAAGCAAAATAAAGTAAAGAGTTGACTTTGCATAGGGGAAACAGGCAAAAGTCCACAAATCTCGAGACTTCAAAGTATCCTTACACCTCTCCCTGTTTTCCGGCACCTGTGCACTACATTGCCTTCTGTGGGCTAGTACCACAGAGCATGCACAGAACTTTTCAAACGGCAAACCTTGTTAGATAAATTTCCCATACTGGAGTAAGATTTACATGCTTTTTTGCAACTTTTCAAAATGTCTCACTTGATAAATCTGGCGTACACCTAACATAGCCAACTGTGCCTCCTTTTGCACAGGATCGGGAGCATGGTATATAAAATAAAAATCACGTCTCAATTTGTTTTTTAACAAAAATGGCATGCAGCAAAATTCACCTACTTTTTTTTACCGGAATTATGGCACAACAGCCACGATCATTCCCGCAAGGTCTCCAGACTCTGATCAAGAGCAACCGCAAGAGTGTCGCTCAACTACTGTACCGCTTCAGATTGACTGTGCATTTTTGCCTGTAAACAGCGGTTTTCAAGACAAAATTGTCCATATGAAAACAACGCCAATTTACCGTTCACACAACGGATTATGACCGCATAAAAAATTGCGGCATATCTAAAGTCAGAAACTGCTGTTGTTACTGCATGGGTTTCCATTTTGAATGGCGCGGTCCTGCATTTAATGAAACTAAACTGTGAGCAGTTTTCCAAGGTGTCTGCAAAGTAACCTCTCCAGTAATGGATGTGTATGTTCTTGGCGTGGTCTAGAAAGCCGCACATGGAAAAATCCTTGGCTGCATGAAGTGCGGCGCGGCCTCTCTTTGAAAACAGTAGGAGGCAGTTTCGCTGCGGCTTTCAGGACCAAATCCGTGCTGAAACCTGTGCAAAAAAAAAAGTTGGATGAACTAAAACTACTTGCCGGCGCCGTTTTCGCTGCACCTTGTCCTCGCTGTGCCCTCTACGTGAGCTGAGCACATTGGCTTAGCAGGAGTCCTAGCTTTGCTTTCAGCCCGTCCTCAGTCATGTCATAGAAAGATTAAATACACATTGTGAGGCTCTGCGCGGCTCAGTCCTCCTAACACCTCATTAAATAACAGTTTGATGCATTATCTTATCTGATGTATTAAAGACCCGGGGGAAACCCTTTGAAACGTATGACTGGGAAGGAATTAAACAATTAATCCCAGCGCTAGAGAGAGTTTAATGCTCTAAAAGTCCATTCCATTATCTGCTATAAAGAGACAGCTTCTCTATTACTCTGCCGCTCGTCTAAGCCCGTCGCACACAGCCGCGCAGCCAACCCATATTTATGTGTCTGGCCCGTCAATACATAAGAGCTCAGCCCGATTGACTGATCCGATTCTGGAGAATCAGGGTATTCTTTTGAAGCTAAATAGGCAGGTTCTTCTGCCTGTTATGGACAACAGAGACCTGATACAACTGAGATGTGACACCGGTGTGAATGGTGGAAGTTTCTCACTTCCACCAATCAAAGGGACTATTCTGATCCTTGATAGAATAAGACATGTTCTATAATTTGTGGAACGGCCTCGCGGATCCACTAAAAAATACAGATGTGTGCACGGCCCCATAGAAATGGATGGGTCAGTGTGTTATTTTGAAAAAATGTAGACATGGGTGAAAAATATAGTTGTGTGCATGAGGCCTTAGGGTGTATTTAGATGGTCCAGTTTAGGTTTAAAGGACATCAGTCAGCAGATTTGTACCTATGACACTCGCTGACCTGTTATATGTGCACTTGGCAGCATGTGGATGTGCGAGCCAGTTCTCTTCTACATATTTGCTGGCTGACCTGTTACATGTGCACTTGGCAGCTGAAGACATCTGTGTTGGTCCCATGTTCATATGTGTCCGCATTGCTGAGAAAAATGATGTTTTATATATGCAAATGAGCCTCTAGGAGCAATGGGGGTGTTGTCATTACACCTACAGGCTCTGCTCTCTCTGCACTTTGATTGACAGGACCAGACAGTGTAAACATCATTATGTGTGGCCCAGCCGATCACAGTGCAGAGGGCTCAGCAGTTGCAGGGAGAGCAGAGCCTCTAGGTGTAATGGTAACGCCCCCGTTGCTCCTAGAGGCTAATTTGCATATATTAAAACTTAATTTTTTTCAGCAATGTGGACACATATGAACATGGGACCAACACAGATGTCTTCAGCTGCCAAGTGCACATGTAACAGGTCAGCCAGCAAATATGTAGAAGAGAACTGGCTCGCACATCCACATGCTATGCTTTGATCTCATCCCTACTTACTAAGCAGAAGACAGCGCTCCTTGGCACATGTGTACCGCCTTACTGAGGCATTAGTGTACATTTTGATCAAAACAGGTCAGCCAGTTTCATAGGTACAAATCTGCCCTTTAACTATATCAAAACTGCATTGGACAAAAACTGTGTGTTTTTGTCATGGTCTTTAATGTGGATGAGTTTTTTTTTTTTTTTTTAAATCCCAACTGTGTCAAAAATGCACGTGGTTTTTGGCCAATCTGGTTTTGATGTGCTTCTAACTGCACCATCTAATATTGAGGACCTCAGGATTGGTCATCAACATTGGATCAATGGGGGTCCGACACCTGGCACCCCCGCCGATCAGCTGTATGAAGAGAAGGAATGTGCTGTGCTTACGTCCTGTCTCTCTTCCTGCTCGCTACTGCTATGTCTATGGCAAGCAGGAAGAGACACAGGAGGCGGCGTGCATGCCCGGAGTATTCCTTCTCTTCATACAGCGGACTGCCGGTGGTGCCGGGTGTCGGACCCCCATCGATCTTATATTGCTGACCTATTCTAACAATAGGTCATCAATATTAAAAGCCTGGAGAACCCCTTTAATGTAATGATCATACCACTGGATATTTGTGCCTCTGCGTACACGCTTCCTGGCCAGCAGTATGCAGACATCTGATCATGCACAATGGACGCCATTATGCCTTTTCTGCACTTTATTCTGCAAGTCTATTGAGCAACATGCCCCTCCTGGGCCAAATCACTGTGAAGGCACCCCTAGAATTCATTGGGGCCTTGCTGAGGCTTCTTCTCCCCTATCCCATGCTGTCTGATGCCCGAACTACAGCCTCGCACTGCTCCTTTATTTACGATGGTGGTAAAGGAGCTATAATATGTGTACGATTGTAAGTAATTCTCAGGATCGATTTGGGTCCCAGAAGTCAGAACCTTATCATCCTAGCAATAGGTTACCACTAGGGATGAGCGAAACAACTTCAGAAAACCTTAAAGTTCAGCAAAGAGTTAGAAAAAGTGCGGTACATTGTATTATATGGAGTAGGAGGACTAAAGTCTTGCATGATTCAAAAAATTCACCTAGTGTGACCCACATATATCTCTCTGCAACCTCATGCACACTCATAAGAATCCAGGAAGCTGAGATATGAGGAGCTTTTTTTGAGGAGACCTCAGACAGAACTACTTTAGCTGTTCCATATCTAATGAACGCTGCAGGAACTGGGAGATTTCATTCCTGAACAACCTGACAATTTTCTGACACCCAACTTTTGAGCTTGCATAGATTATTCTCTTCATTGATGTCTCTGGTTCTCTATGTTATCTTCTGTTGACAAGTCATACAGGAGAACAGACCGACAAGAAGATATTTGACATGAATAAGCTCAGAATGGTCACACCTAGCTGTATCTGCATATCCATCATACTGTAATCTTACTGAGCTGCAGCAGACTGCTATGATAGGATGTTGATTGCTCCAGATACAGGCAGCCATAGACTTGCAGATTTAGTTGATGAAATGCAGTGCTTCACAATTACCTGATCCCTCAGCTCATTCTAGCGATGTGGGAGAAGTGTCAGCTCTGTGGAGGATGGGTCTGAAGATCCTGGCTGGACCCTGTAAAGGAGGGGTGCTCAACCTGCGGCCCTAAAGCTATTGCAAAACTACAACTCCCAGCACTACGGATGCAGTGTAGCTTGTGATGCTGTGTTCTTTAACTCATGTTCACTCCAATGGGAGACACGAAAACGGCACAGGACAGTGGACTTGGTCGTTCCTGTAAGGCTAGGGCTAGATGAAGAAGTGTGTCATGCAACATAAAGAGTACAACTAAGGCTACTTTTACACCAGCGTTTTTGCTGGATCCACAAAAACAGATCCGTCATGATAATACAACCGTCTGCATCCGTTCTGAATGGATCCGGTTGTATTATCTTTTACATAGCCAAGACGGATCCGTCATGAACTCCATTGAAAATCAATAGGGAACGGATCCGTTTTCTATTGTGTCAGAGAAAACGGATCCGTCCCCATTGACTTACACTGTGAGTCATGACGGATCCATTTGCATCAGTTTCTTCATGCAGACACCAAAACGCAGCAAGCAGCGTTTTAGTGTCCGCCTCCAAAACGGAATAGAGACTGAAGCTAACTGAAGCATTCTGAACGGATCCTTTTCCATTCAGAATGCATTAGGACAAAACTGATCAGTTTTGGACTGTTTATGAGAGCCTGTGACGGATCTCACAAACGGATCCTTACAACGCAAGTGTGAAAGTAGCCTAAACTGCGACGTGTTGCGGGACATTCATATCGCACCAATGTTGTGCAACATTTTATGTAATGACAGTCAATGGTGTAATAAAAATAAAAAATATTGCACAACACATGGCGCTGTGTAGCCCTAGCCTAAACCCTACCAACTCGTGCAGCGTCAATGTGGCAGTGGACCTGTTTTAGAGATGGGTGCAGGTCAAAGAGGTGAGAGCCATATGCTAAAATTGGGAGACATGCAATGGATATGCCAAGAATACCTGAAATAAAAGTACCACTTTAAAAAAATTTAGAGTAGGTTAAAGGCATTACCCCATTTCATACATTAGGTGGATTTTGCTAGGATATGCCCCAAATGTCTGATAGGTGCGGGTCCCACGCCTGGAAAGGGGGCCTACAAAGTGAAGGAGAGAGGACTGCATATGTGTGGCCGCCCTCCGTTCACTTCTATAGCCAACAGCGATGCTCTGCTATTTTTGGCTGTCCCATAGAAACTAATGGGATGCATGTGCACGGTCCGTTCTCCTTCACTTTGCGGCCTCCGTTCTAGAGATGGGACCCGCACCGATCAGACACTGGGGGCCTATCCTAGCAATTTTCCACCAGTGCTTGAAACACAGCCCTTGAATTGAAGGAGGCCATAAAAATAATGTGAAAAGAGCTTATAACTACTTTTCCAGGGACAAGTTCTGGAGTCAGAACTATTTAAAGTATTCCACGGCCGGGTGACATGGAGACCGCTGTCTGTTAGAACCTGGCGATTTCCTATCTTTAGCTGGTGCTTCACATACCTGAAATACCGCTTCTCTGATAAGGTAGGAACTTGTGGGTTATGCCAAAAAGTCTTCTGCAGAAAGTTCAATGTGCTGCTTGTTCTCTACATGTGTAACATGTAAAATGGTAATATAAGTCACTTACTAATTAAAGGGCTTTCATACCGATGACCTATCCTCAGGGTCTGACACCTCAGCCGATCATTTGTATGAGGAGACGGTGCACGTGCCATCTCTCTTCCTGTCCGCTGCTGCCCAATAGACATAAAGCAGAGAGCAGGCACATGCGCAGTACTCATGCCGTGTGCTCATTCAGCTGATCGGCCGGTGTGCTGGGTCTCAGACTCCCGCCAATCTGATATTGATGACCTATCCTGCGGACAGGTCATAAATATGAAAAAGCCCGGACAACCTTTTTAACTATTTTTCAATAATGGCTCCTGTCTTTGGTATCTTGAATTTGGCTTCACAGGAGTGCATGCGCCACCTCGTATCTCTTCAGAGGCTGCTGAGCGGACCAAGGCAATGACTGAATCACTTGCAGCCTCGAGAGTGCTCAAGCATAGGCAAGGGCCAGGATTAAGTCCCAGCGCCCCCTGCCCATGCTGCTAGTAATACTTGCACGCACCACAAGTCCTGACCTGAAGCGCAGAAGTGAGACAACCTGTTTAAGCACCATACAGTGTCCTGACATCTTCCTGTGATCATTATGTATTACAATAATAATGGATATCCTCATACGTGGCACCAACAATAAAATGCAGACCTGTTCTCTACCATGGGCACAATGGTATAACGCTGGTGGCTTTGGGCGGTTGACGGATGCACTAAACTGAAGCAGTGGTTATCAATTATAACAAAAATATCTTTATTAAATACAAAATGAGGGCGTTTTGTGGAGTCAGAGGTAATCAGTGATTAGGAATGTCCCGGTTCTCTTCATGGTTCTTACAAATCCTTGCGTTCAGCACCAGACAGAAAAGCTTCCTCCGTAACGTGCACCATTGGGAAAGGTCTCGTTCCCACAGGTCCTTTCATTTCTCCAAGGGAGCGTAGTTCAAAAGCTTCTCTATCAGATCCACATGAGCGAGGAGCATACGGCGACAGCAGTACCTCTTCAGGCCTAAAGCATCAAGGGCGTCACTGTGAAGAGAGGAGAAGAGTGAGGAGGACTTTGGAATAGTCTTCCCTAAATACTGTTATTTTTACAGCCCTTATGCGTCTCTGTCTCCTGCAGTCATACCCCCTTCTATCCTCCCCCTATTTCTGCCCAACATACCTGCTACCAATAAGTAGGGGGCAGACAGAAGGGAGTATGACTGCAGTGTTAGGCCTCTTTCACACTAGTGGCAGCACAGATCCAGCAGTTGAAGGGTGCAGCCGGATCCGTGCTGCCGCAGGGACATGTGTGCGGCCGAAACCACGCTCCGGCCCCACACAGTACATACACACAGACATATACACATACAAATACATATACATACTTACATGCTCCCGGCAGGTCTCCACAGCGCAGGACGGCGCGCACATAGGACAATTCCCCACAGCGCCCTCTGCTGGGCGCCGGGTGGAATCGTCCTATGTGTGTGCGGTCCTGCTCCTCCTGCGCTGTGGAGACCTGCCGGGAGCATGTAAGAATGTATGTGTATTTGTATGTGCATGTGTGCAGGTGACGGATCCGTTCACCATTGTGTCACACCAACATTCCGTTGTCTTCAGTTCAATTTTGCCCCCATTGACAATGAATGGGGACAAAACTGGAGTGTTTTATTCCGGTATTGAGCCCCTATGACGGAACTCAATACTGGAATTATAAAACGCTAGTGTGAAAGTAGCCTTAAAGGGGTATTCTCATCTTAGACAATGGGAGCATATCGCTAGGATATGCCCCCATTGTCTTATAGGTGCGGGTCCCACCGCTGGGACCCGCACCTATATCCAGAATGGAGTGGTGAGCGCTGTGCCTGGAGGACCCCGGGTTTCCGGCCACCACCAGGTGCAGCTCCCCGCTGCGCTCATAGAAATGAACGGGAGCGCAGCGCGCAAGCGCGGCCGCCGCTCCCATTCATTTCTATGGAGCCGACGGAAGTTCGGGGGCTCCGTTCTGTATATAGGTGCGGGTCCCAGCGGTGAGACCCGCACCTATAAGACAATGGGGGCATATCCTAGCTATATGTCCCCATTGTCTAAAATGAGAATAACCCTTTAAGCTTGTGTGACAATAAGCTTATATCCACCCTGATGAACCCATTTGATTGGGGGAAACGCGTTGGGGACGCTTTACGTATCAGAATGAGTTTATGTAGGGCCTTATAGGGTCCACTTAGGGGAGGTTCGAGGACAGGGAATCCCTACCATATGGGGATGTCCCTGGGCTGAGTTCTATACAAGGGCTATAATAGGGCCAGGACTCAGATACACCCACTCCTCTCACCCCCTAATTTTTGTCACATTGATGAAGTAATCTCATGTGCAGCATTAATCTATGTGGTTTGTGTAATTAGTATATGAATTTGGGTATTTTTTAATTGGACTAAATAAAATATATATGTTTTAAAGGGTCTTATTTAGGTGGTTTAATTAGATTTAACCCTTTAAGCCTCATTCACACGTCCGTGTCCAAATCCGTGAGCAGTTGGTCAGTGAGGCATCCGTGAAGCTGTCCATGAAGGATCCATGTTGGGTCCGTGTGTACGGTTTTTGCTGTCCGTGTTGCATCCGTGTTTCACTGACACTGAACAGCTGAAAAATAATTTTCAAAGCATCTCTTCTTAATGATCCGTGGCATCTGTGTTGCATCCGTGGTTTTCACGGACCCATAGACTATAATGAGCGTGAGGGATCCGGGAACACGGATCAAGATAGGACATGCATCCGTGCTGAAAACACTGACCCACGGACCGTGATGAAACACTGATGTTTGAACACACACATTAAAATGAATGGGGACGTGTGCTGTCCGTGGAGAATACATACATGACACATCCGTGAAACACTTACGTGTGAATGAGGTTTTAGGGTACATTCAGACAGAGAACTTTGTCCGAGGTAAAGTAATCGGCGTATCCCACGACAGAAGCCTCTGTTGTATTGCATCTTTTTTTGCAGATCCACTGTAACAATGCCTATACTTGTCCGCAAAACGGCCAAGAATAGGACATGTTCTATCACTTTTGCGGAAGGCTGTGCGGACACACGGAAACGGAATGCACGGGGGGGGGGGGGTGTCATTTCACAAAGAAACGGAACAGACACAGAAAAAAAAAAAAATATGGTCGTGTGCACGAGCCCTCAGACAGGCTTTTTACGTCAGTCTTAGATCCCCCCCTATACTACAGTAAAATTTGGCTAATTTATGACGACGCGTGTGTCATAAATTAGGCAAATCTACAGCAGTCTGTGAGCCTGGCGGGAGTAGTTTTTCACCAACATTTACACCAGTTCCTAGTAAATATGCTGGGGCCGGACCCCCGGCACAGCCCACACCCCACCCAACTGCTGAACACGCCATAAAACTGACCGTACGTCTAAACATTGTCGCATGGCTGGTTACGAAAACAGTCTTGCGACTTTTTATGACCATAATAAATGACCCCCATTGGGCTTTCAAGATTACCAGAATAGCTCCTCAAGGCCCGCTGCCCGGGCATGCCCAGTGAAGCCACGTGTACCTGTCCCGGCTTCGTGTGCGCACTGGGAATCAGCGTTCTGCCACACCTGTAAACATGGCGTGACGCTCCAGCGCATGCACAGATAAAGCCGAGGCAAGTTCACCAGGGCCTCAATGGGCAGCGGGATCCCAGGAGCTACTCTGGATGTCGGGAACCTCCTAGAGCATGTCAATGGTCGTGATCACAGCTCAGGCAGCGCAACTACCTAAATCAGGGATGCTCAACCTGTGGCTCTCCAGCTGTTGTAAAACTACAACTCCCACAGTTAGGTTGTCCAGGCATCCTGGGAGTTGTAGTTCTGCAATAGCTGGAGGGACGCAGGTTGAGCATCCCTGACCTAAAGAAACGTCTAGCATACCGCATGCACTGGATTATAAATTCATTTTTACACCGAGCCTTTTCAGTAAGTGTATATTAAAGCACGTCTGTGGAGGAAACCCATGTGACAGGTCCCCTTTAACAGATTAATAGAAGAGAATATTATTCCTCCATATCTGCTGGAAACGCTCACGGACTAGAAGAATAAGAGGTAATCATTGCAATAAACACATCCACTTGATCTATAGGCATGAAGCGCGGCAGCGGTGAACATACCCTTCAGTGTACTCCGCCTGCAGCAGCCCGAGGTATGCCTCCCACTTATTTCCAACGATCTTCCCACATGTGAAGCATCTGACAGGGATAATCATTTTGTTGAATTTCTTGCAGGGAAGAAAAGACATGAAATTGGGTCACAAGCCATGATAAGATCCAGCTAAATAATAACAAGTGCTCTGCCGGGACCTCTCGGTGCCCTTGCTCTAGGCTGTGGAGTGCTCCGGAGGATAATAAGCCCGTGTATCAGCTGGTAATGGCGTGATCGATGCGGGGTGGCGGCTGCGCGGCTCTCCGGGTTCTATCATTTACAGGCTCTGACAGCCCTGATTGGATTAAGAAGCGAATTCTCCAGAAATGGATATTTTTCTATGAGGTTTAAAGAATCAGCTGGGAACCGACACCGGCAGAGAATGAAGCCCCGGCGGGGCAAGATGTGTAAAACACGAGGAACTAACGAGCGGAGCAATCTGACCATGCTCCTAGTCATTCCCTGAGAGATCCACGTGTCACGGCTCCTCCGCCTCACATGACCTAAATGCAGGGGCCGCTGACCGCACCATATTGAGGCCGCACCACGTGAACAAGTGAGAAAAGATTTTTGCTGCCTGAAATAAAGAACAGGAAAGTACTTGCCTGCCAGATCACACGCTGCTCCAGTTCTCCTCACCATATTACAGGCTATGACAATGACATCATATTGACAACACATGACTGCTGCAGCCAATCTCTGGCCTCTGCAGTGTACCCAATGAGACCAGTGATTGGCTGATGTCACATTCACAACAGGTGACCGCTGCAGCCACATATACCCAGTCGGAAGAACCAGCGCAGAGTGGGCTCTGGCACATAACTACTTACCGGTCCTTTACTTCAGGAGGATCCCAGGTTGTCTGGTTCCTCCTGAAACAGAGGCAAGTTCACACACTGCCGAGTAGAAATACAGTAAATTAAACAAAATGGGGTTTTTCTAAAGCCTGAACTATCCTAGTCCAACGCCAATCCTACATCATCAAGGAAACTGCATTTAAAGGGGTGTGTTCCGGCTACAGATATTGATGACTTTTCCTCAGGATAGAACATTATTATCAAACTGGAAGAGGTCTGACTGCCGGCACCCCCGCCAATCAGCTGTTCGAAGAGAAGGCAGGGGGGGAAGGAGCTGAACCCCAGCCTAAACTGAAAACTGACTCCTGAAAGTATGTCAGAACTGCTCTGTGCCAGCACCCTGACTCTGGTCCTGCAGGAGAATTGCATACTTGCTGATGGCTTCCCCCATAGAATACAGCCGATTGCTGGGGTCCCATCAGTGGAAAACCCAACAATCAGCTCAGCCTAAAGGCTGTATTACACCTGCCGATTTTTCAGCAGATTATCGCTAACGAGCGTTCCTGGGAACAGTCCTTAGCGATCATCATGCAGTGTAATACTGCCACCGATTGTCCGCTCATTCATCGCACAATACGCTACACTGCAATCCTTGGGCAACCAAGATCATAGCGTAACCAAACCCTAAAGGGAACGCATAGCTGACAACACGTACTAAATTAAAGGGACTGTTCAGATATTAAACACTGAGGGCCTGTCCTTATTACACTGTAGGCCAGGGATCAGCAACCTCCAGCACTCCAGTGAAACTACAACTCCCAGCATGCACACTTTCTTGGCTGTTCTTGTAAGAGAATGGAGCATTCTGGGAGTTGTAGTTTGAGAACAGCTGGAGTGCTGGAGGTTGCTGATCCCTGCTGTAGGGAGTCTGACTTACAGCTGTTTGAGGGGGGCGTGCCTCCTCTTCATGGTCCCACCTCCCTGGTTGTTGTAGCATCTGTGCTTCCTACTACAGCTTTGTCCCATTCACTTTTTTCACTGTAACATCTGCCATTTTCCTAAATACTTTCTGGATCAATCACTCCGTTTTCAAGACCTCTGCTTGATGTCATTCATTGTGGATACAAATATGTCCTGGTCACGTGATGATCACATAGTACAAGCATCATCTCATCTCTGAGTCCTATAATCATCCTATGACCAGCACAGGTTTCTGTGCGCTAGGAGTAAACCATGTGAGTGCATACTGAATGGCAGCAAGCAGAGATCCTGAAATTTGTGATGAATGGATACACAAAGCATACAGGATCATGGTACAGGAAAATGGCTGCACCCTCCGCACACACTGGGCACTGCAGCCGGCCCCGGAGCGCGGACTATCCGAGGACAGCCTCTACATTATGTACAGAAGATGGTGACGTCAGAAACGGCGGATATACATATAATTACACGTACACACACACCGTCTCACCTCCCAACTCTCCGGCCGCCGCTTCCCTTCTCACGCACGCGTTCCTCCTAACCATGTGACTCACCACGCTCCGCCTACCTCAAGCAGCGTCGTCTTCCAGGTCTCAAGCACCGCCAGATTTTTACCTGCAGCTGTTTGAGCGAGCGCCCTCTGGTGTACTGGAGGGGATAGAGCATTGGAAGCAGCGAGCGCAGCTGTGAGGGATGATCAGAGCGCAAGGACCGGGGTGACGGACAGCAGCGGCAGCAGCAACAGCAGCAGGTAGTGTCCTGAGCATGCACTGCTATCTGTGCTGTAGTGTCTGTGTGAGTGTGAGTGCGAGTGCTCGGCTGTGTGTGTACCTGAGCACAAGTGCAAGTCCCATCCTACACGAATCAACAAGTTCACACAGAGCGGAGCAGCTGCGGAGACAGTAACAGGCGGCATCCATCCTGTGAGCAGGTATCTAAGCCGCCCTCAGTGCCTTAGATACAGCGCATAGGATCTTACTGCAGAAAGTACAGGGCTAGTAGACTTTGCTTCCATAACTCCAGGCAGGGAATGTGGAGACTGAGAGTTGTAGTCATAGATTTGACTGAGCTAGATAATAACTTGCAATCTTAGGTGCCTCTAGACAAAATGTATTGGTTATAGTTGTAAATTTTTCTAATTTTTTTTGTCATTATCGGGTGTCATTTAAATGCTTTTTTATGCTTTACATGTGTTTCTTTCATTGTGTTTTTTTTACTTGGTGCCTTTTTATATGTAGACATTTTTGACAGTCCTACCGAAAATATCACCCAGAGAGTGCCGTGCATTGGCCAAAAAAGCAAAAAAGCAAACAAACGTTAGAAAAATAACCAAGAAAAACACAATTTTGGGTATGTTCGGATGGCGTGAATTCACATGGAAATTATCATGCACGTGATGAATAAACATGAAGTGTACCGCTGTGTGCATGTGGCCAAAGGGTACGGCCCAACATTGCAGGGGTGCCACCAGTGGTAAAATCACGTGACCGCTGTCTGGCTCTGGTGGTCGTGGCTTGGTGGTCCCTCTGAGCCATAACCTAAGGGTACTGCACAGGGGGTGCAGATATCAAAACAAATTGTCTGCAGGTTTTTGTGCGGATTTATGTGAGTTTCCATAGCAAACACGGAATCCGACATGTTCTATTTTTTTGAAGAATGGATATACGGAAATGGAATGCACATGGAGTAACTTCTGTTTTTTGTGCGGCCCTATTGAAATGAATGGTTCCCCAAAGGAACGGACAGGGAATAAAAATGTTTGTGTGTGTGAGCCCCTACACTGCAGTTTTTCCAGATGAAAATCTGCGTGGAAAAAATAAGTGCGTAATCCGCATAGTGTGCAGGTGGTCTAAGGACAGTTTAAGACGCTGGTTAAAGACGTTCCATGTGGGAGTATAAACTCCTATAGTGAACTCTGTGCCTCACTGGAGCGCATGGCATTATTATGATTTATAATGCTGTGTTTCTCTGCCCGACATCATGTGTAATGATTTCTACTGATATAATGTCATCTACGCAAATCCTTACAGTTGAGGACTAGAGATGAGTGAATTTCATATTTCGAAATTCGCTTCCGCTTCGTTTGGTGGTAAAAGCAGAATTGCGTTATGGATTCCGTTACCACGGACTATAACAAAATTCTATGACAGAGGAGTCCTCTCCTGCATAACGGAAACCGGACGAATCCATTATGCAGCCCACAGACTTGTATTATGACGGAATACCTCTAAAGGCATTACGTTATGCATTGCATCTAGAGATGAGCGAGCGTGCTCGTAACGAGCACTGTAGCGCAGGCATCCGCTTCCGTCAGGTGAGGAGGACGGAAGCGGATGCCTGTGCCCATGCGAGCGCAGGATGAGCCGAGCGCTACAGTGCTCATTACGAGCACGTTCGCTCATCTCTAATTCCATCATAGAATTGTGTCATGGTCCGTGGTAACGGAATCCATAAGGCAATTCTGCTTTTACCACTAAACGAAGTGGAAATTAATTTCTAAATATGAAATTTGCTCATTTCTATTGAGGACGGTCAGAGACGCACAGCATTATAAATCACTTTAATGCCATGTGCTTTGGTCAAAGGAGCAGAGTTTACTATACTAATCCATACTCCCATCATTAAGTTATCCCCTATCCACAGGATGGGGGATAAATATTAGACCGGTGGGGGTCCTACTGCTCGGACCCTCACAGTTCATAAGAACTGGGGTCTGTACCCCCCTGGAGCCCCCTCAAATGAAGTGGCCGCACGTATGCCCGACCGACTTCTCTGTTCATTTCAGGGGGCTGCAGGAAGGGTTCTTGTGGATAACTTAATGTGACTAGAATACCCCTTTAAACATTGTTGCAAGCTGCAACTACCTTGGCCACAAACATGTAATATTACCATTACAAGAACCAACATTTGACACTGAAAATATATACCTTTGTTTTACCTCCACAGCTGAGTGAAATGGAATGTTTTTATGTAAAGGTATGTTCACATGTGGCATAGAGACTTAAAGAGGTATTCTCATCTTAAACAATGGGGGACATATCGCTAGGACCTGGGGTCCTCCAGGTGCAGCGCTCCCCCCCCCCCCCCTCCGATCTCGATATGCCCCCATTGTCTAAGATGAGAATACCCCTTTAAGATTTGTCGCAGTGGATTTGCAGAAAAATCACAGTGTTGTACAGTAAATGCAAAGTGGATGACATTTAAAAAAAGTCTCCATGAGCTGGGTAAAAAAAATCAGCATCGTAAATTGACCTGAGGTGTGGGTTTTTAAAGGCTAGGGCATTGCATTGTACTTATTTTGAGCTAAAAATAGTTTTTTTTTTTCAATTGTTATTAAAAATGTTGAGCCTCTGTCTCTCTACAAGCCTGAGATTCTCCAGTAGCAGGATCTGAATTTTCACTCTGCTCTGTCAGGCAGCTTACCTGACGGCTCCTTATCTCTGCTCTCTGACCTTATTATAGTTCAGTTCTTATCTTACTGATGAGAATGTGGCTTAAATAAGTGTTTAGGACCTCTTAGTAGTTTAGAGAGAAGGATTATTAAGATGACCCAAAGTGAAAGTGCCGGTCACAGAGCTAGAAAAACGGTTAACCCTTTGTGACAGAACGGCTCAATATTTTTAATAAAGACCAATTGAAAAAATGATTTTTGGCCCAAAATGAGTAAAATGAAATCGTACAAAAAAATTGCCCCCAAAGGTGTATATAGCCTTTGTCTGTGCGGTA
Organism: Rhinella marina; assembly: GCA_900303285.1. NCBI lineage: Eukaryota > Metazoa > Chordata > Amphibia > Anura > Bufonidae > Rhinella > Rhinella marina. Next base: position 455,944 of record ONZH01008968.1, read on the forward strand.
GATTGCCTCTGTGGGTTTAACCCTTTGCAATGCCATGTAAACATTTTCTTTTGTTTCTAGCAGTAGCAGGGTGATTTCAGTTTTCACTTCTTTCCTATGGATATATCCCAGACATCAGCTCTGGGTGATCAAAGGGGACACGATTTACAAAAAGTGTAGGTATGCCTCCTACCTCCACACGCGGCTGAAGGAAATTCAATTCCATTCACCTGGATGAGGCTTGCAGAAATTTACGTACTATCTGTACTATCTGTTCTTCAATTATATTGTTCTTCAATTATATAAATACTAAAAAGTATAAATCTGAAGGTGTCGGCCCCTTACAGAGTAATGAGGGGGGAGTAGCAGAGAGCGATGAGGAGAAAGCAAAACTCTTAAATATTTTTTTCTCCACTGTATTCACTGAGGAAAATAAACTGTCAGATGAAATGCAGAATATAAAAGTGAATTCCACTTTAAAAGTGTCCTGTCTGACCCAGGAAGAAGTACTGGGGCGTCTTAAAAAGATTAAAATAGACAAATCACCAGGACCGGATGGCATACACCCACGTATCCTAAGAGAATTAAGTAATGTCATTGCCAGACCCTTATACTTGATATTTAAGGACTCTATACTGACGGGGAGTGTTCCACAGGATTGGCGCATAGCAAATGTGGTGCCAATATTCAAAAAGGGTCCAAAAACAGAGCCCGGGAACTATAGGCCGGTAAGTTTAACATCTGTAGTGGGTAAACTGTTTGAAGGTTTTCTAAGAGATGCTATCTTGGAGTACCTCAATGAAAATAAGCAAATAACTCCATATCAGCATGGCTTCATGAGGGATCGGTCATGTCAAACCAATTTAATCAGTTTCTATGAGGAGTTAAGTTCTAGACTTGACCGCGGCGACTCAATGGATATCGTATATCTGAACTTCTCCAAAGCATTTGACACTGTACCACATAAAAGGTTAGTATATAAAATGAGAATGCTTGGCCTGGGAGAAAATGTCTGTATGTGGGTAAGTAACTGGCTCAGTGATAGAAAACAGAGGGTGATTATTAATGGTACATACTCAGATTGGGTCACTGTCACTAGTGGGGTACCACAGGGGTCTGTGTTGGGTCCTATTCTCTTCAATATATTTATTAATGATCTTGTAGAAGGCTTGCACAGTAAAATATCAATTTTTGCAGATGACACTAAACTGTGTAAAGTAATTAACACAGAAGAGGACAGTACACTGCTACAGATGGATCTGGATAGACTGGAGGCTTGGGCAGAGAAGTGGCAGATGAGGTTTAACACTGACAAATGTAAGGTTATGCATATGGGAAGGAATAATGTAAGTCACCAGTACATACTAAATGGTAAAACATTGGGTAACTCTGACATGGAAAAGGACCTAGGAATTTTAGTGAACAGCAAACTAAGCTGCAGAAACCAGTGTCAGACAGCTGCTGCCAAGGCCAATAAGATAATGGGTTGCATCAAAAGGGGCATAGATGCCCGTGATGAGAACATAGTCCTGCCACTTTACAAATCACTAGTCAGACCACACATGGAGTACTGTGTACAGTTCTGGGCTCTTGTGAACAAGGCAGACATAGCAGAGCTGGAGAGGGTTCAGAGGAGGGCAACTAAAGTCATAGCTGGAATGGGTGGACTACAGTACCCAGAAAGATTATCAAAATTAGGGTTATTCACTTTAGAAAAAAGACGACTGAGGGGAGATCTAATAACTATGTATAAATATATCAGGGGTCAGTACAGAGATCTCTCCCATGATCTCTTTATCCTAAGGACAGTAACCATGACGAGGGGACATCCTCTGCGCCTGGAGGAAAGAAGGTTTGTTCACAAAAATAGAAGAGGATTCTTTACGGTAAGAGCAGTAAGACTATGGAACTCTCTGCCTGAGGAGGTGGTGATGGTAAGTTCACTAAAAGAGTTCAAGAGGGGCCTGGATGTATTTCTGGAGGGTAATAATATTACAGGTTATAGTTACTAGATATGGGTTGTTGTTGATCCAGGGAGTAATTCTGATTGCCTGATTGGAGTCGGGAAGGAATTTTTTTCCCCTAAAGTGAGGAAAATTGGCTTCTACCGCACAGGGTTTTTTTGCCTTCCTCTGGATCAACTTGTAGGATAACAGGTCGAACTGGATGGACAGATGTCTTTTTTCGGCCTTATAAACTATGTTACTATGTTACTATCTGTCAAAACAACCCCATTCAGGTGAATAGAACTGATTTTCAGTTGCAGAAAGTATTCTGCAACAAAATCTGCCGTGTGTGAAGGTACCCTTAGGGCACACACAAGTGTGACAGTGCGAGGTCCCATCAGGACCGCACAGCATTATGCTGATTTATAATGCTGTGTGACCCTGAGAGTCCTGGAATCTATTGAATTACAGACAGCATCATGTCAGTGTAATACAATAGATTTCAGGACAAGTAAGTATGTACACGACTGTAGCAGTCCACAAACAGGGAGTCCGGAATATACGGCGCTGCAGCCTTTTCAACCAGCTGATCATCGTGAGTGCTGCAATTTGGACCCCCGCTGATCTGAGGATAGGTTATCAATATTATGACACTGCACAACCCCTTTACATTACACCTGGGTCTGACTGTCACCCTAGAGTGGAAAACCAGGTATCACACTCGGGGGGCCAAAGTGACCCCTTCTGTAAGGTCTGACACCCCCCCCCCCATACACGTACATAGAGTCCTATGGAGATATACAGGGCATTCATTTTTCACATTTTGTCATGTTGTGGCCTTGTAGTAAAATAGAAGTTCACATTTCCCCCATCATTCTACACTCAGTTCCCCATAATGAGAAAGTGAAAACAGAATGTTCATAATCTTTGCTAATTTATTGAAAATAGGTAATAGGTGGAATACCAGCAGCTTTGCGCTACCAGTCCCATAGGACCATAAGGGGCTGACCGCAGAAAGGCACAGTAATGTAGGACCGGAAATAAGAGCTGAAGTCTGGTAGATATAGAAAACCAGGCATTTTTTTCCTTTTTCTTCTAGTTGGTTTTGACATATGAGGTCCTTGAAGTATTTAAAAATCAATTAAGAAAATCAGCAGGGTGGATTAGGTTTAGTTTTTCTAAAGTCCCTCAAGCCTGATGCATCTTCTTATATCTTCTTAATGATAGAGGGATTAATATTGGGATGATGATAGATACACGACCGGAAAATGGAAAAAGAACACCTGGAAAACCTAATGAGATTGAGCTGAGACTGAAGTATAAACTGCTAGTGATGCTTGGTCAATGATCACACAACCAAAGATGGTGCACCCTTTATTTTTGGTTCTGTAGCAGGGTATATGTTGAGGCAGGGTCACATTAATACTGGGTGGCATCTCCCCTTGCTGTGATGCAGACGGCCACTCTGGCATAGTAAGGGTCATAGAGATGCTGGATATCCTCCTGTGGTATGTCATTCCAAGCTCTTTCAACTTGGACCCATAGTTCGGCCAAGGTGGTTGTTGACTCCTGTGCACGTGAGATCGGTCACCCTGTCCAGTCCCAGACATTCTTGATTGAGTAGAGATTTGGTGATCGATCTGGCTGGAGGAGCTCTGCTGGATACCCTGAAGAGTACATTGTATAGAGCAGGCGGTGTGTGGGAGAACGTTGTCTTGCTGGAACACTACATCTCCTAATTGAGACAAAATAGGCAGTAGCACTGGGTTAGACAATGCCCTGGACATACCGAAGGCTAGTCAACATTCCCTCCATGAATACCAGATGAAAACAGCCATGATGGCTAATGGTGCCCAATCACGGCCCCTGGTCTTGTTCCTGTATGTCTCCGCACTATGTAAGATGGCAGTGAGCACTTTACCGCCCTCCTGCCAACTCTGATGTGGCTATCATTAGAACCAAGGCTGAACCTCCCATTGTGGAACCAGTCCTACTGCCTTTTTTGACTTGTTGGAACACCATATCTCCTAACCAAGATAATGCCTGCCATCAGGAATTTCAGGGCCCCATACAGGCAAGTTTTGAGCATGCTACCTGGTCATACAGGAGAATATAGAATTACATACTTCATACATTCAGTGATGTCTTCTCTGATGTAGACGTTCTCTTTTCTCATCTTCTTTTTTTGAACCAGACCGCCATGATGACTTTTTTTTTAGCCACGTCTCATCTCTGCAGAGTTTATAACACAGACATTTTAGATTACTCACTTCCATCATCCCACCTTCTCAACACAAACTCCCTATCTTGATCTCCCAACAGTGTTGTACCGTGACGTCACAGTCCCAAAAAATCTAGACTTGAAGGATTTTGTGCCTCAGGTCACGTGACTTTTACTCAATTGTTTTCACAGCCAATTCACAATTCTAAAATAGTCACGTGACAGCCAGTTGCAAACAATCCGCACATATTTTTGTGTTACACGACTTTTCTGCAACACATGTCAACGTGTAGCTGTACCCTTAAACCTATTATAAAATTGGAGGCATATCAAGGTTTGGTATGGGCCAAGCCAGGCTATGGTCACCATAAGAAAGGGGTTGTCCCATTAAAACAATATATCTATCTGATCGGTAGGGGGTCCAACTGCTGGGGCCTACTGATCAGAGTCGATAGGACTTTCTTTTCTGTCTCGCATTATAGAAACCAGACGGATCCGTTATGTTTGCCCATATACTTCTATTATAATGGATCCAAACGGAATGCATCTAAAGGTTTCCGCTTTGAATTCCGCTTAACAATTCTGTTATTTTCTGTTATAACGGAAAACAATAACGGAAGTCATAACTCTGATGTGAACCTGCCCTTATAGGTCTTTTAATGCTGCAACTCAATAATTAACCTATTCCTGACCACCTTATGAATATATATGTCGGCAGTCGAGACTTTAAATATGGTGCCCGCTCGTGAGTGCAGCAGGCTCCATAGCTGCCGGGTGCCTTCTGTTTTAAACAGCAGGCAACCAGGACCAATATATGTGTTTGATAACGTTAATTGCACACATTTAACCGCTCAGATGCTGTGGTCAAATGTTACAACGGCATCTGTGAAAAAGAAAAAAACGTGAGCACACGCTTCCGGCTGTGCACTGAATCTCTCTAGTGAGGATCGGGGGAGTGCAATCAAGGGTGGACTGGGAACTTGAAGTGGCCCTGGAAAAAGTACTAAAAGTGGCCCCATTTTGTAGTTGGTCCAAATTGATGGAAGGCAGAGCCAGCAATACCATATTGTGGCACATTATACCACCTCAACAGAGCCAAATACCACAGTCCATCACAAAATACTGCCAGCAGCACAAAATACATCCCCAAAAACTTCCACTGGCCGGCCGTGAGGAGGGGCCTGGCGGTCCCCTGGGCATCGGCCCACCGGGAAATTTCCCTGTAAGATCTATGGCCAATCCACCCCTGAGTGCAATGTAGTGTGCGCAACATTGGTCCTCCTGAATGACATAAGGCTGCCACCCATTAGTTCCTATAGAGAGCCTGGCTGTGGCAGAGCTCCATAGGAACTTTGGGGGTCATTTATTAAGACTGGCAAGTTATACACCGGTCTTAAAGGGAGCCTGTCATCAACTTTATGCTGACCTCACTGAGGGCAGCATAAAATAGTGACAGAAATGCTGATTTCAGCGGTGTGTCACTCATGAGCTAAAAGTAAGTGGTTGCCGAGAACCGGCATCATAATCATTGCAGCAAGGCCTTGGAAAGAGTCAAATCTGTTTGAGAAGAGTCCTGGTTATTCATGAATTCTTGCTCTCCCCACCCACCTGCTGATGACTGACAGTCTCCTACCTAGTTTTCTCCCTTTCTCTCTAGGAGAGAACTGCCAGCCATCAGAAGAAGGGCGGGGAGAGCATGGGATTAGGGATAACCATGACTCTTCTCAGGGAGATTTGACTCTTTTCAAGGCCTGGGCTGCAATGATTATGATGCCGGTTCTCAGCAACCACTTACTTTTAGCTCATGAGTGACACACCGCTGAAATCAGCATTTCTGTCACTATTTTATGCTGCCCTCAGTGAGGTCAGCATAAAGTTGATGACAGGTTCCCTTTAATACCCTTGCGCCAGCCATGTGACATGGTTTAAACTACGCTAGCTCCATTACTGGTGTCGTTTAAGACCATTTTCCACGCCATAAATTGGTGTAGAAAATGGTAAATGAGATGTACCGTCTGACCTACCCTCTTTTTTCGTCACCTCGGAAAAGTGGCATGAGCGGGGAGAAGTCGCAGATTTTGCTGCAAAATAGTCTAAAAAGTGGCGTATATTTTGTATTACATGACCCCTTTAGTGTAATTCTTATAAACTTCAACACTAATACATTGGAGTCGATGAGAGAAATGAATGATTGCTTGTTATAGTTCCCTAGGAGAACTATTAAAAAAAATATTTTTAAATTATTAAAAAGTATATAAAATTTAAAATCACCCCCCTTTCCCCAAAATTAAAAGAAAAATATATAAAAAGTAGAAAAAAAATAAACTCAAATTAAGGATATTGCTATGTGTGAAAACGCCCGTACTATTAAAATATAAAAATATCCCATATGGCAAACTGTGAAACCGGAAAAAAAAGTCAAAATGGCCGATTCACTGTTTTTTGGCCGCTTTGCCTCACACAAACAATTGAATAAACAGTGATCAAAAAGTCATGAACTCCAGAATGGTATCAATGAAAAGTACCGATCACCCTGAGTCCTTATATTAGCCAGCTCCATACACATAAAAATAAAAAAAGTTATAGGGTTAATAATAAGTTTTTTTTTTTCCAGTATGCAAACACAAGAAAAACTATACATATGTGGTATCATTGTAATCGTACTGACCCAGAGAATGAGGTCCGTTTTAATGCATACGTAAACAAAACCCATAAAACTGTGGCAGAATTTTTTCCTGCTTCACATTACATTGTATGCGACCGTAATTGGTGCCATTAGGAAGTACTTGTATCGCAAAAAATTAAAAAAAAAGGTCTCTTACAACTGTGTGAATGGAAATATAAAACAGTTATGGCTTTGGGGAGGCTGGGAGTGAAAAAAAAAAATGGAAAATCGCCTGGTCACTAAGGGGTTAAAACAGTGGTTTTATTGTACAAAAGAAGAAAAACCATATAGTTTTGGTCTCTTTATAGTTGTACTGACTACTTCACAATAGTCATTTATACCATGCAGTGATGCTGTAAAAAAAATGACTGTTTCTTCACATTGCCCCCAAAACATTATAAGTTTGAAACAGTAAGCAACAGATGAAGCAGATAGGGAAGGACACTGAGCAAGATCTAGCAGAGGCAAGCTGAAGAAAGAAACACAAAAACCTCAGTTTAGGGCGGGTTCGCATTAGCGTTCGTAATTTCGCTATAGTGTTCTGTTCCAGAATATAACGGAATTTTAGGATGGAATGCAAAACGGAACCCTTTAAGAGGCATCCTGTTTTGCTCTGTCCTAATACATTTCTGTGGTCACAAATAACGGTTCAGTTTTGTTCCGTTATGCATGATGGGAAAAAAAAAGGCCTGTTGACAGTCTCTCCCATAGTGCATTGCAAAAGTAGTCATTCTCCTTGTGTTTTTCCTGTTTTGCTGCACTACAAGTAGGAACTAGGTCTTGTTCACATCTCCATCAGGGCCTCCATCACGATTCCGTCAAAAACAGAGGAAAAAAAGGCTAAAAAAAGTGGACTCCCGAATAGAAACTGATCACACTCCGTTATAGGCACCATTCATGTTAGTTATGTGCTGAATCGGGTGTTTCCCTTACTTTAATTTTTAAAGCATATCTGAGTTTTCCCAAAAACATTTGCATAGTGGCTGTGCTTCTTTGTACAATAGTAATTGTGAAGGAGCAGTCTCTTTCAGCCATATTAACTCCTTGTTTCAGCTGCACAGCTAGATGCATTTCTCTTAGAAGCAGGGGACATTTCCCTTCTGCCGGGACTGTATGCAGTGACCTCACTTCTTTTACTTCCCACTATGTTTGTTTTCTTCTAGGGAGAGATAACACAAAGGCAGGAGACTCCTGTGATGTTCAGAGGCAATGGACTGCCAAATTAGGTGGAAGTGAGACCCCTAGTGGCCATGAATTTAGTTTTTTTTTTTTTTTTAAATAAAGGGGTTCTCCAAGTTCAATTTATTGATGACCTATCCTCAGGATAGGTCATCAATATCAGATTGACGGGGGTCCAACACCCAGCACCCCAGTCGATCAGCTGTTTGAAGAGGAGGCGCGTGCCGTACCAGCGCTGCCTCCTCTTCACTATTTACATGCTGGCCGTAACGGGTAGTGGTGAGTAGGTGTAATCACACCTAACCGCCCCATTCATTTTAATGGGAAGGCTCGTTCCCATACAAGACTCTTTAAAGGGGTATTCTCATCTTAGACAATGGGGGCATATCGCTAGGATATGCCCCCATTATCTTATAGGTGCAGGTCCCACCGCTGGGACCCGCACCTATAGCCAGAACGGAGCGGGGAACGCTGCGCCTGGAGGACCCCAGGTTTCCGGGGGTCCGGCCACCACCAGGTGCAGCTCCCCGCGCCGCTCATAGAAATGAATGGGAGCCGGGCCATGCATGCGCGGTGCGCTCCATTCATTTCTATGGAGCCGACGGAAGTAGCCGAGCCAGCGCTCGGCTATTTTCGGCGGCCCCATAGAAATGAATGGAGGGCGGCTGCGCATGCGCAGTGCGCCCTCATTCACTTCGGGGGCTCCGTTCTCGATATAGCTGGGACCCGCACCTATAAGACAATGGGGGCATATCCTAGCGATATGCCCCCATTGTCTAAAATGAGAATAACCCTTTAATCTCCTATAACAGAGAACAGCAGAAATAACAATATAATGTGAAATAAACCCCAGTGTCTAATGTGATGTGCTATTAGAGACCTACCCCAAGACCTGCACCTGTAATTGCAGCAAAAAGTTACTCCACAAAGTACAGACTTTCAGAGGGTGAGTACGTACACACATTGACGGTCTGTTTTTTTTTCTCTCCTAATTATTGCTTGTGTCATATAAAAATATATATTTTGCAGCTTTAAAGTGGCAGGAGTGTAGTGTAAATCAGACCGTACAAACCCTCCAAAGTCCTTTTTAATTCTAGGTTGTAACAAAACAAGAATAACATCAAGGAGGTTGGGGGTGGTGAATTCTTCTGCAAGGTATTGAATGTGTCGTATGGCTGTGTGCATGACGTTTCTTACTATTGTACTGAATGTCTTGTTTGTGCCGGACTTCAGAAAGTAAGAAAGCCTCCTGCGACTTCTGTTTTGTGTACAATCCTAACATAACAGTAATAAGTCCCCTGTTCTGGGCTCCCGCTGGTTTCTGCAGCTTGTTAAACTTCCTTAATTTTTGATTTCAAGTGCGCGATCAACATTTTAGTTTCTCGCAGTTTAGCACAACCCTCTCAGGGCATTATTTGTAGTGTGCACCTGTGTGCCGGTCCTGACACCTGCAGCATCACATGCGGATAGAAACTGTTCTTCTCTCACATGGTATATTTACTAGTTATGTGTAAATCACACCAGCAACAGGATGTCCATTAAAGGGGTTCTCTCACTTCAGCAAATGGCATTTATCATGTAGAGAAAGTTAATACAAGTCTCTTACTAATGTATTGTGATTGTCCATATTGCCTCCTTTGCTGGCTGGATTAATTTTTTCATCACATTATACACAGCTCGTTTCCAGAGGTTACGACCACCCTGCAATCCAGCTGTGGTAGCCGTGCTTGTACACTATAGGAAAAGGTGTTGGCCTCCTCAGGGAGCTGGGACTGCGTGAGTGCGCATTAACCAATGCTTTTTCCTATAGTATGCAAACACAACCACCACTGCTGGATTGCTGGGTGGTCGTAACCTCTGATGATGAGCAGTGTATAATATTATAGAAAGTGAATCAAGCCAGCAAAGGAGGCAATATGGACAATCGCAATACATTAGTAAGTGACTTGTATTAACTTTCTCTACATAATGAATGCCATTTGCTGAAGTGAGACAACCCCTTAAAGCAAGGCTGTGGAGTCGGTGTCCATTTTGGTGGAGTCGGAGTTGGAGTCGGTATAAAATGGACCGACTCCAACAATATATAATAAAATGGTACAGTTAGTTCAATGCAGTATGTGCTGAATATATTTTCAAAAGAATTTGGGAAAATGATGAAATTTCCTACAAATGTCTGTTCTATTCCTGATCTCAGGATCTAGGCTTTTAGTTGAGACGACTGTGTGCTGCCCTTTATGTAGATGTTAAGTAGTGAAGCTCCTCAGCTACAGATCAGAGGAAAAAGGCACTGGGAAGGAATGGCTGCACTCATGTCAGATCTGCTAGAGAAATCAGGATTAAAGGGGTTTTCTCACTAGTTACAAAGATTAGCTTTTAGCATAAAGGGACAGTTAAAAGAAGACATTTTCTAAGTACAGTGTCCAGTAGATTTTACTTTAGTCATAAACTATAGACCGTTCAGCAGGTCTCTCACTGTACACAGGTTTCTATGGTAACCTGCAGACCAGAAAGACTGTTATCTGATTGGTTGAGAGCAGTGAAGAATGATGGGACTGAGCTATTAGTGAATACCTGCTGCAAAAGGTAGAAGTGTTGTGAGGACTGAGAAGCATGGCTGTACCTGTAATTGTGTTAGAGATCACAATCTCCTGCTCTGTCCGCTTAAGTTAATATATGCTAATAACGACCCCACCCCCCCCGCCCACAGCCTAAGGAGACAGTGAGTGCAAACTGCCTGTCAGCCAGTGAATCAATGTGCTGAGAAAACCCCTTTAAGGCAAGTACTTCTTAGTATATCTAAACTTTCAATAAACTGTGCATAAATCACTTGTCCAGTGCATGTTCTCTCTGCTTTATGTTTTAGTTTGCTTTTCCTCTGATGTAAAACACCTAGGGCCTTATGTATGAAAACTGTGTAGGTGTAGAAGTTTCTATGTTGCCCAAAGTAACCAATCAGAGCTCCTCTTTCATTTCATATAGTACTCTCGAGAAATGACGGGAGCTCTGATTGGTTGCTATGGGCAACAAAGAAAGTCTTAGACCTAGACAGTGTCCATACATCAGGCCCTTAGTGATCTGTACCCAGAGAAGCCTGATACTGAAAGTTCAGAGTAAAGATATCTAGTAAAACGTATATTACAATCTTTTTTTGTCATGACATATCTGTACTATTGATTTATGCAAAGTTTGTTTAAAGTTATCACTTAAACATGTGCCATGTATGAGGGAGTCGGAGTTGGGGCTTTGGCCCTGACTTTGGGTTATTCCCATCTTAGACAATGGGGGCATATTGCTAGGATATGCACTGGGACATGCACCTATATCGAGAGCAGAGTCCCAAAAGTGAAGGAGGGCGCACATGTGCAGCCTCCCTCCATTCATTTCTATGGGGCCGCCGAAAATAGCTAAGTGCTGGCTCGGCTATTTCCGTCGGCTACATAGAAATGAATAGGAGCGGTGGCCGCACATGCGCGGTGCGCTCCCATTCATTTCTATGGGAGCAGCGGGGAGCTGTACCTGGTGGTTGCCGGATCCCGGGAAACCCGGGGTCCTCCAGGCGCAGAGCTCCCCTCTCCATTCTCGATATAGGTTTGTGTCCCAGCGGTGGGACCCACACCTATAAGACAATGGGGGCATATCCTAGCGATATGCCACCATTGTCTAAGATGGGAATACCCCTTTAACAGTTCTCCTGAGCTCTGCTTAAGCTTTGAGAAAAGGACTTAAAGGGAACCTGTCATCTCCGAAACACCCCCTGAAATAGAGTAATAGATGTATAGTGTAAGTGATGCTGAATCCAAATATGTAATTTTTATCTTTTTACTCACTTGCATTCTGACACTGTGCTCTGACAAACCTGCAGTAAAATGCACTCACTGGACTCCAGTTCTCACTCACATAATGGAGAGGACTCAAAGAAGAGTCCAGTGAGTGCATTTTACTGCAGGTTTGTGGGAGCACAGCGTCGGAATGGAAGTGAGTATGAAGATAAAACTTACATATTCGGATTCAGCATCACTTACACTATACAACACTTGCTCTAGTTCAGGGGGTGTTTCGGTGATGACAGGTTCCCTTTAAGTGTTCAGCCGGAGTTCTTTTTTTGCGGACCATATGCAGAACCATTCATTTCAATGGGTACGCAACAAAAACCCCAAAAAACTGAAGTTACTCCGTGTGCATTCCGTTTCCATTTTTCCGTTCCGCAAAAGAATAGAACAAATCCTATTATTGTCTGCATTACGGACAAGGAAAGGACTGTTCTATTAGGGGCCAACTGTTCTGTTCCGCAAAATTCGGAATGCACACGGATGTAATGCGTATTTCCCTCCTCGCCCTATGACAGCACCCCTGGAGAGACGCCTCCCACTCCTCAGGACAGGAAACAGCCAAAATTTTCGCATAAAAGGTAGCTCCACCTCATAGCCCCCAGTTCTGTTTCCTGTCCTGCGGAGCAGGTGAGCCAGGGGTGCTGAGACACCCTGTCTTTCTAAAAGCATAAGAGGTGAGCCGAGGGCGCCCCCAATATAATCAACCATGGGGGGGTTACCCTATAGAGGTGTAAGTCTCCCATCGGGGAGCAACCTCTGAGACTATCTCCCTAGTCCCCCACCTGTCTCCGACGGCGGACCCTTTTCTCTTTTTTCCTCCTCTGGGGCTCCCCGCGCGTTTGCAGGCTTCTCGGGTCTTCGGTCGGATCCTGTATGGTCTGCGCATGCGCGCGCGTACGGACTGTGCGGCGCATGGAGGTTTTTTCTCCGGCGCCGCGCGTGTGACGTCGCGCAGGTTACTTCCGGGTAGGCTCCGGTGACCTGTTCTTGGACCGGGCGGCGGCGGTGAGTGGGGGCTCTTAGGGGAGGGAAGGGGTAGGCCCTGCACCTTGCTGCAGGGTCCCCCATTGGAGTCCCAATTAAGAGGGAGGGTCTCGCAGGTGGATTAAATAAGGCGCGCTGGGAGGGGGAGATTGCCGGCTTCAGAGGACCTGGAACACCACTCCTTGTCTGTGGTGTTTGTGACTCCAGTGAAGATGGAAGAGCGCGCTGAGGCGGTGGAGCCTGCTGAAACTCCTGCACCGGTATTCCTGGTGGGGTAAGAGGGGAAGTTCCCCATTTAAGAAGCTTTCAGGAACTTATATATATATATATATGTATTATTATAGGTTGAGACCCGCAAGAAAGACAGGCCCAGGCTTTGCGCTCTGTGCAAAAGGAAATTATATGGGTCAGAAAAGAATGTTTGTGCCCAATGCATTGGAAAGGTCGTTAAGGACGCTTCTCCGGTCCTGGTGGCGGATATGAGAAACATGTTGAGAGAGGAGTTCAGGTCCTTGAGAGAACATCCGACGTTGGAGGTCCCTGGAACTTCCACTGAGGCTCCGGTGTTGATTCCCCGTCCGGGTCCCTCTCTATCTCAGGATTCTAGGGATGAGGATAAGGGTTCTCAGGAGGAGGGGGAGGTGGATGACGATTCTGGAACTGAGGACTTATCTTCTAACCAGTTGTTTAGCACCGAGAATATTGATAGCCTGGTTTCAGCAGTAAGATCTACTATGAATGTGGAGGGATTCCCCAGTAACTGAGTCTGTACAGGACAGGATGTACGAGACTTTGATTGCTAAGAAAAGAAAGGGATTTCCATTGCATAGCAGCATAAGAGGGTTGGTGCAAAGGGAGTGGAACAACCCTGATCGCAGATTTTTTGTGCCCAGGCATTTAAAACGGAAGTACCCCTTCGACGAGTCTGACTCTCTTCACTGGGATAGAGCTCCCAAACTGGATCCTGCTATTTTCTAAGATCACCAGGAAGGCGGCTCTATCCTTTGAGGATCTAGGTGTTCTTAAGGACCCCCTTGATAAAAAGGCAGACGGGTTCCTTAAGAAGGCTTGGGAGGCTTCCACCGCTTCCATGAGACCTAATATTGCAGCGACCTCAGTTGCTAGATCCTTGAAATCTTGGCTTCAGCAACTTGAGGCTGCACTTAAAAGCGGGTACTCCAAGAGAGGACATTGTCGCGTCTTTGCCCACCTTGTTTGGGGCAACAGACTTTTTATTTGACGCATCAGCTGATGCTCTACGCCTTTCTGCCCGTACTGCAGCCCTTTCCAACTCGGCCACGTAGATCCCTGTGGATCAAGGAGTGGAAGGGGGGATCTGGCTTCCAGAGCCAAGTGCTGTGCATTGCCCTGTGAAGGGGAGTTTTTGTTCGGTCCTGCCCTCGATTCTGTCCTGGAGAACACATCTGATAGAAAGAGAGGGTTTCCCTCCATTACTCCTGTGATTAGGAGGCCCTTTCGTGGCAGGGGTAGGAGGGATTCCCAGCCTGAGTCGAAAAGGGGCAGATGGAGGGGACAATATAAGGGGAAGGGCGTTCTCTTCAACCCTCCTGATTCCTCCAAAAAGGCTGCACAATGAACGCCAGTCACCCTGTGGGAGGTCGTCTGTCACTGTATTGGGACGCTTGGGAGAAGATATCCGCAAGCGGTTGGGTGTTAGACACAATAAAGCACGGTTTGAAAATAGTTTTCTTGTGTCCTCCAGTTCAAAGATTTATAGTGACGGACTTTAAGATCGGATCCCCACAGGCAGAAGGCATTAGAGTCGGAGGTCTCCTCCCTGATTCAAAAGAATGTGCTGGTTCCAGTCCCCAATCAGGAAAGGGGGAGCGGTTTTTACTCGACCCTCTTTTGGTGAGAAAACCGGATTCTACCTTTCGGACCATAATAAACCTGAAGCTTCTCAACAAATCCTTGGTGTACGAGAAGTTCAGGATGGAATCCGTAAAATCTGCCATCCTGAACCTTCAGAGGGACTGTTATATGGTTACGCTCGATCTAAAAGATGCGTACTACCATGTACCAATCTTTCCGGACCATCAAAGGTTCTTGAGAGTGGCGGTGGTTGTCCAGGGTCAGATAGAACACTACCAGTATCAGGCACTCCCCTTTGGCCTATCTCAGGCTCCCAGGGCCTTCACAAAGATAGTAGCGGAGGTCATGGCCCATGTCAGAGAAGAGAAGTTGGTGATAGTGCCGTACCTGGACGATTTCCTCCTTGTAGCCAATTCCAGGGAAAGACTCCTCTACCACCTGGCCAGATTTCGGGAGATCCTGCACAACCTTGGCCTAGAGGTGAATCTGAAGAAATCTTCCCTGATTCCAAGTCAGACTTGTACCTTTTTAGGAGTTCAGATAGACTCCAGGAAGCAGATCTGCCATCTTCCCGATCCCAAAATAACTCTGATCCGAAACAAGATCCAGGGTCTACTGCTAAAGAGTGTTACCACCCTAAGGGAGGCTATGTCTCTCCTGGGTCTTTTGACCTCGTGTATTCCTGCGGTAAAATGGGCCCAGTACCATTCAAGAGTTCTTCAGCAGCAGATCCTTGCAGGATGGGACAGGAAAAATTCATCTTTAGACGTCCCCTTCTGTCTCGCTCCACTGACTATGAGGTCCCTAGGTTGGTGGAGGATCCTTGCAACCTAACAAAAGGAGCCTGGCACCGAAGGACGTATCATTTTTGACGACAGATGCCAGTCCTATAGGGTGGGGGCCATGCGGAGGCCCTATTGCTACAGGGCTCTTGGTCCCCAGAGGAAAGTCGGAGGTCGCAGAATTTTGAGAGAACTGACGGCAGTGTTCTATGCTCTCTCCCAAGCACTTCCTCAGATTGGGGGAGGATGTCATGATAAGGTCAGACAACGCCACTTTTGTAGCATATATAAAATCACCAGGGAGGGCACGAATCAGATGCACTAATGAGGATTCTCATTTCCTCCTCCACCTGGCGGAACTGAATCTGGGTTCTCTGTCAGCCCTACATCAAGGGTAGAGAACGTAGAGGCAGACTTCCTCAGCCGTCACCACCTATCCCAGGGGGGAGTGGGTATTAAATCAGGAGGTCTTCATCAGATCACGAGACTGTGGGGGATTCCTCAAATAGACCTCTTGCCACCAGACACAACAGAAAGGTGGACAGATTTTTCTCCTCTAAGCCCCCGGGATTTCCATCAGGAGTGGACGCATTTCCCAGTTCTGGGGGGGGGGGGAGCTGATGTATGCCTTTCCCCAATAAGACTAATTCCCAGATCCTAAGGAAATAAGGGAGGGACAGGCAGAGTTTTTATGGTGGCCCCCTACTGGCCCAGGACGGTCTGGTTTTCTTGGGAGTTCTTTCCGTTCAGGTCCTTGGTGCTTCCGGTAGAGAATCTCCCGTCCCAGGGCCCAGTGTTCATCCGGCGGTACAGGGTCTTCACCTCAACGGCGTGGAATTGAGAGGCTGCTTCTGACTCAAAGAGGTCTATCTGCTGAAGTAGTTGAGACATTGCTGGCCAGTCGCAAACCAGTAACATGTCAGATATACCACAGAACCTGGAGGGCTTCTGTAGATTCGTTGTTCTCCAGTAAATACTCTTAGCTCCTCCAGATATCTCCATAATATTAGATTTCTTACAGGCAGGGTTGAACAAGGGCCTTAGGCCTACTACTATAAAGGTACAGATTTCTGCCCTAAGTGCTTTGTTATGACGTTAAAACTTTCTGACCATACCCTGGTTAGTAGATTCGTGAGAGCTGCTGGTAGATTATATCCCTCGCTATCCAAGAGATCTCTCCTTGATCTAATCTCGTCT